>OX940989.1:23587468-23824081 GCA_954871275.1 Leptopterna dolabrata
TGGTTTTTTTCTCTAGATAGGTAGTACATTCAAAGTCTGCTTGTTAGTTTTCAGGCTTTTATAGGCCAGGATCTTGTTTTGATGCATATACTCGTACACGGTAAATCGCGTTATCACCAAGTAGTATTTTAACGCGTTTAAATTCATCTTAAAGAAACGATAGCTCAGGTCTGAAGTGGTGTTTGGCACCCATCTTGGAAAAACGATGATTGTGACATTCCTCGGTTGCACGTATTTCTCAAGCCGTCTTGAAATCGTATCGCTCTGGAAAAAACCTTATCTCCTGTTGACTCTTGTTTTCATCATTTTCGACGGTTTCATTTCGGACGCCCCCCCCGGCCAGTGATAAGACGATTCGTTGACCGTCTGTTTCTTATTTTTTCTTTCCCCGCCACATTAATTCAGCCGTCGAGAAGGAATAAGCCATGGAGAAGGAATTAAGCCGGCGAGATTGGACACGCAACTCCGGCGGAGGAGTTCGGCCTGATGGAACCTGAATCACGAAACTCTGACATCCGAGATGGAACTGGGTGAAGGTGAAAAAGGTCCTGCGAGCCTCGCGGATGTCGCGCTTCCTTTTGTCGAGGGTAGAAATTTGCATAATGGCCTGTTCGGGATCGTCGTGCTGCTGCAGGAAACCATAGTGAACTGTCATAACAGCCAACTGCGTTAAGAGTGGAAGAGAGCGTTTATCGTTGAATTAGGTCGATCCATTATTACTTTCCTAACCACCAGGAGGGTGAAATCAAAAACGCTGCAAAGTCCTTGTCACATGGGTTTATTATTCTACTGGACATACCTACAGAAATTTATTGTTTCTTTCATGTGCAATTATTAAAATGGCTATTTTTGATGGTTTCTACCGATTTTGGCCCCCAAAAACACGAATTAGGTTTTTTTTTTTTTTATTTTTTTACAGATTATCTTTGATAATTGATAGTACCACTTCATTGTATTGATTCACCTGTTGATACCACTTCTAGTGTTATTATACAAATGTATGGCGATTTCAGACGATTTCCCACGTTTTTGACTCTTAAAAAAATCAATTTTGGGAGCTGAACATTTGGTAGAACCTCAATTTTCCACTCTTTGGTCAAAATTGACTTCATATTCGGTCTTCTCGTCCCCAAAAACATGGAAAACGATACCTCAAAAGCTCATGTTACTAACATGTTACTAAAACATAAAAACCACAGTCATGCAGCATGGCTATAAGAGCGAATTTTCGACGTTTTCGGCATCTTCCTCCTCCTAAAATTTTCTGAAAATTAATTTTCGGCCAATGTTTTCCCAACTTGATACCATACAAAATTAAAACAGGAGTAGTTTTACGCAAAGTAAAATTTGGGGTGGAAGGAGGGGGAGGGGGAAATCAAAAATGTTTTGAATACCAGAAGAGTAGGTATTGGGTACGTAACAAATTTATTTTTTGTTCCATTTTTTGCCGAGTAACACCTCGGTTTGTAGATTTTCCAACGCTGAACACGGTGGTGAAGTCAGAATTGCGATATCCCATTCCGTTATCAGATTAGAGCAGACGAACCAGGAAGGACATCTCAAGAAATAACCACGTTCCTTCATCTTCAAAGTGCTCCAATTTGAGAATGGAATGAGATATCGCAATTCTGATTTCACCATCGTGTTCAGCGTACAAAAACCTTTAAAATGAGGTGTCACTTGTCAGACTTTTTCATTTTGGGAATTTATGGGTAATTTCCCCCCCCCCTAAAACTCCCCAAAACTCCCCCTTAGAGTGACCCGATTCTGCCCATCTTCGAACTTAGCCTGTCGATTGCCAAGACAGATTTTTCGTGCAAATTTGAACTTTTTATCTCAATTCTTTCGAGAGTTATCGTCTGGAATGACACATACATATATAAATATATAAATATATATATAGTTATTATGACAGAAATAAGGTTACATTAATTTAATACAAGGGAAACAAACTTAGATTGTATATTTCGACATCAGTCGTTATCAACATTAATCCAATCACCGGCAGGAAGGCTGAAGTTGTTGTTCTTCCTTTGTTTCTTCCTTTTCTAATTTGGTCCCAATCATGGAGGAAGGAAGCGTTACTATTCGCGGTGAAATTGGATGTTGTAGAGTTGGGGGAGAAATAGTAGGTAGGAAAATTGAGAAAGGTTGAGGGGGAGTGGGAGGGGAAGATTTTTAAAAAAAGGTTTCCTTGGCGCCTACCTGCAGAGATTTAGTCCAGGGGGTCTATTAGCTCCAAGCAGCCAAATGTGGGCCTGCTCCCACAGACGAAGGTGTAACAAAGTTGCTGTAGGTGGTAATCTTTGCAGGATTTGAGCTCTAAAGCAGTCATTGAATGGGAGATTATGTCTCATGGCATGTTCTCGTACAGGTAGGCGCTGATCTCCATTGACCGTGTGCCTATTTATATATATATGTAAATATATATATAAATATATATATATAAAAATATATATATAAATATATATATATATACATATAATTTTTGGTGTCTTTCGGCAGTGAATTCAGGATGGTCTGAAACGGATTTTGGTATAAAAATCTTTCGGAAATTCGAGTTTTAAAAATTTTGGACCGAGAACAATAGCTTCCTTTTCTTCGAAAATTCGCTAAAAGTACCTACTTTTATACCCATTTTTCACCCATAACACCTCTGGGTGTATTCCGATCGGGCTGCACAGTTTCGGGACACTTCATTGTCTTGATTCACCTGTTGATACCACTTCTAGTGTTATTGTACAAATTTATAGTGATTTCAGACAATTTCCCATGTTTTTGACTCTTAAAAAATGAATTTCAGGAGCCTAACCTTCGTTACAACCTCAATTCTTCGGTCTTCGGTCAAAATCAACTTCATATTCTCCTCACCCTAAAAAACATGGAAAACGATACAAGCTCACTAAAACCTCAAAAACACCTTCGAAAACCCCTATTTTTACACCCATTTCCCTCCTCATAACACCCCTGGGTGTTTTCCGATCGGGCTGCCGAGCTTCGGAGCACAACTAGGACACAAATGTGTTCCCAAATGGGGACCCAAACTGTGTGCACGAACGGCGATTTTAGACCAATATTTAACGTAAATTTAAGGATGAAACTTTGTTAGAATCTCAATTTTCCACTCTTTGGTCGAAATCGACTTCAGATTCGGTCTTCTCGTCCCAAGAACATGGAAAACGATACCTCAAAAGCTCATTTTACTAACATGTTACTAAAACATAAAAAGTATCTATTTTTATACACATTTTCACTCATAACACCCCTGGGTATATTCCGATCGGGCTGCAATTTTCGGGACACAACTAGGGCCCAAATGGAGCATGTGTGCGAAAGAACGAATATTTTAGGCCGAAAATGAAGCCGGTATGCATGATACGGCGGACGGACATTGCATTTTCTCAATCTATGCAACTTGAAACGTAGAAAAATTTTTTTTGAGGGGGTGTTACACAAATTTTTCGTTGAGCGAATACATAGGTGTATTATTCACGGAATAATAAACCAAAACGCTGCAAATTATTACAAACGGTTCATTATTTGACTGTATAGATGTCCCTTCTGCGTAGATCTGTATCATACTCATACCCCTTCTCAGCTCCCCCCAGGAAAGCTCTAAATGGAATACTGGAGCCGGCCCAGGAATTACAGTTCCATAAAAACCAGCATGTGAAATGGCGACATTCAGATGTAGCTCTGAAAGTAAATTGTTGATGTGGAGTGAAAAATATTTTTTTGGTCGCGGCTGGGATTCGAACCTGCGACCTTCAGCGTGGGATTCCCGCACTTGACCAACTGACCTACGGGGCACGTGGGTATGAGGCAAGGGATGTGCGCCCTCAGTCCAGGTTGACTCTTTAGGGCAAATTCAATTTTATGGCGACATCGTAGAATGCTCCGGATTGTCTCGAAAATTCACAAAAAAAATCAAACTATTTAAAAATGCGAGAAAAAATACACATCAAAATACAATTTTCCGAGATAGGGATGCTCTGGATATTTCAACCCCTATTTTTCACCCCTTAGAGTTGAGTGACAGTAACGCCGAGCTTCGAGGACCAACTAGAGCCCAAAAAGGACCCATATACCAAATTTGGTGAATTTTGGTTCATGGGAACTAAGGAAAAAGCCGTGGACGGCGTATGGCGGACGACTGGAAATTTTTTTATTCGATATTCGTATTCTACGTCCCTTGAAATGCAAACCATGAAATTTTGACGGGGGTTTAACCCTTTTTTTCATGGCCGATTCCAAAGGTTCATTACTGAAAAAGATAAACCAAAAGCGAAACAATTGTTGACCCTAAAAAAACCCCACCGGTTGTAAGGATTAATTATTGTTTGAGTAATTTGAATTTGGCAGAGCGCTTACATTCTCTTGAAAAGGGTGTGAGAGGGTTTTTGCATCAGCCGATCCATTTGTCGCACGTATATTGTGGAAAGATGAATACAACCTGTAGAATTTGTTGTACACGTATACCTTATACCTGCAATGTTACTCTCCACAAGACCCGCCAGGACCCGTTCTTCCTGTTCTAGAATATGCCTCAGTGGTCTGGAGCTAGGGACGTTCCCATACATTCGATCCCGACCCATATCGATAATTTTCTTTCGACACTAGTACATTCTGTATCGATACTTTCCATTCGATATTAGCGGATGGATCGAAAGAAAATACCGGCATCGGATCGAATGGAGCAACTATTATTCATAGAAAAGCCCATAACAGACTCTGGAAAGCATTATTTAAAAAAAGAAGCTTTTTCTTGCTGGTCTTCATGAGAAGGAGTGGTTTGATACTAAGCAGTAGATGTGTAGGTACTTGTATGGAATGAAATATTATTTATATTTATATAATACCTATTAGATTTATTTAAAATATTATTATTAATATTTTCTATTATAAATTTATAAAGCTATAAAATGAAATATTGTGCAATAAAATGTTAAACTGGCACTTGGTTCGTGAGACTGTGTAAACATGAAAATCATAATTTTCAATTCAATCACAGTGTTCAATTTTTTTTGACCTCACTCACCACATTGTTCAGAAAGATAAATGAGGTAGGTATGGGATGTATCATAATTCATTATGACGTTTTCATTCGATATTACCGGTGTATCGATACTTCCGCTCCAACATCGACAATTATGAGAACAGGTATCGATACTTCGATGGTACCGGAACGTCCCTATCTGGAATCAACCATTAATTTGGAAAGAATCCACCATAGATTCCTCCCTCATTTTGCGTTTAAGCTTCGCATTCCCCAAGATCCGGTGAGCTATGTCGCTCTAAACGTGAAATGCCAAACAATAGACCTTTTCAGAGATCGAAGGATGCCCTATCGACGTTCTTTCACAAGCTGTTGGCTCATGTGGATACTCCACGGCTCCTGTCTCGAGTGAATTTCCTGATTTCTGTCTGAGCTCACATCAAGAAGCCTCTTCTGGATACCGCTTTCGACGACGAATTACCTTCACCAATTAATGTAAGCTGAGATTTGTATAATTATGGTAAATATGAGCATACAATAATAGGGAAAATCAATAAATACAAGTAGCATAGGAAGAAAACTGCTCAGAAGTGCTGATATTCCGAAAATGCACAGTTTTCCTAAAACTCGATTTCTTATAAACAACAAACAAAAAACAAAAACAAAAACAAAAAACTTTTTTGGATTCTCAATTTCCTTAAAAAACCCATTTTTTCCCCTCAATTTTTTAAAAGAACCACTTTTTCCTTTTTAAAAACCACTTTTTTGGATTCAAACGCAATTTCCTTTAAAAAACCACTCAATTTCCTATTTTTTTAAAAACCCCACTTTTTCCTTTAAAAAAACCCCATGATTCCTAAAAAACCCACGATTCCTAGAAATTCATAAAACCTTAAAAAAAGATTCATAAAAAACAGATTGATAAACAAAATTCCTTTAAAAAAACAGATTCATAAAAAACCCACTTAAATAACACTTTTTCCTTTTAAAAAACCCACGATTTCCTTTTTTTTTAAACCCACTTTTTTGGATTCAAACGCAATTTCCTTTAAAAACCACTCGATTTCCTATTTTTTTTGAAACCCCCACTTTTTCCTTAAAAAAACCCCACGATTCCTAAAAAACCCACGATTCCTAAAAACCCACGATTCCTAGAAATTCACAAAACCTTAAAAAAAGATTCATAAAAAACAGATTGATAAACAAAATTCCTTTAAAAAAACAGATTCATAAAAAACCCACTTAAATAACACTTTTTCCTTTTAAAAAACCCACGATTTCCTATTTTTTTAAACCCACTTTTTTGGATTCAAACGCAATTTCTTTTAAAAAACCACTCGATTTCCTATTTTTTTTAAAAACCCCACTTTTTCCTTTAAAAAACCCCACGATTCCTAAAAAACCCACGATTCCTAAAAACCCACGATTCCTAGAAATTCACAAAACCTTAAAAAAGATTCATAAAAAACAGATTGATAAACAAAATTCCTTTAAAAAAACAGATTCATAAAAAACCCACTTAAATACCACTTTTTCCTTTTAAAAAACCCACGATTTCCTTTTTTTTTAAACCCACTTTTTTGGATTCAAACGCAATTTCCTTTAAAAACCACTCGATTTCCTATGTTTTGAAACCTCCACTTTTTCCTTTAAAAAACAACTCACGATTCCTAAAAAACCCACGATTCCTAAAAAAACACGATTCATAAAAAACCCACTTAAAAAAACACTTTTCCTTTTAAAAAACCCACGATTTCCTTCTTTTTTTTAAATCCACTTTTTTGGATTGAAACGCAATTTTCGCTCTCGATTATTACAGTAAAATTAGAAATGACCACACCGTTGGAAAGCGGAGATCTTGACAAAGTTTTTCCAGTTGAGTGCAAGTGGAATTTGGATTACACTCTCTGAGCTAGAGCGCTTTGAAGTTTTCGTGTTTTCCGAGATTCGCCAAATTCCAATTTTCAAGACAGAATTTCAGGGGTTCCACAACGCTGAAAAATATTCAAATTACCATATTCTGAAAGGAAATTGAACCAGCTGTTCAACGGCAGTCACCAACTGTTTGCTTTAATTATACAAACGGGTTTTACGGCCAGCTTTATGAGGAAAAACGTGATTTAAAGGGGGGAAATCACGTTTTTATATATATTTATATTGTACTGGGCTTGCCCGTATTGTTGAGAATAAAATGAATACAAAATTATGTAGGTACGTGTTTTTTAGAGCTATAAATAAGCATATACCCAGGGAAGATTCTTCAGTCGGTCCGAGCTGGATAACTTGAGAATGGCAAGGGTTAAAAAAAATGTTCCAGTCACGCAGCATGAGCACAGTGAGCGCATTTTCGAGGTTGACGCATTTTAGCTAATTTTGACGTTTAAATAGGATTTTTTTGACACCCCCAAAAACATTCATTTTTCACCTATTTATTCACTGTGCTCTTTAATGATACAGACGCTTTCGTACCAGTTTTATCTCTCTTTTACGGACAACTGTTGACACAAGACTTGAACAGCATCCCAATAATATTGTGCTGCGCACAGAGACGAGGAACTGAAATTGTCCAAGGTCTAGAACGCAAAATGGTAATGAAAACCATAATTTAGATGAGAATAATATTGATTAATTATCTTTTGGTTTATTACTTTCAACAATAAATAATAATAAAAATTTAATCCCCCTCAAAATTTGATGGTTTAGTTACGTTTCAGGGGACGTAGAATATGAATATCGAATAAAAAAATTGCCGGGCGTCCGCCCGTACGCCGTACGCGGCTTTTTCCTTAGTTCCCATGAACCAAAATTCACGAAATTTTGTATTTAGGTCCCGTTTGGGCTCTAGTTGGTCCTCGAAGCTCGACGTTACTGTCAGTCATCTCTAAGGGGTGAAGAATAGGGGTTGAAATGTCCGGAGTATCCATATCTCGGAAAATTGTATTTTGAGATGTGGGATTTTTTCGCGTTTTTAAACATTTTGATTTTTTTCTGAATTTTTGAGACCATCCGGAGCATTCTAAGATGTTGCCATAAAATTTGCTATACAATTTGCCGTAAAGAGCAGGGTGAATGCAGGCATCAAGCTGAGTTGAGACCGCACACCACTGGTCTCTCGGCTAGCTGGACTTTATAGCGCAGTGGTCTTACTGACGAATTGATACGCTAGAGTTCCCGAGATCGAAACCGTACCGGGACTGAATATTTTTTCACTCCACATTATTTGTGTTTTTTGCCGTTTTAGCTACTGTTTGTCATTGACAGAATTATTTTAGCAAAATTTAACACGTGATTTATGTAGGTACCTCGAGTACGGGGTTAGGGGCTACGGAGGGTCTGCGATCTACATAATATTTTTAGAATAGTACATATTATATATTATACAGAGAGCTGTGATCTGTAACAGAAGGGTGTTCTGTACAAAATAATAAACCGTTGTGCAGGGATTTGCAGCGTTTTTCTCCTCAAAATGACCACACTGCTTACTGCTACCTTCATCGACAAACCTTTAATCAATTTAATGCTCTGGTAGGTAGGTATAACCACCTAGACAAACCAAACACTCAGACTTCAGCCGCATACTTACCACCCAAACGTTAATTTGTCCGAAAGGTAAACGGAAAAATGTGTGCCAAGTACTACCAACGGCATTTTTTTCAAGTGATTTGCGTCTGTCTGCGGCTATGAAACGTCTCAGTGATGGCCAGCTTTAAAGTTATGTTTCCCTCAACACTTACGAGGTTCATACATTTAAAAAAACAAATCCCGGTACGCCATCTTGTTCCCCCTTTTCATCTCTCGGACGTTCCCTCAGTTTCCGGCTCCGATGGGCCATTAACTCTGAAAGTGTCTGGACGTCGATGTGCAAGTGATAGCCGGTTAACTACTTACGTCCCATTTGTGGCTAAGAGTTTTCACAGATTTCGAGCTATAAAATACCTTCCTAAGGAGTTACAGGAAGTGAATATTTCATTTCAACAATATTACCTAAGCCGCGTCGCGTTCCACGTCTACCTAGCATCAAAGCACCAAGTCCCAGTCAAGTAAATTTATACTTATTTGTATATTATATATGTACTTTACTATTTCTTTTTTCCGACTTGCACTTGGTAAATTCGAAGATACCTTATCCGACTTCGCCCAACATTCATACCTAAGCATCCAGTGGTAGTTTATTATTCTGTTATAATTCCGTGACGAATTATAGTCACCCCTATTTAATTTTACTTTCTTCTTCTTCTTATTTTGGACTTTCTAACTTCTAAACTTTACCAAATTATATTTTGTAACTAATATATTATGACCCCTCGACTTATAGTTGATCGTAATTTTATTCCATGTTGATGTCTGTACACTATGAGGTACACCAGTCCTATGTAGAATAGACGTATTCTATTCTATTCACTTGTAAGATATCATAATTACCTATACAGTTCTATATGAATTTTGGGTACAGCACCTATAATGGACAACTTTTGTCCAAAAATTATTTTTGAAATAAAATATTCAGAGCTCTTGGAAAAATGGTTTTTTGAAGCCCGTTTTCAAAAATAAGCGTCATCTTTTAAGTGAGGGTAATTAAAAGTAAAAATGCGGCAAAAAATGACGTATCAGGTCTATTGACTGGCTGTTGGGCCAAGGGGGCGGAGCAAAACGTCGGAGTCGAAGGTTCTCATGGCTGCCAACAACCCAATATTAGAAATGGCAAACCTTCCAGGCAACCTCCAAGAACCTTTGCTGTGAACTCCTTCGTTTGATTTTGAGGATGCGTTTATTATTTATGTGTTTATTATGTGGTTATTTATTTATAAATTTCGTTTCTAACAATCCACTGCGGTTCTGTACATTGTTTAAAGCGACGCACTAGCACTCCTAGCGGAATTTGAGTTGAACTACTCGGCGATTTACCTGATACGTCACTTCTAGCGGGAACTCAGAAATTCAAATTTTACACTCGTTTTATGCCTTGACTTTCCTACATAAACACCTCACTATGTGGTCAATAAGCGCTGATTTCCATTATTAAACGGAATTTGGCCAAAAAAAAAGAGAATTTTTTACTGATGAAAATTGCCTATTGAACCCCTAAGCTAATTGTAAAGTAACTGTCGTGAAGGCTATTGGTGGCCTTACGATGGGGTTGTGGTGAATGGTCAGGTGTGTGGTGATCCCTATGGAGGGTAGGTTTGAGTACGAAGGAAGCTAATACTAATCACCCCAGTGGGTATTAGGTGCTCCTTGGGAGTATTTTGCTAGCAACCCGCAGTTACCACCACAGTGAGTACAAAACACCCCGTGGTTACCACCACAGCGAGTATAAAATACCCCGTGGTTACCACCACAGTGGGCGCAAGGAGAAAGAGGTTTGAGAGAGAAGTCGCAAGTTGAAGGTTGGTCTTTCGAATGAGGAGCTTGCAAGCAAGAATACTTATAAAGGCCCCTTTCCATCCGCCCCCTGTCCATAAACGGCCGTTATGACCGTTGAGGAGAGATGGCGGTCGATGGAGGGGACCCTTCCCCCACTTTACCCAGGGCATCGCTCGTCGTTCTCCTTGTTTATTTGGTTAAATCTTCACCCATTGCATAGGAGCGGTAAATGTACAATTTTGAGGGGTACCATGAAAGTAACGTTACAAGGAAGGACTCACTTAGCATAATTAGATCTAAAGGGTTATTTGTGCTAGTGTAAGAAGTAATATTCCCATACCTTCTGCAGGAGTCCGTCGTCACTGGCCTACAGTACTCGACGGGCCAGCTAGTGACGGAATCCTCCAGAAGGTATGGAAAACCTTCCAGAAGCAGAAGTTGTTTAAATAAAATAATGAGCAACGTTTACAGCATTGTGGAATATTCTGTCAGTATTTTATCATATTAATCTTTACTCATACCCGCACACATCACATATTCTTCAAAATTTATCATTCGCCAAATTAGATAAGTAATCCCTAGCTCATTATAATCCTGTAAAAAAAAAATTCGAATGCACCCAGTTTCTCTGTCATCACCTGCTGTTAATTACAGGGTTGGAGAACGAGCTTCCAAACCTAATTCAGGAGGCAGGTGCTCCTTTATTATCCACTTGAACGACGGGGGAAATCACTGCGAATTTGCATACGCAGCTGCCGCTCCAGATTCGAGCTTGGACCTCGCGGTTGGAGTTGACAAAATTTGCTCGAAAAATTGCTCGCAGCCTGACATATGACATCATCTTCCGATGAGCATTTGGTAGCATTAAAATTCCTTCAAGATTTAGGTGCTTTTTCGCAAATCACGGAAACTGCTAATATTTTAACGGAATTTTCTTGGCCCAAGTCAGTCAGTATGCACAACTTTTTACACGATGTTTTTCCCCTTTTATTTTTCCATCTAGATACCTAGTGGCAGAAACAAAATTGTTTTCCCTGTTTCCTCAATATAATATAGTAATGTAATAATAGATACAAAAATAATAGATGTAATAACATAATAATAGATAGGTAATAGACTCAATAATAATTATATAACAACAATAGACGCAAAATTTTTTTTCCCTGTTTCCTCAATATAACAACAGAGTGTACCAATTAAAAAACGCTGCAAATTATTACACAACGGTTTATTATATAGCATTTCCAAGTCAAATTCAACCTTTTCCAAGTCAAATTCAACCTTTTCCAAGTCAAATTCAACCTTTTCCAAACCAAATTCGACTTCTTCCAAACCAAATTCGACTTCTTCCATTTCAAATTCAACTTTTTCCGTTTCAAATTCAACTTTTTCCAATTCAGATTCAATGAAAGTAGAGATTTAGTTCGTTTCAAATTCAACATTCCCCGACTTCAGCAAAAAATATAAATTTTATTAAACTGAATTGTGAACCCCATTTATTAACTGTTTTTTGCATTATTTAAGGCTTAAATTGAACGACACTATAGCGGCTCAGTGCAGGTACTAGCTGCAAAGTAATACTGTACGAGTACAGTGCCGCTGGAGGAATTACCATTAAAACGACTGAACTGAAAGAAAATGTGATTCTTCTGACAGTTTTTAACTATAGGAATCCTATAAGTTAATAAATGGTTCTTCTTCCTGTGGCTCTGTACAGTATTTCTTTGTACCTAGTACCTGCACTCAGTCGCTATAGTGATGTTCAATTTAAGCCTTAAATAATGCAACAAACAGTTATTAATGGGGTTAACAGTTTAGTTTATTAAAATATATATTTTTTGCTGTTGTCGGGGAAGGTTGAATTTGAAACGAACTAAATCACTCACTTTCGTTGAATTTGGATTGGAAAAAGTTGAATTTGAAATAGAAGAAGTCGAATTTGGTTTGGAAATGCTATATACCTGCATAGATGCCCCTTCTGCGAAGACCACTGTTTTCTGTGGTCAACACCTACCACCGAGCTCCTCCTCCCAGAAAAGCCCTAAATTGAGTACTGGAATTACAGACCGGGAATTACAGTTTCATAAAAATACGCGGGATTCAATAAGTCAATAATTAATTATTTGCTGTTATTCATGAAGCATAAGGTTTGTTCAAGTTACAAAACCACCTACCAATAAAATCCAAAAGAGCCATCATATTTCAAATGAAATAATATCACAGAACAACCAACTTCATACATCCATCCGTGATTATAATCAGGTGCTCCCTAGTGATGATATCCGGGCCGGAATTATACAGTGTGATTAACGATCATGTTGACGATGCTTTTCGGTGCAAACGAACGGCTGGTCGTAAAATGCTCCGGGTGGTCTCAAAAAATTCTTTAGTTCGAGGTCAATTTAAAAACGTAAGAACACCCATACCCTTCTATTGAAAGTTTTCGAGCTTACGATGTTCCGTAAATGTCAACCACTATTTTTCACCCCTCAGAGAGGACTGACTGGATTTGTATTCTCTCGAGTCCAATGCAAGTGCCTATTAAACAACTTTTTGAAAATGTTCAAAATATGAACAAATTATTTTTAGAACAGTGGGCAAAAAAATTTGAACACTTTTTGAACCGATTACCTGGAATTCTGCGTGAATGTTGATGAGAAATCCGTTTCCGAATTGAAATGTCTCGCTCCATTCTCAAATAAGAAGTAGAATAAAATTGGTTCATTTTGGTGCTGCCACGTGGTGGAGTATTTTGCAACTAAACTCGTTGCATTTAGCCATAAGGCTAATGTCCAAAGGCTAGTATTGTGATTTTCCGATAACAGATGGCAGTGCAATCGCCCAATTTCATTTTACTTTTTTCTCGGCAACCGTTCAACATTTTTTAAATCTGAAAAATGGTTTATTCCCAGACAATGAATACAAAAGAGGCCAACAAAAAAACTTTGAAAAATCTTTCAAATTTTTCTTTTCACATTTAAATGTTAATAATTGTAAGAAAATATCTTTTTTTTAGTACAAAAAGAGGTACAGCCCTGATCTGGGTACTCAATACCTAATCACGTATTATTGAAAAACCTGCCTATGTAAAAAAAATAGCATCGGCCAAATCACATCTGAAATTTCCTGCGTTGATATGAATCACTGCGCTACCTTCCGTTGATCCCCGATCTCTACAAAATCACTGGCATTCAACACTGTAATAACAGCAGTTCTGAATGAACGGTGAACTAGAAACAACGAAGAGCCGCGTCAAGGAATGGCCGGCCAATAAATATCTGGCTGACAGCGGCACAACTTCCCACTTCGTCGCAGGTACGATCTGAATGCCTTCGGACAGGTCATGACACGAGCCCTTGTCCGGCTTTGAAAAGCTGCCTGCCGAAGGCAAAAACAGCAGGTGAGCAGTTGGTTGGTTACCACCCGCATCCAGTCGGCCTTGATGAAGCGAGCGGGACATAACCGTGACTCGTGCAAAACAACCTGTTTAGCATAGCGAAGGCGCACATCCAGAAGTAATTGTAATGGCTTCCAGAAGTACAGACCTCTACACACAGAAGTAATACTACTCGTATGGTTTTTACATGGAAATGTGTAAGTTTTTTTATAAGAATTATGTTTTGTTGTATAAGAATTATATAAGTTACTTTGAGCTTTCCAAAGTCTCCTATCCTACGCTTATTATTATTATTAGAATTGAATCCATGTTTCACACCGGCACCTTTCAGAAACTTAGTAGGTAACTTCCTCCCTAATTTCTTCAAGATCTTACCCCGTCGATATACACAGTATATTAATAGAATGATAATTTATTTAACACAGTCGAATCCCGCTCGATTCTTCAAGGGAAAGACAAAAATTCGAATTAGTGGGGGTGTTCTAACTAGCGAGATTTTGATTTAGGGGTGTCACATGAAACAGTTTCGAATTATTATGTACCGTACAGTACATGATACGATAGTACATGATGTTATGTACAGTTTATTACCAATACTGCGAAAAACTACGTTAAAATACAATTATTATGCACACTAGATGTACATAGGTACCTACATATTCTATACGCCCTTTATTAAATTTCTCGTAAAAAAATTTTTTTTAAACGTCTGCCAATTCCAGTAGGCAGTACAGCTTCCTCACATGGACGTATAAGAATAGTTGGATGGGTTCATTTTGATACGGGACCATCTGCGATCCGACCCGCGTGTACCCTCAAAATTTCAGCTCTCTACGACTATTTTTCGCGTAGTTAGAAGCGTTACAAGGAAACTGTCAACATTTCATATTCGCCCGTGCGCAGAAAGTTACAGTACGAGTCAATGATATTTGTATGGAACTATCAACGATTATTCTTGATCGACCCTCCAAATCTGAACTCATTTTAACGATATTTAAGGTAGTATATGGGCGTTTCAAATTATTTAGTTTGCGCACGCGCAGACGAAACAATTTCCGTGATTTTGAAACGGGACCATCTGCGATCCAACCCGCGTGTACCCTCAAAATTTCAGCTCTCTACGACTATTTTTCGCTTAGTTAGAAGCGTTACAAGCAAACGGCCAACATTTCATGTTCGCGCATGCGCAGACGAAAGTTACAGTATGATTTCAATGAAATTCATATATGGAACTATCAAACAATTCTTCTTGATCGACCCTCCAAATCTGAACTCATTTCACAATATTAAAGGCAGTTATGGGCTTTTCAAGTATTTCAAGTATGCGCATGCGCAGACGAAACGATTTCATAACTACCCGAAATAATGGTCGAAATGGGCTGAAATTTGGAGGATAGGTGTGGGTTGTGTCACAGATGGTCCCATAACAATATTATTGAAAAATTACCGTAACTTTCGCCTGCGCATGCGCAAACGTGAAATACTTGGAACGCCCATAGCTACCCTAAATATCGTTGAAATGAGTTCAAACTTGGAGAGTCGATCAGGAATAATACTTGGATAGTTCCTTACGAATTTCATTGGAATCGTACCGTAACTTTCGTCTGCGCATGCGCGAACATGAAGTGTTGACTATTTCCTTGTAACGCTTCCAACTACGCGAAAAATAATCGTATGGAGCTGAAATTTTGAGGGTACACGCGGGTTGGATCGCAGGTGGTCCCGTATCAAAATGAATCTACCCAACTATCCTATAAGTTCATGCGATTGAAGTGAGGAAGCTATACCTACTGCCTATTTTCACTCCATATCATCGATTTCCCTTCAGAACTCCATTATTTGCGTTTCTTTTTGCCATTGTAGCTACTGTTTGCCATCGACAGAATTATTTTAGCAACATTTAACTCGTGATTTAGGTAGGTACCTAGTAACGAGCACAGGGTTAGGTACTAAGCTACGGAGGGTCTGCGATCTACATAATATGTATAGAGTAGTAGATATTATATATTATACAGAAGGGTTACCTATACAGAGAGCTGTGATCCGTAACAGAAGGATATTCTGTACAAAATAATAAACCGTTGCGTACGGATTTGCAGCGTTTTTCTTTTGGGAAAACGGAACCGAAACTCCACGCTTCAGAAGTGAAATCAATGTTAACCAGCCTTCAAAGAACACAATAATCCATCAACCCGAGGAAAAATCCGAATTTTTTTTCCCCCCTTTATCCATTCTTCTATTCGTCATACCGTGATATCTGCTTTTCTATTCATGGGCTGCGAAGTGAACAGTTACAATGGAAGCGTTCACCACTCGACGTGAAACTGTAACAATATGTCAAGGCCGCGTCTCCCACTCCCAGAACTTTCTCGAAGCACGTTTTGTGACTTTTGCCACTGTTTCTTGACACTGACTTGTCCTATTTCGGATTCATTTATTCATTTTCTTCAATCGGATCCTCCCGTATACTGTTACACCTATCTTGATTTCCTACTAGTTTATCTATCATATGATACAGAAGCTACTGCCTCTGTTATTCCGACTATCCAAATTGGAATATTGTTTACATTTATTTTCAGCATTTACAAATTTATTTAAACTCTTTACAAAATTATTTAAACCTTTTACAAATTTATTATAATCATTTAAAAATTATTAATTTAAACCTCTATACTTAATTGTATTCATTAGATCGAAAACTGCTATAGGTTACTCGCGTAAGACAAACAGTAGTAATGGTCACGAGAAGGGTTGTGTTACGTACGAGTAGGTTCGTGGTATTCCTTCTGAATGTTGAGACCAATCTCCAATAACTTCTCCCACGTACCTTACGTCAGTGAGCTTCTAATTCTCCTATGCTGAACTAGGGATGGGATGTCGAAAGAAAATATCGATATTGATATTGATATCAATTGATAAATCAAATGAAAACTCGATATCGATACAATATCGGATGAAAAATATCGATATCCGATATTATCGAAAGAAAATGAAATACCAAACTAAATCATTTGAAAAAAATTAAGCTACGCATTATTATATTAAAATTAGGTTGACATTTCGACAAACAACGAGGGACATTGAACCAACTTCTGTTCCTTCCTTCACTGGGGGAAGAATTCTTTTTTTAACTTTTATAAAATTATTTCTTTCTTTTTAAAGTTATTTGTGGACTTTGTTTAAATTGTATTACATTTGATTTGCACCTGTATATATAATATAAAAATGAAATAATTTTAGGGTTTTGTTCAAATTGTGGTAGGTTTTTAATGTGTTTTGTACCTAAATACAATCATGTTAAAATTAAGTAGTTTTTAAGTTTTGTTCAAATAATATTCAGTTTGTTTTGTACCTACCTACATGTTGTGAAAATGAAATATCTCAAAATTTGGGTTCATTCCTTGCCTTTAAAATTTTAAAACCAAATTCGATGATTCTTCTCGTTATTTAAAAAAAGATAATATCGCAGGTGAATATCGATATTCCAATACTATCGAAGTGAAAATATAGATACAAAAATATCGGATATCGGAAGGAAAATATCGATATTTCGATAATATCGATATCGATATCCCGTTCCTATGCTGAACCCTGTGGAACAGGCGTTCTCAAAAATAAAGACGAAAGCAAGAGAGTTGTTAAAGTGCCAAGGTGAGCACCAGCTTACAGAAGTTATTCTGCAAAGTTTGCTTTCAATCAAACCTCAAGATTGCGCTAATCATGTAGTGGACATGATTTTATCATTGCCCCACGCAGCAGCAGGCCATCCAATTCATTAGTCCGTTAGAACTACTTTCACATTAAAGCACATCGTTCAAATGTTCAGACTTCAATCGTTTCAATTTTCTTTATTGCTTACTGTAAATACCACTGTATTTTTAGTGAATGAGTTAAGAAGAGATATCGATTAGGCTTCCACCAAAACGACCCCATCTTCACCAGAACAATGAACGACTCGAGAACAGCCACTGTCACACTCCTCCCCATATGACATACTTCTGGGTAGCAGATGTATGAGAGGGAAAAGGGGGGTTAAAATAATATGAATTTCTGGTTCAGAAAAAGAGATCTGAACAACTTCAAGGTGACTAACCTCCATCGAAATGGTACTACCTCAATAACTGGTGGAGAACAAAGCTCCTACGTACGAGTATTGGCGGAGAAAAAATATATTGTCAGAGGTTGTTGTCCAGTGAATTGCGCTCATCTGGGCAACCTCCAAGTGATCAACAGAGACAAGTAAATGGCCATTTTTCGAATAAACGACACAAATCGCCGAAATTCCGAAAAATGACATAAATCGGACGTTTTCGGGCCATTTTTCCCCCGAGCCTTAGAAATAAAGTTTGTTCATATTTCTGCTTCCTGGGTCATCGACGTCCTCCGTCCATCCGTCCTCAACGTCCCTTAAGAGGAAGACAGAATAGCAACCCCATCGATGAGGGGTTGCTCCTGCATCCTCTGCTGATGTTGGGAGATCGTTTTCAAAATTTAAAATGCTTCTGAGTGAAAAGAGAACTAATTTTACTGATAAAAATCTAGAATCCCGTATGATTTTATATTTTAATAATGATTTAAACTTGTAAAAAAAACCACAGTCATGCAGCATGGCTATAAGAGCGAATTTTCGAAGAAATAACTGATTTTATGTAAAACTGTTTTATCTCAAGAAATAACCACGTTCCTTCATCTTCAAAGTGCTCCAGTTTGAGAACGGAATGAGATATCGCAATTCTGATTTCACCATCGTGTTCAGCGTAGAAAAACCTTTAAAATGAGGTGTCACTTGTCAGACTGTTTCATTTTGGGAATTTATGGGTAATTTTCCCCCCCTAAAACTCCCCAAAACTCCCCCTTAGAGTGACCCGATTCTGCCCATCTACGAACTTAGCCTGTCGATTGCCAAGACAGATTTTTCGTGCAAATTTGAACTTTTTATCTCAATTCTGTCGAGAGTTACCTATCGTCTGGAATGACACATACATATATAAATATATAAATAAATATATATATATATACATATAATTTTTATAGCATAGTGAATTCAGGATGGTCTGAAACGGATTTTGGTATAAAAATCTTTCAGAAATTCGAGTTTTAAAAATTTTGGACCGAGAACAATAGCTTCCTTTTCTTCGAAAATTCGCTAATACGAAGTTCTTATGATTTTAGAATGATTTTCCTTGTAAATTTTGTAAAGTCTTCATAACATTATTATTGAAATAAATCGGAATTAGTATGTACCTACCTAAAGAACGTGCTTGTAAGTTTTCCTTCCCTTTTCCCGGATTTTACAATGATTTAGAACTTACCAAGGTAGCCAAAACTTGAAAAATAAATGACGTGACATAATTTATAAATGACATAAAATGGCCATTTTGGTCGGATAACTGACAAACGACTAAAAATAAATTACATAAATGACATGGAATAAATTACATAAATCGCAATAATAAATGATAAATGTTACTAGTCTCTGGTGATCAATCTTCACGTTAGGATGGAACAACTATTGGGACTTGTAAACTGGACATTGCTCGCCTTCAAATGAGCTCAATATATTTTAATTACACTGACACTCTAAAAGGGGGAAAGGGAGGTGGGAAGCCAATGGATGTATGTATTATCAAAGGGACAGGATGTTTGTACAGGAATACTTCTGGGAAACTTTGGGGCTTATCCTTCTGGTAAGCCCACAAAAAGTGGATGGAGTATGGTGAATTGCTCAGCGCATACTACCAAACCACGCTCTGCTACCATGTGACTGAGTGTGACAGTGGGGGTGGACCCTCGAGAGTCCCCCTCCTAGACCAGCGAGATTATCACCGGTTAAGAAGGGATATCGATTAGGCTTCCACCAAAACGACCCCATCTTCACCAGAACAATGAACGACTCGAGAACAGCCACTGTCACACTCCTCCCCACATGGCACACATCTGGGTAGCAGAAGTATGAGAGGGAAAAGGGAGGTTGAAAATTGATATGAAGCTCTGGTTCAGGAAAAGACATCAACAAGTTCAAGGAGACTAACCTCCATCGTAATGGTACTGCCTCAATAATATTTACTGTTGGATAACAAAGCTCCACCATACGAGTATTGGTGGATAATGTTGTCAGAGGTTGTTGTCCAGTGAATCGTGCTCATCTGGGCAACCTCCAAGTGATCAACGTCCACGTTGGGATGGAACAACTATTGGGATTTGTAAATCGCCTTCAAATGAGCTCAATTTATATTTTAATTATACTGACACTTTAGAGGGGGGAAAAGGGGTAGGGAATCCAACAGATCTATGTATTATCAAAGGGACAGGATGTTTGTAAAGGAATCCTTCTGGAAACCTTTGGGTTTATCCTTCTGGATAGCTCACAAGAAGTGGATGGAGGTGAGTTGCTCAGCGCATACTACCAAACCACGCTCTGCTACCATGTGACAGAGTGTGACGGTGGACCCTCGAGAGTCCTCCTCCTTGACCAGCGAGATTATCACCGGTTAAGAAGGGATATCGATTAGGCTTCCACCAAAAAGCCCCAACTCCACCAGAACAATGAACGACTCAAGAACAGCCACCGTCACACTCCTCCCCACATGGCACACATCTGGGTAGCAGAAGTATGAGAGGGAAAAGGGAGGTTGAAAATTGGTGTGAAGCTCTGGTTCTGGAAAAGGCATCTGAACAAGTTCAAGGAGACTAACCTCCATCGTAATGGTACTGCCTCAATAATACTTACTGGTGGAGAACAAAGCTCCTACATGAGAGTATTGGTGGATAACGTTGTCAGAGGTTGTTGTCCAGTGAATTGTGCTCATCTGGGCAACCTCCAGGTGACCAACGTCCACGTTGGGATGGTACAACTATTGGGATTTGTAAATCGCCTTCAAATGAGCTCAATATATTTTAATTTTACTGACACTTTAGAGGGGTGAAAAGGGGTAGGGAAGCCAACAGATGTAGGGACAGGATGTTTGTACAGGAATCCTTCTGGAAACCTTTGGGCTTATCCTTCTGGAAAGCCCACAAAAAGTGGATGGAGGTGAGTTGCTCAGCGCATACTAAAATGTGACAGAGTGTGACGGTGGACCCTCAAGAGTCCCCCTCCTATACCAGCGAGTTAAGAAGGGATATCGATCAGGCTTCCACCAAAACGACCCCATCTTCACCAGAAAAACAAGCGACTCGAGAACAGCCACCGTCACAGTACACAGTTTTTGGTTTTTTTTGGATGACGTCCCAGACGAAAACATCTCGACTGCTGTGGAGTCGGTCAACTCCAAGGGCCGCATCAAATTTCACCATTCACCAGACAAGAAGAACTTCCTTAGCCAGACACCCAAACACACAACCGTATCCCATCCCACTGCGAGTCCCAAGGAGCAGAAGGTCCTTTTTTGGGGTTCTCCAATAACAAAACGCGTGGACGGACTTCTCTCACCTGCTCTTCGTGGGCTCGTGGCAGATGTTTCGGGGTGCTCAGGGCAACCAGATGTTGCTTTCAGATGAAGAGGAGAGAAAAAAAAAAGATCCAAAAACAAGGTGGAAGAAAATCAGTCTCCAAATGGGCCCAAGGAGCACACACAGCCTCACACCTGCCTCTTCCGCCCGCGACCTCAAATCTCGATATTCGGGTTTCGTCGGAGCCACCTTTTCGAACTTATGCATATTCAACATCCCCAGCCTGCTTTATACAGCTAGTGAAGTTTTACCCTTGTTTTTTTCACTGTATTAATACAATTTTCGTTCTTGAACATTTGTGTAGGGAACGTGACAAGAATATGAGGAGTCCAGGGAATGAATAATCACAACAGGCGTTAAGAACTTTCATTTTGAAAAAATAAATAAATAAAATAAAATAAAATTTCAGTCATGCAGCATGGCTTAAGGAGCGAAATTTCAGAGAAACCGTTTGGGGAATTATAAAGATTTTACTCAAAAAGAGTGTGAGATAGCCTTCGGATGAGGTTTTTCACGATTTCAAAGTCTTGAATATTTATAAATTAATTGACATAGTGCCTCTTGTCCACATGTTTAAGCTTCGAAATAGAGCAAATAATTTGGATATTGTGGTGGGTGCGACTAGAGCTGCCATCCGCAAAGCCCTCAAAAGGGAATTTTCAGAGAAACCGTTTGGGGAATTATAAAGTTTCAACATCAATTCTTCACTCAGCGGTCAAAATCAACTTCACATTCGGTCTCCTCGTCCTAAAAAACATGGAAAACGATGCCTCACAAGCTCATGTTCACTAAAACCTCAAAAAAACCTCGAAAACCCCTATTTTTAGATCCATTTTTACCCCATACCACCCCTGGGTGTATTCCGATCGGGCGGCCGATCTTCGGACTACAACTAGGAGCCAAATTTGTTCCAAAAAATTTGTTCTGGACCCGAACTGTGTGCGGAAGAACGACGATTTTAGACCAAAATTCAACTTAAATTTAAGGCTGAAACTTCGTTATAACCTCAATTTCCACTCGTTGGTCAAAATCGACTTCAAAATTCGGTCTCCTCGCCCTAAAAACATGAAAAACGATGCCTCACAAGCTCATGTTACTAAAACACCAAAAAACCCTATTTTACACACATTTTGGTTTATTATTCTGTGAATAATACACCTATGTATTCGCTTAGCAAAAAATTTTTATAACATCCCCTCAAAATTTTTTCTTTTCCGTTTCAAGGTGCGTAGATTCCAAAAATGCAATGTCCGTCCGCCGTCCGCCGTACGCCGTATCACGTGTACGGGCTTCATTTTCGGTCTAAAAAAGTCGTTCTTTCGCACACATGCTCCATTTGGGCCCTAGTTGTGTCCCGAAACTTTTCAGCCCGATCGGAATATACCCAGGCGTGTTATGAGTGAAAATGTGTATAAAAATAGGTACTTTTTGCGTTTTAGTAACATGTTAGTAACATGAGCTTTTGAGGTATCTTTTTCCATGTTTTTGAGGACGAGAAGACCGAATATGAAGTCGATTTTGACCAAAGACGCGGAAATTGAGGTTTTACCAAAGGTTCAGCTCCCAAAATTGGTTTTTTATGAGTCAAAAACCTGGAAAATCACCATCAATGTGTACAATAACATTGGAAAAAGTCTAAACAGGTGAATCAAGACCATTAAATGCCACTACCAATGATCAAAGATGATCTTAAAAAAAAAGAAAAAAAAAAAGCGTACCTATTTCATGTTTTGGGGGCCAAAATTGGTGGAAATCATCAGAAATAGCTATTTCAATCATTCTACATGAAAGAAACAATACATTTAACAGCCAACAAAAATCTCTAGAACTCCAATAGAATAATAAACCCATGTGACAAGGACTTTGCAGCGTTTTTAACTCATAACACCCCTGGGTATATTCCGATCGGGCTGAAACGTTTCGGGACACAACTAGGGCCCAAATGGAGAGCCTATGGGCGAAAGAAAGACTTTTTTAGACCGAAATTAACGTAGATATGTATGATAGGGCGGACAGACATTGATTTTGGTTTATTATTTTGTGAATAATACACCTATGTATTCGCTCAGCAAAAAATTTTATAACACCCCCTCAAAATTTTTTTCTTTTCCGTTTCAAGGTGCGTTGATTCCGAAAATGCAATGCCCGTCCGCCGTACGCCGTATCACGTGTACGGGCTTCATTTTCGGTCTAAAAAAGTCGTTCTTTCGCACACATGCTCCATTTGGGCCCTAGTTGTGTCCCGAAACTTTGCAGCCCGATCGGAATTTACCCAGGGGTGCTATGAGTGAAAATGTGTACAAAAATAGGTACTTTTTATGTTTTAGTAACATGTTAGTAACATGAGCTTTTGAGATATCGTTTTCCATGTTTTTGGGGACGAGAAGTCCGAATATGAAGTCGACTTTGACCATGGAGTGGAAAATTGAGGTTGTACCAGATGTTCAGATCCCAAAATTGATTTTTTAATGAGTCAAAAACCTGGGAAATCGTCTGAAATCACCATCAATTTGTACAAAAACACTAGAAAAAATGTCAACACGTGGATCAAGACGATTAAATGGCAGCATCAATGATCAAAGATAATTTGAAGAAAAAAAATCGTACCAAATTCGTGTTTTTGGGGGGTCAAAATTGGTGGAAACCACCAGAAATAGCTATTTCAATTATTTCACATTAAAGAAACAATAAATGAACAGCCAGCATTTCTGTAGGTCTGTCCAGTAGAATAATAAACCCATGTGACAAGGACTTTGCAGCGTTTTTGAAATCTACGTACCTTGAAACGTAAAATTAAAATGTCTGAGGGGGTGTTCCAAAAATGTTTTTCTCCGAGCGAATACACAGGTGTATTTATTCACGGAATAATAAACCAAAATAGCTCGGAGGCGGATCCGTAAATAAAAGGGAAGACCCAAAACAAACGTGTGACAGACGGGTTCCGGGGTGTCAACTTCCGGGTGCACCCCACCACGGCGGCCCCCGTTTCCGGCCAACAACCGAACGCGAGTCCGGTGCCCTGTTGTCCCGCGCAGCCGCACGCACGGGCGGATCCACATCGGATGTCGACGGGTTTACAGAAGAAGAGAAGGAAGATGTTGGATGGAGCGAGTCGGAGAGAGACAGACAACCCGTGCAGGGCGTTAATAAAGGTGGAAGGGGGATTGGTCGTTGGGTTTTTTTTTTTAAATCGAGGTCTATTGTATTCAAAAGGCGTATCAGGGCGGAGGTGCCGGTTACCTGCCTTCATATTAAAACCCAACTTCAACGCCAGGGCTGCACTTGGAGTTTCCAGGCTAATAACACACACCTAACTACATAATACAGCTAATACATAATAATTAATAATTCATAATGAGCGAGGTCGGCTTCTAACCTTAAATTAATATAAAATATGAGTACGAGAGGACCAAACTGTAATTTTTTAAAAAATAAATGATTAGATATAGGATTTTTATTTATTTAAAAATGCGAAATATGTAACTAAAATTTGAGTAGGCAGTATACCTTCCTCACTTGAATCACATGAACGTACAGAATAGTTTGATTGGTTCATTTTTATGTGAGTAGGTTGAAGAAAATGACTTCAGTTCCACCAATGTTTTCAGTTTTTCACTATATATATTTCAGGCACTTTATCCATCTTCAGGTAGTTATTTATAGTTCTTAAAAAAGTTAAAACAACGACACCAACTCAAACATATCAAGCACAAGGGAAAAACAAACAAAAAATAGTGATAGATCAAAGTGGTAGTAATACTTCTGCTCTCACCGACTTTAATAAAAACCTACCTAAGCAACAAAAGATAAGAGTACTTCAAAATAAATATCTCAACAATCTGATAGAGCAAGATCATAGATTTATTAAAAAACGAACTAAGCCAATAATGCCCGTGAAACACAAATCTCTCCAAATTCCACTTAGGCTACCTAGTTCGGTAATAGCATACTATTTTCTTTAGGACAAACTAAAAAACTATTATGAACATTAATCAATAGTGTTATAGAGATACTTTGTGGCAATAAAAACACAATAGACTGAATCTGTAGCATCAGAACCTCTAAGTTGTCCTTTACCATAAACATTAAAAAGGCGTAAACCACAGCTTTTAAGAGATTTAAGCTCACCAAAAACCTTAGCTTGCAGCTCACAGGCTAATTTATCCACTGCATAAGGAGAAAGCGGTTAGGAATTTAGCAGATGTTTTACTGCTTAGGCAAGTAGCTTAAAACTTCAAATCATTTGAGTATATATGATTAGCTTATTATTGAATTTTTTATATTAGGCATTCATAATTGAAATACACTAGTATTATCTACAATTTCTCTCTCAGAAAAATACTGTAATATTTCATCTAAAAATAGCTCAAATAAAAATATTGCACCTATAAAAATAGATATAAATGTTAGAATAACCATAGAAAATATTATAATGATATTTTCATGATAAATGAAAAATAATGATGAATGAATTGATGTATAATTTCCTACACCCCTAAATATCAAATAATTTATTAACCGAATTCTATATGATACCGTAAAAATCACAGACAGCATAAAAATAACATAATATAACCCATTAACACTCGATATTCTAAAAACTTCCAAGACCAAATCCTTAGAATAAAACCCTGACAAAAAGGGAAAACCAGACAACGAAAAACTTGAGATAATAAAACAGGTAGAGGTATAAGGTAATATATTAATAATAAATCCTATATCCCGAATATCTTGAGAATTATTCATCACATGAATAATCAACCCAGCACATAAGAATAATAATGCCTTAAAAAAAGCATGAGCTAATAATAAATGAAAAAACGCCAAATCAGGAAACCCCAAAAAAAGAATTGTTATTATCAAACCCAATTGACGTAAGGTAGATAATGCAATAATTTTCTTTAAATCGAACTCAAAATTTGCCCCTAACCCAGATATAAATATTGTCAATATGGATAAAGTAACAAAAACCATACAGTCTATCCTATATACTTCTATATACGTCGTTGTTTTAACTTTTTTAAGAATTATAAATAACCACCTGAAGATGGGTATAAAGTGCCTGAAATATATATAGTGAAAAACTGAAAACATTGGTGGAACTGAAGTCAATTTTCTTCAACCTACTCACATAATAATGGAGTTCCACAAACTTAGAGCTTCAACCATAAAAACGATCAAATTGGTTCATTTTGATACGGGACCACCTTTTTTTTTAATTGCAACAACTTACAGACTTGCTTCCAATATTGACTACAGGTCAGTTATAAACAGAACTTAACTTTGCAAAAATAATACGATAATGGGTGTTAATGATCAAATAATAAGTCAAAATCAATACTGTTTATGAAAATGCAAAAATCATTCCAAAACTTCTTCACCAAAACACTGAATTTTTCGCTTAGTTAGAAGCCGTACAAGGAAACGGCCAATATCATGTTCGCGCATGCGCAGACGAACGAAATTTTTATGGAACTATCAAAGAATTATTCTTGATCGACCCTCCAAATCTGAACTCATTTCAACGATATTTAAAGTAGTTACGGACGTTTCAAGTATTTCACGTTTGCGCATGCGCAGACGAAACGATTTCCATAATTTTGAAACGGAACTATTAGCAATCCAACCCGCGTTTACCCTCAAAATTTCAGCTCTGTACGACTGTTTTTCGCGTAGTCAGAAGCGTTACAAGGAAATGGTCAACATTTAATGTTCGCGCATGCGCAGACAAAAGTTACTGTATGATTCCAATGACATTTTCAGAAATTCTATGGGGGTCAAATTTGAGTTCTGAGGGTGGTCAAAGTAGACCCTCTTTTTGTCGTCAACCAACAACGTCCGATGAACTAATAATATTGATTGTAGCTCCAAATACCAATTTTTGACCGCCAAAAATCCAAATTTGACCCTACTCCGCATGAAAAACAACTGAAATTGTATTTTCCAGTCCTCACTCACCCTTCCATACCATTTTCAGTGATTTAAAAAAATCGTCACGATTTTAGCCGCTTTTACAGATTTTTGACCACCCTCAAAACTCAAATTTGACCCCCACAGAATTTCTGAAAATGCTCATCTTTTAAATCATCCTTCTGTTTTGCAATACGAATATTTTGGCGAAATTTGGAATTTTATGACGTACCCAAGGTCAGCTATCGTCTGGAGTGACACATAAACAAATATAGTATATACATAACTATATAATTTAAATTTAAATATTTGTTAAAATCTAGGCATGAATTAAGGATTCTCTGAAACAGATTTTCCTATTTAAAAAAAAAAAAAAATTCAAAGTTTCATGTTCTGAAAATTTTCGACCCATTGCAATTTGTTTGACAATCCGCTAAAAACTCCCTATTTCCATTATTACGGCATAAATTTTGATAATTATGTCGATAAAAGTTAGAGATCTGCTCTGAACAGAAACCATAAGGCACTGGCCGACGTTTAACTCGGGAGGTACCTAACGTGACAGAGGAAGGAGGCTTTCAGGACCTTCAGGAAGCTTTGATTTTCCTTGGCAGCTGCCTCGCCAACCGGTCTCAAAGCCCTCATGAGACCAGCAGGTGCGGCTCTTCGCGGTGGTTGGGGGGCGTCCCATTAAATGCAGAAGGCTGATGCCCTCAAAAACCCAATAAACGTCCCGAAGATAACATTATTTTTCAAAATACCACCTTCAAGTTCCGTCCCGGTTTTTTGTTTTTTCCCCTCGAGGAAAAATTAACTTTAACGACAGAACGACCCGAAAAAAAAAATTGGATACTAAAACACACGGAAGGAACCGTATTTTACGGATTTAATAACTCGGTAATGTGAACAGTTGGGATACAAAATAGTTTTATATCAACTTCAAAGTGGATTTTTATGAATTCACAGAATCGCAGTGCTGTACTCAGCCCAAAGGTTTTTACAGATTTTGTTTCAGATTACGAGTATCTCCGCTATTCATCAATTACCAGTGGCGTAGCCGGAGGGGGGGGGGGGGGGATTACCAGTTGGCTCCAAAATTTTATCAAAAATTAAAATCAAAACTTAAGAAAGATAATCACAAAACGCTGCAAAGTCCTCGTCACTTGGGTTTATTATTCAACTGGACATACCTACAGAAATTTTGGCTGTTCATTTGTTGTTTCTTTCACGTGCAATTATTAAAACGGCTATTTTTGATGATTTCCACAAATTTGGCCCCCAAAACACAAATGAGGCTCGGTTTGTTTGTAAAGATCATCTCTGATCATTGATAGTGCCGTTTAATTGTCTTGATTCACCTGTTGATACTACTTCTAGTGTTATTATACAAATGTATGGTGATTTCCGACAATTTCCAGGTTTTTGACTCATAAAAAATGAATTTCTGGAGCTCAACCTTCGTTACAACTTCAGTTCTTCACTCTTTGATCGAAATAAACTTCATATTCGGTCTTATCGTCCTAAAAAACATGGAAAACGGTACCTCACAAGCTCATGTTCACTAAAACCTAAAAATCCCTCGAAAACCCCTACTTTTACACCCATTTTTCTCCCATAACACCCCTGGGTGTATGCCGATCGGGCTGCCGAGCTTCGGAACACAACTAGGACCCAAATGTGTTCCCAAATGGAGACCCATACTGTGTGCGGAAGAACGACGATTTTAGACCAAATTTTAACATAAATTTAAGGCTGAAACTTCGGTAGAACCTCTGTTTTCCACTCTTTGGTCAAAATCGACTTCATATTCGGTCTTCTCGTCCCAAAAACTTGGAAAACGATACCTCAAAAGCTCATGTTACGAAAACACAAAAACGCTGCAAAGTCCTTGTCACATGGTTTTATTATTCTACTGGACATACCTACAGAAATGTTGGCTGTTCATTTATTGTTTCTTTCACGTGAAATAATTCGAATAGCCTTTTCTGATGGTTTGGTTTCCACCAGGCCCCCAAAAACACGAATAGGCTCTTTTCTTTTTTTTTTGACCTTTGGTAGTGCCATTTAATCGTCTTGATTCACATGTTGGAACTTTTTCTAGTGTATACAAACTGCTTGTGATTTCAGACGATTTCCCAGGTTTTTGACTCACGAAAAATCAATTTTGGGAGCTGAAACTTCGTAAGAACCTCAATTTTCCACTCTTTGGTCAAAATCGACTTCATATTCGGTCTTCTCGTCCCAAAAACGTGGAAAACGATACCTCAAAAGCTCATGTTACTAACATGTTGCTAAAACGCAGAAAGTACCTATTTTTACACATATTTTCACTCATAACACCCCTGGGTATATTCCGATCGGGCTGAAAAGTTTCGGAACACAACTAGGGCCCAAATGGAGCATGTGTGCGAAAGAACGAATTATTTAGACCGAAAATGAAGCAGGTACACGTGATACGGCGGACGACATTGCATTTTCTGAATCTACGCACCTTGAAACGTAAAAGAAAAAATTTTGAGGGGGGTGTTCCAAAAAATTTTAGCTGAGCGAATACATAGGTGTATTATTCACAGAATAATAAACCAAAAGCCATTAAAAACTATTCATTTATATTGTGTTACTTTTATTATAAAAAATATACATAATTAACGTTACTTTGAGCTTCCAAAGCTAGGCGGTAACATTGTTCCTATTTTGGAAATCAAGTTATTATTATTATTTACTTAGTTCAAGCCATCCCTGGGACGTGTCTCCAGAGGTCAGTTCGGTTGGTTATGGGTCGAAATGAACGACATGTGTTGAGTTGTAGGTAGTCCGGAGTAGGTTTTTAAGACGGGCAATATTTCCTACGAACCTTCAACACACCCACGACAAACTCACAGAGTTAAAAGGGACAAAGGGACCATAGGAGGACCCTTGGAACACCCACCCGTTATAAAGAGGGCTGGGATAATAAATCTTCGACTTCTTAACCGCCTCTAAAATTACATAGCTCTTGACCCAAGTTACGGGGTCTTTCCGATGGGGAACAACACATTTAGACCCAACACATCACCTAGTAAATTATGTATAACAGCAACGATCAGGATCGACTTCTCGTTCTTTCGCACACAGGCTCCATTTGGGCCCTAGTTGTGTCCCGAAAAATTTCAGCCCGATCGGAATACACCCAGGGGTGTTATGGGTGAAAACGCTGCAAAGTCCTTGTCACATGGGTTTATTATTCTCCTGGACATACCTTCAGAAATGTTGGCTGCTCATTTATTGTTTCTTTCATGCGTAATAATCGAAATAGCTATTTCTGATTGGTTCCATTAATTTTGGTTTATTATTCTGTGAATAATACACCTATGTATTCGCTCAGCAAAAAATTTTTATAACACCCCCTCAAACTTTTAGCGAATTTTCGAAGAAAAGGAAGCTATTGTTCTCGGTCCAAAATTTTTAAAACTCGAATTTCCGAAAGATTTTTATACCAAAATCCATTTCAGACTATCCTGAATTCCCTGCCGAAAGACACCAAAAATTATATGTATATATATATATATATATATATTTATATATATATTTATATATGTATGTGTCATTCCAGACGATAACTCTCGAAAGAATTGAGATAAAAAGTTCAAATTTGCACGAAAAATCTGTCTTGGCAATCGACAGGCTAAGTTCGAAGATGGGCAGAATCGGGTCACCCTAAGGGGGAGTTTTGGGGAGTTTTAGGGGGGGAAAATTACCCATAAATTCCCAAAATGAAAAAGTCTGACGTGACACCTCATTTTAAAGGTTTTTGTACGCTGAACACGATGGTGAAATCAGAATTGCGATATCTCATTCCATTCTCAAACTGCAGCACTTTGAAGATGAAGGAACGTGGTTATTTCTTGAGATGTTCTTCCTGGTTCGTCTGCTCTAATCTGATAACGGAATGGGATATCGCAATTCTGACTTCACCATCGTGTTCAGCGTTGGAAAATCTACAAACCGAGGTGTTACTCGGCAAAAAATGGAACAAAAAATTGTTACGTATCCAATACCTACTCTTCTGGTATTCAAAACATTTTTGATTTCCCCCTCCCCCTCCTTCCACCCCAAATTTTACTTTGCGTAAAACTACTCCTGTTTTAATTTTGTATGGTATCAAGTTGGGAAAACATTGGCCGAAAATTAATTTTCAGAAAATTTTAGGCGTAGGAGGAAGATGCCGAAAACTTCGAAAATTCGCTCTTATAGCCATGCTGCATGACTGTGGTTTTTTATATATATATTCATATATATATTTTTTTTTCTTTTCCGTTTCAAGGTGCGTAGATTCAAAAAACGCTGCAAAGTCCTTGTCACATGGGTTTATTATTCTATTGGAGTTCTAGAGATACTTGTTGGCAGTTAAATTTATTGTTTCTTTCATGTGGAATGATTGAATTAGCTATTCCTGATGATTTCCACCAATTTTGGCCCCCAAAACATGAAATAGGTACACTTTTTTTCCCCCAGATCATATTTGATCATTGGTAGTGCGAGTTAATGGTCTTGATTCAGCTGTTTACACTTTTTCTAATGTTAGTATACACATTGATGGTGATTTCAGACAGTTTTCCAGGTTTTTGACTTAAAAAAAACAATTTTGGGAGCTGAACCAATGGTAAAACCTCAATTTCCGCGTCTTTGGTCAAAATCGACTTCATATTCGGTATTCTCGTACCCAAAAACATGGAAAACGATACCTCAAAAGCTCATTTTACTAACATGTTGCTAAAACGCAAAAAGTACCTATTTTTACACACATTTTCACTGTGCACAAGTACGGCGGACGGACATTGCATTTTTGGAATCTACGCACCTTGAAACGGAAAAGAAAAAAGTTTGAGGGGGTGTTATAAAAATTTTTTGCTGAGCGAATACATAGGTGTATTATTCACAGAATAATAAACCAAAAAAAATCAGTCATGCAGCATGACTTAATGAGCGAATTTTCAAAGAAATATTCGAATTAATGGCTATGGTTTTGAATAAAGGAAAACTTCGGTCTAAAATTTGGTTTTCTATGTATATTCTCTTCGTATTTATTTTAATTTGTACGTTTTGTCCATCCTGATTCTACCGTTTGTTTATTACGTAATTGTACTAAGTGCTTATTTATTTGATCGCTGTGGGTAAATTCAAGGAGTTGTACTAATCGTTTGCCTCCCCCTCTTTTGCTTCGAACTCTCGTCTTCAATTAATACTTCTCACATTTTTCAATCTGACCACTCTAAGGGGGTGGGGGTAAGAGTTTAAAGATTATCCTAGTTTTGGGTAATTTTTGCGCACTTTAAATGCTCTAATTTGAGAACGGATCAAGATATCTAAAATCCGATTCCACCATCGTGTTCAGCGTGCAAAAACCTTTAAAATGAGGGGTCACTTGTTGGAAAATAACATTTTGGGGATTTTTGGGTAATTTTTGCGCACTTTAAATGCTCTAATTTGAGAACGGATCAAGATATCTAAAATCCGATTCCACCATCGTGTTCAGCGTGCAAAAACCTTTAAAATGAGGGGTCACTTGTTAGAAAATAACATTTTGGGGATTTTTAGGTAATTTTTGCGCACTTTAAATGCTCTAATTTGAGAACGGATCAAGATATCTAAAATCCGATTCCACCATCGTGTTCAGCGTGCAAAAACCTTTAAAATGAGGGGTCACTTGTTAGAAAATAACATTTTGGGGATTTTTGGGTAATTATTGCGCACTTTAAATGCTCTAATTTGAGAACGGATCAAGATATCTAAAATCCGATTCCACCATCGTGTTCAGCGTGCAAAAACCTTTAAAATGAGGGGTCACTTGTTGGAAAATAACATTTTGGGGATTTTTGGGTAATTTTTGCGCACTTTAAATGCGCCAAAACCCTCCTTAGAGTAGGCCAATTTCGCCCATCTTCGAACTTAGCCTTTCGATTGCCAAGATAGATTTTTTGTGCAAATTTGAGCTGTTTATCTCAATTCTATCGAGAGTTATCGTCTGGAGTGACACATATATAAATAAATATATATATAAATATATATATATATATATATACATATAAAAAAGTGTTAAATTTCAGGAATCGTTTTAGAATGGTCTGAAACGGATTTCTATGAAGAAAATTTCCAAAAATTTATATTATTTAAATTTCGAAGCCATTGCAATAGCTTCATTTTCTTTGAAAATTCGCTAATGGGTGTAAAAAGGGGTTTTTTGGTGTTTTAGTGAACATGAGCTTGTGAGGTATCGTTTTCTATGTTTTCTAGGGCGAGAAGACCGAATATGAACTCGATTTTGACCAATGAGTGAAAATACGAGGTTCTAACGAAGTTTCAACCTTAAATGTATGTGAAATTTGGTCTAAAATCGTCTTCTTCCGCACACAGTTTCGGTCCCCATTTGGGAACACATTTGGGTCCTAGTTGTGATCCGAAGGTCGGCAGCCCGATCGGCATACACCCAGGGGTGTTATGGGGGGAACAATGGGTGTAAAACGTGTGTTTTATGTGTAAAATGGGTGTTTTTGAGGGATTTTTGACGTTTTAGTGAACATGAGCTTGTGAGGTATCGTTTGCCATGTTTTTTTTAGGGCGAGAAGACCGAATGTGAAGTTGATTTTGACCAAAGAGCGAAGAGCTGAGGTTGTAACGAAGGCTCAACTCCCAAGATTCTTGTTTACGAGTCAAAAACCTGGGAAATTGACTGAAATCACCATAGATTTGTATAATAACACTAGAAGTAGCATCAACAGGTGAATCAAGACAATTAAATGGCACTGCTGATCAATGATACTTTGTCAAAAACAGGAGTCTAATTCGTGTTTCTGGGGAGCCAAAATTGGACGAAACCATCAAAAATAGCTTTTTCAATTACTGCACATGAAAGAAACAATAAATGAACAGCCAACATTTCTGTAGGTTCAGTAGAATAATAAACCCATGTGACAAGGACTTCGCAGCGTTTTTGTGTTGAAAAGTTAGAGTGATTATGAGGTTGATTGACCACACCATGATGGCCATGATGGCGCCGAAATATTGCATAATGAAGTAAAGGAGTTAAAAACAACAACGACTGGTGTGGTCAATCAACCTCATAATTGTACATCGACCGAGTCAAAAAAAACCCAGCACAGTTAGAGTGATCACACATACACTCAACCATTTTAGGTTATAAGGTTTAGGTTTCCAGCTCTAACCCATTTTATCTTCTATTCTTGTTTGCTAACCCGTACAAGGCGAATTCGCCATCCTCCGAGTCCGAACGTCCCCCCGACGAAAACGAAGGGACCGTGAAGAAAGTTTTCAAACCCTAAGCGTAATAAGATCCCCATCGAGCCAACCGTGACCAGTCGTTGGCCAACGTGACACAGGGAAATCCGCCTTCTTTTCTTCATACCTTGTTTTCTTTTTCTTCTCGCCCTGCCCGTTGAGGGTTTGTGTTTTTCTCGAGATTTCAGGCCTTGTTTTTGAGCGTTTCGTCCGAAAATCGGGAGCACCGGACGGGGTAATCTGAGAGATTTCTTTTTCGAAGTTCTCAACTTCCCAACGGGATTCGTGTGACTTTTGACGTGAATGCGACGGAGAAATCGGAGACAGCTATCGAATAGGATGAGCAGGTAATGTGGTTAGGCAAACATCTGAAAACTATTGTCGTAAACTGGCGAGTGGGCTTACGACAATAGGGCGGAAAGTTGGATGAGTTTGGATGAGGTTGGTTTAGGTGAGGTTGAATGAGGTTGGTTTGGATGGATGAATGAAGGATGTGCACCGTAGGAGTCTTTTGCTAGCGCCCCGCGGTTATCACCACAGCAGGTGCGAGGGGAGAGGTAGGAAGGTGCCCTGCGGTCATTACCACAGCAGGCGCCAGGAGGAAGGTAACTCTAATACCCTGTGGCTACACCACAGCAGGTACTAGGTGCTCCTTAGGAGTCTTGCTAGCACCCCGCGGTTATCACCACAGCAGGTGCTAGGGGAGAGGGAGGAAGGTGCCCCACGGTTATTACCACAGCAAGCACCAGGAGGAAGGTAACTAATACCCCTCGGCTATCACCATAGCAGGTGCTAGAGAAGAGGAAGATACACTGCGGTTATCACCACAGCAAGCGCCAGGAGGAAGGTAACTCTAATACCCTGCGGTTACACCACAGCAGGTATTAGGTGCTCTTTAGGAGTATTTTGCTAGCACCATGCGGTTATCACCGCAGCAGGTGCTAGGGGAGAGGGAGGAAGGTGCCACGCGGTTATTACCACAGCAGGTATTACGTGCTCCTTAGGAGTCTTTTGCTAGCACCCCAAGGTTATCACCACAGCAGGTGCTAGGGGAGGGGGAGGAAGGCGCTCCGTGGTTATCACCACAGCAGGTATTAGGTGCTCCTTAGGAGTCTTTTGCTAGCAACCCACGGTTATCACCACAGCGAGTGGTAGAGGAGGGACATGAAGGCACCCCATGGTTACCACCAGAGCAGGCGCCAGGAGGAAGAAGATAAATACAACGCGGTTACAACCACAGCAGGTATTCTTAGAACGGAGCACCCCACGGTTATCACCACAGCGAATGCAGGAGAAGGATAGGCGAGGTAGAGAGAGAGAGAGGGTGAGAGAGAGAGAGAAGTCGCAAGTCGGTGAGTGGTTGGTCGAATGAGGACCTGGGCTAGCAGGACAGCTTATAAAGGCCCCTTTCGACCCGTCCCCTGTCCATCAACGACCGTTACAACCGTTGAGCAGCGATGGCGGCTGCTGGAGGGGACACTTCTCCTACTTTCCCCTCGGCGTCACTCAGCTCGTCGCTCCCTTCGTTTATTTGGTTAAATCATTTAGGTATTACATAGGAGTGTAAGAATTTGAGGAGTACCACGGCAAATGCTCTGAAGGGAGAAATAATGTTGTGATCCCTTTTATCCATTCATCCACTACACAGGGTGCACACAAAACTGGTCTGCAAGAAGCTAGGAATCTTGAGCTCATTTCCAATCGAAAATTCCTCTTAACAACTTTTTTTAACCCATAGTTTTCGGGTTATTTTGCAATTTAAGTTTTTTCCCTGTAAATCGCGTTTTCCTACATAGAACTGGTCTTTAACACCCATTTTGAAAGGCGCAACAGAAAATTGGAGACCAGCGTTGAAAAGCTCATTGAATTTCCTTTCAGAATATGCCAATTTGGAGAATTTTTGAGCGGTTTGAATCCATGAGATTCTCGTTTGAAAATCGAACTTTTCCGAATTCTTCGAAAACTTGAAAAACTTCAAAACGCTCTAGCACAAACCACAAATATTCCTACTGGATTCGCAAAAGTTCGATTTTCAAGCAAGAATGTCAAGGGGTTCAAACCAATATTTTCGTCAGCCTTGGGAAGTGTCACCATTCGATTCACCAGAAAAAATTATGTAAGTCGATACCCAACTGCTCATCTTGGTCAGATCGAGTCAAAAACGTCTAATAATAATAATATTATGGTAAAACACTCGATTTCTTAGGGGAAAAACATATTTTTTAACATTAAAACGTCATTTTTCTCCCCTAATTAGCGGAGTAAAAGTAAAATTGACTGTAACGTTGGAAAGTTGAGGTCTTGGGGAAGTTTTTCCAGTTTTTCGACAAATGGGGTTCCCGGAGGCACTTTTTGAGCTAGAGCGCTTTGAAATTTTTGAAATTTCGAAGGATTCGCAAAAGTTCGATTTTCAAACGAGAATCTCATGAATTCAGAACACACAAAAATTCTCCTAATTGGCAAATTCAGAAAGGAAATTTGATGAGCTTTTCAACGGCAGTCACCAATATTCTTTTGCCCCTTTCAAAATGGGTGTTAAGACCAGTTTTATGTAGGAAAACGTGATTTACGGAGAAAAAAAACTTAAATTGCAAAATAACCCCGAAAACTAAGGGTTACAAAAAAATTGCTATGAGGCATTTTCGATCGGAAATGAGCCCAAGAATCGATTCATAAGCTTCTTGCAGACCTGTTTTGTGTACACTCTATTATTATTATTATAGATATTCCAGCTTACCTATTTTTGAATTCGCAAATTAGCCAGCAGTCACTTGTGTTCCTTCAAATCCGTCCTACATCCATAATAATTTAATTCTACACAATCATGATTCCTCTCCATAATCGAGCATCTTTCATAGGTTACACACCATTATTTTCACTTGTACTTCACCAATAGGTATTAGTTAACATTACCACATTCAGTTCCTACACAAAATTATTTATGTTAAGCCCCTTATCAAAGTTATCTAGTTATTGTTATCAATATCACCACGCAGAAGTTATCAATATTACTACACAAAGGATATTCCGTGTGCTCATGGACACTAACGAATAGGGCTGTGATAGTATCCATATGGAGTTTATGTGCACTATTAGATACAGGAATTGCTATATTTTCGTTATCATACTTTTGTGTAGTGTATCACCGATGGAGCGAAGTTACGGCTAATTCCTAACTTGGAAGAACACCACCTGTTGCCTACCTTGAAACTACAGTTACCAGCCAATTTGGAGAAATCATCATCATCATCTGGACATCATCTCTAGTCATTCAGAACAGATAAGCTTAGTCATTAAGCACATTTGTACCTGATCAAGACTGAGTCTAATATACCAAGTCCAACAATAAATCTCCAATCATAGCCAGTGGCCACTGTAGATTAGGAATATCACATATAACCATCCTAAAGCACAAAGTTCCTTATTTGCAATAAAATCAAGTATTTGTTGGTGCTTCATCAATTTAATATCTGCGTCTCATTGAGCATCCTTAGTTCCTACTAGAATCAGTATTACCTACACTGTTATTTCCTCTGTGTGAAGTGGTCCTTCGAGTATTTCTTTCATTTTCTTAATAATCTTTAACATTACTGGGTGGGGACATTTACTGCAATCAAAACAGTAGGTCTCATCCCAACAATAGATGACCAGTACGTTGCACAGGATAGTAATAATTTTGGGTGCTCTCCTGTAAGTACGTACTTAATGCCATCCCTTTCCAAAGGCACGATGACATTACTATTTATTTAGGTACCTATTTATTTATTTATATATCATCACAAAATACAGTTTAGGGCGGTTGCCCCATCTGCATTGTACCAATAGTAATTACTATTAATTTGAATAGGTAGGATAAACAAGAAAATTACATTTGAAATATTTTTAAAATATGAAAAATGAAATAAGGTAAGAAAAAGAAACAGCAAACAGAATTCCTGTTGCCCCAGAAGTGAACTATTAGCTTCGTTCGCGGTGTGTTTTTCTGACGGTCAGGGAACCGTCTGAAGCCACTTTTCTGATCGTGCCAACACGCATGCGCCACCAATACCAACTTTCAAACTCACAATGGACCGGGTACACCGCGAACGCTTGGGAATGAAATCTGACTGCAACCGCTGTGCAACCTGCAAATGTCTAACCTTCCTGATTGTGTGGTGTCGTCGTCGATCTTGATTTTTTTCTCCTTTCTGACGTTTGTTAATTTGTTATACAAATCATACGTACCTATTTAGGTTTATTGAAATGCTGTGACTCGTGCATGTGTGAGAAGTTCATATGTTATCATTGATCTCTGCTAATTTATTTCTTCTTTTTATAACAATAATACTAACGTTCGTCCTATAGGTCATCGTTGATTTCGGCTAATTTATTACTTTTTTCATTCTTCTACTTACTCAAGTCTTATATTACGATTATTCCTATGCTTCTGATGAATGGGTAGACTATCTTCTATATGTTCCTAGTTGTAATATAGTTCCATGTTTTGCTTCGAGTATTCATCTCTTACCAATGTTATGCATTCCTTTATCTCAACTTGTACTTAGTCGAAGTACTTTTAATAAAAATAAATCGAAATCTCTGTAGTTTTCTTCCTAACTAATGACCTAATGGGATGTTTATCAAATTCGGTGATACCAGTGTACTTCTGTGGAATAATTGGTGACTGAAGAAATACCTATAATCGAAAGTTTGAAGTTCGTTGTTAGGTAGGTACCTAACTAATTTTGCTGATAACTGACTACACATTCTTCATGTGCTCATTTTTTGTTAATATAGCTATGCATTCGGTTTCCTCAAGTGTCAATAATCTGATAAAACGGCTGAAATCACCGGAAACGTCTACAAAAAAAAGGTAGCATAAACTGTGAATTCAGCCAGAAAAATACAATTTCAACAATCGAAGATAATTTTTCAAAATTAGGAGTCTTCGAGTGGGCCAAAATTGGCAAAAACCAACAATAAATTGCTAGGCCAGTTCTTGGAACACCCACCGTAATCGTAAAATTAGGTAGGTAAGTGGCACTAAGTTTTTCAATTGGGATATTCAACCGACCACCGACGCACGAAATAAATCTATAGGCAGCAATTTTGTATGTCCATTACAATTTTTTTGTTAACCCCTCTAGTTATTTGTGCCAGTAGAATTTGCGGCGTTTATCGTTATGGTAGGAAACTTGATTCAGGGACATACAAGTGCTCACTATAAGATCAGTCGTTGAAGGATATGGTGATTGAAATACAAAAGCTTGGGTAGTTATGTAAACAATACTATAATAAATGAATTCAAGACGCTAGTAGAGATGCCAATCTGTCCCTAACAGTCTTCTGGATGAGAATGAACAAAAAAAGTTTCCTTATACAGGAAAAACTTCTTCCAGATAGTTTTCATTTTTTTTTCACTGGATGGAGTAAGTCTAAATCATCTTCCGATGACAACTCGATAGGAGTGATCGACCCCTCATCACTGGATGAACTCATCGCGAGAAGTACCAAAACGCAAGTGAGAGAAGTGGGTAGGTAGGGTTATTAGAATGAACACACAGAACGAATAACAACGACGAACAACGGTGCGATGAGAAATGATTTGATTGGCTTAAGCGGGCGAGTGGTAGTGGGGGGCGAGCAGTCAGAAAGGAGTACATCGGAAAATCCGCGGACTGATCTGACGGTCTTGGAACTGTCTTCGAACCGCCAGAAAAACACCGCGAACAGCATCCTATGGATGCTATACAGTCCGAGACGAGTCCGCAAGACCACCGCGAACGCCAAATGATGGATCTGACGGTTTGAAGACAGTCAGATGGCCACCGCGAACGAACCTATTACCTACAACCCAGTGCTGCCCTTTTATGGATTTCCCGCTTAGAGACTCAAAACACCCCGTTTTTTTCCCTACCTGACCAATATTTTCCCTTTTTTTCCCCGACTATATTTTTCTGAATGAAGTAGATTAAAAAGAAAGTCATTTTTATTATTTTCCATTTACAACTTTATTTTATCTAATCCGTTTTAATTCAAGAGAGCGATGTTTAATTGCGCGCGCTGTCATGAAAGTTGAGAGAACGCCACAAAAAATGGAGCTAACGAAGTCAATCAAACGAAACGAATTAATATTAGCTGTACGAGTTATAATTTTGTTGTAGGCACTCGGATAACTAACACGTTAAAACGACAATAAAGAGTCGAATTTGGATTTGTTTTTGTAAAAGCGATGAAAATGTAAGGTTATTAACCCATAACCCCCCCCCCCCCCCCCATCTATGGTAGGTACTTTTCAGGGAATGAAATCGCACAAACATAAATTAAAATTAATGTAGGTACTCGGAGTTATACAAGTCACAGTAAGAATGGCGCGTTAGTATCAGTGTTGCCAGGTTTTTCCCAGCCATGGATAAAAAGTGTACTACGTTAGTATCAGTGTTGCCAGGTTTTTCCCGGCCATGGATAAAAAGTGTATGCTGTAGTTATGTATGTGATATAGGATATAGGTACTAAGGCACCAGTTTTGTTGATAATCTTTAAATAAACGGAGTCATTTAAAAAGAAAAAAATTGAAATACCTACATCTAACAGAAACTTGATTCAAACTGATATATTATGAATAACATAAGAAAACATAAAAATGAAACGTAAGATAACATAAAAGAAACAGAATTATGCTAGGCAATATTGCTCAGGATAAGACAATTTAAACGAGAGACACGTTTTAGCGAATTTTTCAAGACAGCCCCTTATTTACTGGGTTATAGTCTAAGAGGTATATATCTAGATTTCTTTTTTCCTTACACCGAGTGTTACGTCTTTAAAACATTATTATATTTGCTTAATCATTTTATTGTAAGAATTCTGAATATTTTTCATTGACACGGTCATGAGAGCTGCAAGGACAGAAGAATAGTAAGGATTATGCAGTTTTTAAAGTACAAGTTTTGATGCTAGTTTCTGAAGGCTAACATCTGGTTTTTCCATTGGCCCAAAAATTTAGGTGGTATTTTATTCTAAAATATTGTAAGAGGCTATGAATTAATTATAGTTTGTCTGACAACCCTAGTCGGTATCCGCTTGAAGGTCGGATAATTTTGCGATCAACTACTGTAGTCAACTTCTTTTCCATCATTGTAATAACACGTGTTGATTGCTGTTTTGGTATCGGGAACAAAATGATTGACAGTAGTGTGAACAGTAGGATATATAATATTATCTTCGTCAATCTTTACCAGTAGTGAGTGGTAACGGGTGAATCAAACGCTATACGAAATTCTTCACAGGTAGTTTGATTTCGTCTAGTGACGTTTCGATACTTGCGATATTTACTGATATCGATACTTTCTTTCGATACTTCAGATATTTGTATCCGATACTTTGTGATCGATATTATACTGATATCGATAAATACTATGCAGTATCGAAACGATATTTATGTACGTAAGTTAATAAAGTAGAAACTTACCAAGGGTGGTAGGCCTGAACGATCGTCTACCTACCAGTAAGTGTAAAGCTAGCAAGGAATAAATTTTTATGTAAAATAGGTAATTAAAGTAGGTATGTAAATACTAAAAAATACCAGTGAATAAATTACAATATTAAAAACATTCAAACCCTTGCATAAATTACTCACAGTACACACTTATGTTTGTGCAACCTTTCTGTGGTTTTTTGTTGTTGTGAAATTTGATCAAGGTAAACATGGTCTTCAATAATAATTAAAACTCTACATAAATTATGATACCTACTCTCTAAAGCATATATCATCATCTTCCAATATACTGGAGGCGTTCAGAATCAAATTGATGATGATTTACGATTCTGAATTAGGATCAGAAAGAGGGAGAACAAAAGAAAACTGAAAACAACTTTTTTTAATTCGTTATTGAAGTATCGAATGACACTCTCGGTATCGAATACTTTCTTTCGATATTATATCGTTATCAGTACCAAGCTTTCGATATCGTTTCGATACCATTTACCCGATAAATGGAAGTATCGAAACGTCACTAATTTCGTCTGTCCACAGAGATACGACGCAGGTAGGTAAAGTAGGTGATACCTGCTACCTGTTATGAAAACACTTAGAACTGCTACTCAGTCTTCTCCTGTCATTTGATAAGGAATTACAGGGAGGGTGTGTGTGTGAGTTGCTCAAAAGGCTCATAATGTCCTGAGGGTCAACATGGACGGTCGGATGGCGGGTTACACCATCGATTACGCGTTCAACAGGTGCGCGAGGCTGGCCAGAGGTAAAAGACGGCTAAGCAGTCGCATAACAACTGACCTGACGTAGGTATTATTAGTACACTCACAAGGATGCAGGTACAAACACCCGGAAAACCTGGACAAAATGAGGGAAATCGAACTTGTTGATAAGCCCTCGCAAAATGGCCGACTTTAGCCCCGAACCATCTGTACAAACTTTGATGTCTCACCTACATTCCCAATCATTTTACCCATTCCTAAATGGAACTAACTTTTTTTAAATGAAACTAAATTTAATTTTTAATTTTTTTAATGAAGCGGTTCATATTATTTTTTAAATGAAACTAGATTCTCTTCAGAGAATTTTGACACCAACCGCACTGTCCTACGATAAGTAGTTCTTTTTCTATGATTACGCATTCAGCAGGTGCGAGGTTGGGCAGAGGTAAAAGGCTGTTAGGCAGTCGCATAAAAACTGACCTGACGTAGGTATTATTAGTACACTCACAAGGATGCAGGTACAACCACCCGAAAAACCTGGACAAAATGAGGGAAATCGAACTTGTTGATAAGCCCTCGCAAAATGGCCGACTTTAGCCCCGAACCATCCGTACAAACTTTGATGTCTCACCTACATCCGGAATATACCGAATTTTACCGATTCCTGAATGGATCTCTAACCATTTAAAAAAAATGAAACTAAATTTAATTTTGAATTTTATGAATTTTTTAATCAAGCAGTTTATATTATTTTTTAGATGAAACAAGATTTTATTCACAGAATTTTTACACCAACCGCACTGTCCTACGATAATTATTTCTTTTTCTATGATTACGCGTTCAACAGGTGCGAGGCTGGCCAGAGGTAAAAGACGACTAAGCAGTCGCATAACAACTGACCTGACGTAGGTATTATTAGTAGGTACACTCACAAGGATGCAGGTACAAACACCAGGAAAACCTGGATAAAATGAGGGAAATTGAACCTGTTGATAAGCCCTCGCAAAATGGCCGACTTTAGCCCCGAACCATCCGTACAAACTTTGATGTCTCACCTACATTCGGAATATACCGAATTTTACTTAACAATCCTAACAATTTTATTTATTAATTTATCTTTTTTTTAAAGACGCGGTTTGTATTATTTTTTCAAATGAAACTAGATTCCATTCTGAGAACTTTGACACCAACCGCACTGCCCTACGATAACTAGTTCTTTTTCTATGATGTTTTAAAAGTTTCCAGAAGTTCTGACGTCACAGTGGGAGGGGGGGGGGGTCCAGCGCAGGCGTGAGGGGTGCAATGACGTCAGAACTTCAGGAATCTTTGAAAAATCATAGAAAAATAACCACTTATCGTAGGACAGTGCGGTTGGTGTCAAAATTCTCAGGATGGAATCTACTTTCATTTTTTTAAATAAAACAAATACGTGCGCAGACCCCCATTGTTTTTGTATTTTTTCCAACATTTGGCTTCCGACTATATCGAGGAAGGAATTATTGTGATCACAGGGAAACGAACAGGTGCATTAGGCCAGTCAGTAGATGTATTGCATGTTGCAACAGGTGGTGCAGAAGATTTTATTTTTTTAACTTGTATTTATGGGTACAAACACGTAAAAAACAAAAACAAGGGAAACCTCAGGACAACGTTTGGCAGCCCAAAAACCTCGAAATTTTAGGACTTGTTTCATTTTTTGGCTTACAACACCAAAAATTTGCATCTTACAGAAAACTACACCATTACCAGAACTAAAGAGAATTAAATTCTGCGTTGAATACACTCCTTAAACATTAGATTTGGTTCATAGGTTTGGTCGGAATCGGCAGTCGAATTTGGCAAAATTTTTCCATTTTGACTGAAAAGTGTGCTATGCACAGTTTCACACGCCTGTAACTGAAGAATGGTTAGTCCAAATGAAAAAAAAAACCACAGTCATGCAGCATGGCTATAAGAGCGAATTTTCGAAGAAATAACTGATTTTATATAAAATGTGATCTTTGGGATATCCCATTCAAATATGGGCAATCTTAAACTTATTGGGTAATTATAGGTATTCAAGTATGATGCTATTCGGTTAATTCGGTATGCATCAAATATGGGCATACCTACGTAACAAATTTTTTGTTCCATTTTTTGCCGAGTAACACCTTGGTTTGTAGATTTTCCAACGCTGAACACGATGGTGAAGTCAGAATTGCGATATCCCATTCCGTTATCAGATTAGAGCAGACGAACCAGGAAGAGCATCTCAAGAAATAACCACGTTCCTTCATCTTCAAAGTGCTCTAGTTTGAGAACGGAATGAGATATCGCAATTCTGATTTCACCATCGTGTTCAGCGTACAAAAACCTTTAAAATGAGGTGTCACTTGTCAGACTTTTTCATTTTGGGAATTTATGGGTAATTTTTCCCCCATAAAACTCCCCCTTAGGGTGACCCGATTCTGCCCATCTACGAACTTAGCCTGTCGATTGCCAAGACAGATTTTTCGTGCAAATTTGAACTTTTTATCTCAATTCTTTCTAGAGTTATCGTCTGGAATGACACATACATATATAAATATATAAATATATAAATATATATATATATATACATATAATTTTTGGTGTCTTTCGGCAGTGAATTCAGGATGGTCTGAAACGGATTTTGGTATAAAAATCTTTCGGAAATTCGAGTTTTAAAAATTTTGGACCGAGAACACACTAGCTTCCTTTTCTTCGAAAATTCGCTAATATGTCTTCCATGTACAGTTGTACAGTATCAAATTCGGCCTTCACAGCACCCCTATTTTTATTAAAATAATAAATTTAAAATTTTAAATAATCAACTTTTCTGTAAGATGCACAGTTTAAATAAGTCGAAAACTGAAAAAAGGCTTAACATTTCGAGGTTTTTTGGCTCTAAAAAGTTGTCTTGAGGTTTCCCGTGTAACCATTTTTGTTTTTTACATGTTTGCACCCAAATGTTCTATGTGCAGTAAAGATTATTTCTATTTCTGTTTGTCTGCCTTCTCAGTGCGTCATTTAAAAACGATGAGGGGCCCCAACGGTAGTCGAAAAATTGAAATGTTACGAAAGGAAGAAGCTCACAGGAAGAACACTCATGGAATATTTTCCTTTTCCTTATCGCGTTGAGTAGGGAAAGTAAAAAGTTCCAGACATGCAGCATGGCTATAACAGCGAATTTTTAAAGAAATATATACCAATTTTCGTGAAATGACACCATTTTTTCGTAATTTTGGTCATTTTCACCGATTTTTGACCCTTATAAAGTGTTTTTTTTTTTTTTTGAAAAATATTTGTATCATTGAAATACCTACTCTTTCTATCGTGAATCACCATCCCACGCAACGTCAGGTGAATTAATATTGATTTTAGCCCTTAATACCAATTTTATACCCCCTCCCCCCAATCCAAATTTGGCCACCATTCTGTATGAAAAATAACTGAAATGGTACCTTTCTGCTTTTCTCCCCCTTCCATTCCACTTCCAGTTATTTTACATCAATTTTTCGCGCGATTTTAGCCGTCTTTACCGATTTTTGACCTCCTAAATATTCAAATTTGAACCCCTTGGAATTTTTGAAACTGCTCATTTCCGAACTCATCCTTTCCTTTGGCAATAGGAACATTTTTTTTTAATTTTTTTTAAATCTATTGTTTATTTTTTTGGAATTTTTAACACGTACCTAACGTCAGATTTCGACTAGAGTGACACATAAATAAATACACATATACATACAAATTTTTGTTAAAATCTAGGGATGAGTTCAGGATGTTCGGAAACGGATTTGCCTATAACAAAATTTCCAAAATTCATGTTCTGAACATTTTGGACCCACTGCAATAACTTCATTTTCTTTGAAAATTCGCCGAAACTTCGAAGTTTTAGCATTAAACTTCCATTTTCAATGTCATTTATGATTTAGCTTTGATTACAGGTTTAGGTAGGCAGGTATATATATATATATATATATATATATCAATGAAATGATATTATAATTAGTTCCAATCGAATCACTGCCAGAACGTACGAGGGACGGATATTTCGTAGTAGGTAGATCAACACGATCCTCGGTAGACCTTGACATCTCGAGCCTCACAACATCTGTTCCTTTTTCGGATGAATGGCGTTGCGACAGTACCTGCAGAAGCGGACGGATAAATAATCGATCCGTGCGTTGTACCTGGAGGCAGAAAACTATCGCCCAAATCATAAGGTTGGGATCCCGGGATTGAAAAAGCTAGCTCGTTTCCTCCTACGCGAACGATCTGAACGCGCACCTGTTGCTCTCGCAATGGGTGGCGTAACTTTTGAATAGTTTTCACGATAGATTCGTAAACTGCAGGGAATCTACCACACAGTAGACATTTTCCCATGCCTGTAGGTATGGGGGATATCGAATGAAAATATCGATGGTGACATCAATTGATATGATAGTGATATATCAAATGAAAAAATCGATATCGATATCGGATGAGAAATATCGATTTCCGATAGTATCGAATGAAACTGAAATACCGAATTAAATAATTTCAAAAAAGTAAGCCACACATTATTATATTAAAATTAGGTTGACGTTTTGTAAGCCGAAGTCAGTAAACGGAGAAATACACACAGGCACTATCTTATTGTGGTTTCATTTATGATTCGGATTCGGATTTCGTATCAGTCCAAATGTGTTTGGTTACTCTGTATCAATCTGTATTTTAGTTACTCTGCGACTGTCGAGTTTTTTCAGGTCCCGATTCTGAATCGACAAAAAAAATCGATACTTCATACCGATTTCGCATCCCTACTCAGTTGGCTGATAATGGATTGCAAAAATCCAAAACCGTACCCAATAACAAACTTTTAAAGATAGTTTAATAAATCTGCGTGGAACAGGAAGACTACCCCTACTCTTTTCATCCAATTTTGTGAAAAATCGATATTTTACACAGCCGATTTTTGAAAATCGATCATTTGATTCCGATTCTGAATCGACTAGAAAAATCGACAATTTATACGGATTTCCCATCCCTACTCAGTTGGCTGATGATGGATTGCAAAAATCCAAAACCGTAGGTACCCAATAACAACCTTTTAAAGATAGTTTAATAAATCTGCGCAGAACAGGAAGACTACCCCTACCCTTTTCATCAAATTTTTTGATACATCCAATTTTGTGAAAAATCGATATTTTACACAGCCGATTTTTTGAAAATCGATCTTAGTTCGATTCTGAATCAACTAACAAAATCGATACTTTATATACGGATTTCCCATACCTACTCAGTTGGCTGATGATGAACAAAAATCCGAAACCGGTCCCAATAACAACCTTTTAAAGATAAGAGTTTAATAAATCCGTGTGGAACAGGGACTACCCCTACGCTTTTCATCCCCATATTCAGCCAAGTTTTACAACAAATTTCGTTTGCCTCCATTTCCGGAAAATAATTATGTTCACGAGTCAGACCAAGGCACACAAATCCAAACCGTTCGTTTGGGAAAAACTATCGGGTGGTTAAAGGAAAAAAACGGTGAAATTATTAAAGAATCCAAACCTACTTGAAGGTTAAACTTATCTTCTGAAACAATAGGCCTGAGAACCCCCATCATAGACAGCGGATCACCATTGTCACGAGACCCACATTATGGTTTGTATATATATATATAGGTACCTATATATAAAGCTGCCTGAATGGAAGTCGGTAGGCGAGGTATAGCTTGGAGGTGGATGTCCTGCGGATGGAGGACTTCTATTGTTTTCTGTGCCAGGATCGGGCGGGTGTAAGAAGAAACCGTGGGAGGTTGGGTGTATTTGGTTTCGTTCCACTCTTGAGGTTGAAGACTTGAAGATTTCGAACTGCCTCACGAAATTCATTATTTAAAATTACCAAACTCGCGATTCGATGTGGAGGTAGACATTAGGAAAATTAGCGATAGGCTGACCAAGAGATGAGCGAAATGTACCAGTACATAAGTAGCAGTAGCGGTGCGTGGGCTCTGAAAACGGTGGGGCACCAAACCAGAACACAAACCAAGAGATTTGTCTACAAAATCACTTAAATCTTTGTCATTTCTGACGACGTGATACCTGGATCGCATCAGACCAACGGCCTTATCAGGTGGAATAAACCGGTTCCCGTGAGATCACCGAAGTTAAGAAACCTCGAGCGTGGTTAGTACTTGGTTGGGTGACCGCCGTGACACGTGGTGACACGTCCAAGTATGACCCATGTGTAGCTGTTGGGCGAACCCCTCTCCACTCAAGGGGGCGAGGCGATGAGTAGCCAAGTAAAGAGCGAAATGATCAGATCGAATTCTGATCCTCCATTGGAGGACAGCTGATCACGTCCGCGACGCCGGCAGGGCAGTCGGACGAAAAGCCCCAGCCTGAAATGGCTGTTACTTTACTTTACTTTTACTTTACTTTGTCTACAAAATACCTCGAGGCAACAATAAACACCCTTCCCTTATTTACTGATTGATATTCAGCAAATTCCCTTTCAATCAACAATCTATCGTCACACGAAAACGTCCACAATTTCTACTGCAAATTAGCCACCGAATTCATGTGTTATAAAAATATAGTAAACTAAAATGTAACAAAACAATGACCCGTCGGCCGGGACCTACATGAATGGAGAAGCTATTGACTTGAAGCTGGGTAGTTATCAGTGTGTTAGGACGCTGATCAATCCACAAACAGCAAACAGGACAAAATGCAAGTAGGTAACAAGAATACAAATCTGTCATCAGAACCGGACCGAACGCAAAACGCGCTCAATTTGACGCAAAAAATTAAAAACTGACAACTGACTCAACAGAGAAAGCGAATATAATTCACAACAAAAACAAATCAGAAGGCGAAGAAGCATCTCGTATGGAGATGACGAATCGAAGGCATAAGAAGAAGAAACGCAACCTCTAACCACCACTGTCGGCATGAAGAGTGTTTCTTCGCGGCACCCTCAAGAAAAACAACAACAACAAATTAAATCGAAGGGATCGAATCGATTGTGAAAACGAACGATTTTGGAGTAGAAATCAGATTTTGGGGACTGGGCCCAATGTGGGCGTGGCAAACAACATTTTTACTCTACTGAGCATGCGCAGATGGGCCACTTTTCTCAGTTGCCACGGTGACACCAGGTCCCAGGACCTGCCAGTTTCAGGAGCCCAGGTTTTGATTTCGATTGCAGGACATCGATTACTGTCGCTTTATTCTTGTAGCATGCTTGGTGTATGGAGCACACCTCTACTACAATATTGAATATCCATAGAATTTTCATTCCATAGCCAGAGAAATCTGGCGAGTCACTGTTGAACTTTGTGAAAAATCACAGATACAGTGTAGGGAGGGAAATTCAAACGCCAACTGAACAATGGAGTTTTTTTTTAACTTACCTATACCTATACAGTGTTTTTGGGTGCTGGGGCAGTTGCCCAAGTGGCCTTATGGGCGTCACTTGTCAGACTTTTTCATTTTGGGAATTTATGGGTAATTTTCCCCCCATAAAACTCCCCAAAACTCCCCCTTAGGGTGACCCGATTCTGCCCATCTTCGAACATAGCCTGTCGATTGCCAAGACAGATTTTTCGTGCAAATTTGAACTTTTTATCTCAATTCTGTCGAGAGTTATCGTCTGGAATGACACATACATATATATATATATATATATATATATATATATATATATATATACATATAATTTTTGGTGTCTTTCGGCAGGGAATTCAGGATGGTCTGAAACGGATTTTGGTATAAAAATCTTTCGGAAATTCGAGTTTTAAAAATTTTGGACCAAGAACAATAGCTTCCTTTTCTTCGAAAATTCGCTAAACTTTTTGTGTTTTAGTAACATAGTAGTAAAATGAGATTTTGAGGTATTGTATTCCATGTTTTTGGGGACGAGAAGACCGAATATTAAGTCGATTTTGACGAAGGAGTGGAAAATTGAGGTTGTACCAGATGTTCAGCTCCCAAAATTGATTTTTCGTGAGTCAAAAACCTGGAAAATCGTCTGAAATCACAAGCAGTATGTATAATAACACTAGAAAAAGTGTCAACACGTGGATCAAGACGATTAAATGGCACTATCAATGATCAAAGATAGTTTAAAAAAAAAAAAAAAAAAAAAAGCGTAGGTACCTAATTTGTGTTTTAGGGGCCAAAATTAATGGAAACCATCAGAAATAGCTGTTTCGATTATTACGCATAAAAGAAACAATAAATGAACAGCCAGCATTTCTGTAGACCAATAAAATAATAGAATAATAAACCCATGTGACAAGGACTTTGCAGCGTTTTTTCTTATGAAAACTCATCGCTTCCCTATTGCCCCCGCCGAATCCCCCCCCCCCCCCCCCCCCCACCAAATCACCCCCAAAATTGGGAACCACCATTTCGATTCGAAATTCGAATTCTAGCGGCGAAGAGGCAGTGATGTAGTTCACGCAGGTCGCCGCTCGAGCCCTGTGGAGCGCTAGCGTCGCTACCAGCGCCAACCTCACATCGATCCCCACTTGCCTTTATCGCTTGTCGCTTTCTGACCTCAGTTTCCTCTGTGACCGCACGAGGATAACAGTTCGCGAAGGCTTCGTTTCCTAACCCCATCGGGCACACGAACGCCCGGAGAAAATTTTCCGCAATGTGATTACCGTTAACACTTTGTGTAGTTGATAGTTGAGTAGTATCATAAGACTTTTACATTCTTTAATCAAATTTCGTCTAACACACAAAAACTGTTGTGATATCTGTATAATTTCTATCGATCGGAATAGTGACGTTTGTGACCTGTACATAGTTGTTCCACGAAACTCGCATATCGCAAACTACATTACTTTGACATTCATTTACGAGAACAGTCTACAACAAAGGTAAGATAATTATTAAAATCAAGAAGATGCTTTTATAAACAAAACCCGGGCCGTATTCAACGAAAAATGAGATTACCTACCACCTAAATCGAACATATTGCGCCATGTTGTGGTACGCGTCATTGTTTTTGTACAATTTACACAACTCGTTTTTCGTTGGAATCGAAATGTTATGAAAAATCGTCATTCTCAATCGAGTAAATTCATGAAGTCCTGGCATTTTAGTGACTTGTGCACATGTTATTCCACATTGAGGTTACTCCAATGGTTATCCATTTCCGTCACATAAATCTAAATAATGGTACTTATATTCAAATTAGGTAGTAATACTGTTCAAAAGTTACGTAGGCGTCTGCATTTAGATAATATATTGGGCATCAGTCTGTCTAATGACATTTCAACTTCATTTTACTGTTGACTTCAGTATGGTGCCAAAAATTATACAACTTAACTCATCTTTGCTTCCTCACTGCCAAAGGTAGTCCATAGCCTTAATATTCGTGCAAGAACTAAAAAAACTTTTTAAAAAAGTCCTCCAAAATCGCTTGCTTTTTGCATTTCAAAGCTTTTTGAAGAAGTTTGGTTCAGTGTCTTTCTGTATGTGGTCAGCTCCTTGACCCAGGCAAAACTATACGAAATTATGGTCCGATTTTGATGAAAATTTCAGGGATTGTGCGGGTTAGCTCCTAGAAGGTCCCCTGTGGATTTCACCGCCGTCGGACCGATAGTAGTATGTGCGCATGCGCAAACGTGAATTTTGTGAAACTACGATTTCTGTGTTCCTAATGGACCGATTTCGCTCAAATTCGGTGGGTAGTTGGGGGTGCTGGTTCCAAGACGATTGCCTATGAATGTCGTAGCGATTGGATCATTAGTAACCACTGCCCATGCGCAAACTTGAAATTTGTTGTCACAGGCAAACCTCCAGAACTACTAGACCAATTTTAATGAAGTTTTCAGGGATTTTGCGGGTTAGCCCGTAGACGGTCCCCTATGAATTTCATCGCCGTCGGACCAGTGGTAGTATGTGCGCATGCGCAAACGTGAATTTCATGAAATTACGATTTCTCAGTTCCTATTGGACCGATTTTGCTCAAATTCGGTGGGTAGTTGAGGGTGCTGGCTCCAAGACGATTTCCTACCTATGAATTTCATTGCGATTGCATCAGTAATGGTCATTGCGCATGCGCAAACTTGAAATTTGTTGTCACAGGCAAAACTCCATAACTACCAATTTTAGTGAAATTTTCATTGACTGCGTGTAGGCCCTTAGACGGCCTCGTTTGAATTTCATTGCCGTTCGGTAGCGCTGCAATAGAGATAATCAATATTTTACCAGTAGACCTATAATAGGTAAACAAAGCTGTGCTAGATTTTGGAGCGAATAATCGACTTCCTGTTAATAAACATAATAACAGCACTTGGCGAAAAGTGTTTAGTGCTGTTCAGTCATTTTTTTTAACCAACTGATTCGGTACGTCCCCGCTACAATAAGTGAGGAACCTATACTGCCCACCCTACTTGGCAGACGTTTTTAAGTGTGGCACACAAAAATTAGGAGAAAATGCTGCCGAAGTGGCGAAATCATGGCATTTTTTTTTTTTTAGACACATCTAGATGTATAGTATATAATATCAATCTTCATTAAGAAGCTGAGAATAAAGTTCCATAGTAATGCTAATAACTATGCTATATTTAACGAAATGAGGCGATATTTTTAAACGTATCCATCGTCCATATTAATTCAAGATCCACATTAATTCGTCCAGTTTAACCTCAGGATTTTTACCCAATACCTTGATGAAAATCATCATTTAGTGTGTTGTTAGAGTACCTCACTTGATAAATTCTCTAAAATTAAGTGAAGGGAGATTTCTTTGGTAAAAATTAACACAATACCATTTGTGCCATCAGTTAATGTTAGCTACCGGTTAAATAATATTAATGAAACATTCAATATGCGGAGGCGTAGTGGTTCGTTCAACTCATGCAAAATAAGAGATACCTATGATACCATTTTTGGAATCGATAATAATAAGTAACTAACCAACAATTTCGAATTTTGATGAGTGTACCTACTACTCTTCTTGGGTGGGTTCCTAAGTACCAGATAATATCGCCTATCTCTGATTATGAGACGTTGGTGCCAAATTTTTTTTAAATATGGGGTCTTGAGATGTTTTTATGCCTACTTATACGTATCTTAGGCAAATTGTCAAAAATAAGTGGAAAACGGTATTTTCTACTATATTGTGAGTTTTAAACGAATACTCTTCTTCTTAGGTGCAAAATGAGGCTGTTGAACCAAGAAAATCTGAGTCAACTCCAGAAGAACCCAGAGAATATCCGGAACATCTGCATCGTAGCTCATGTTGACCACGGGAAGACCACACTGGCCGACTCCCTGGTGGCCAGCAACGGAATCATATCGCCCCGCATGGCCGGCAAGCTCCGGTACATGGACAGCCGAAAAGACGAGCAAGAGCGAGGTATAACGATGAAAAGCAGTTCCATAACTTTATATCATGTTTTCGACCAAAAGGAGTTTTTAGTTAATTTAATAGACTCTCCCGGTCATGTGGATTTTTCTTCCGAAGTCTCGACGGCTGTTAGGTTATGCGATGGTGCTGTTGTTGTTGTCGATGTTGTTGAAGGTGTCTGTCCACAGACTCAAGTCGCCCTTAAACAAGCCTGGCAGGAGTCCATACGCCCAGTTTTGGTGTTGAATAAAATCGACAGGTTGATACTCGAAATGAAACTGTCCCCTCTGGACGCGTATGTCCACATTACGCAAGTCCTCGAACAAGTCAATGCGGTTGTCGGACAGCTGTTTTCCGGTGACGTGATGGAAAAAGCTAGCAACGTGGTGACTTCAACGGAAAACGGCCATGATGGCGTCTACGACTGGGGGGACGGTCTCGAAGAGTCCGACGACTCGACTCTGTACTTCTCTCCGGACCAAGGGAACGTCATATTCGCATCTGCCATCGACGGCTGGGGTTTCTGCATCAACGATTTCGTCAAGCTGTACTCATCCAAACTCGGTCTGAGAGAAGCCGTTCTACGTAAAACTCTATGGGGCGACTATTTCTACAACGCCAAAACAAAAACCGTCAAAAAGGGTGCTCAAGAAAAAGCCAAAAAACCGCTGTTTGTGCAGTTGGTTCTTGAAAATATTTGGGCGCTGTATGAAACAATTTGTGTGCGCAAAGACAAAGACAAATTACTCAAAATGGTAGAAACTTTAGGTGTAAAAATCGCTGCACGTGATTTGAGGCATACGGATCCTAAAGTACAGATTCAGGCCGTGTGCAGTCAGTGGTTGCCGGTTTCAAACAGTGTTCTCGACATGGTGTGCAGAATTTTGCCACCAGCGAATCAACTGACTGAGGAAAAGGTCGAGAAACTGATGAGTTCGAATAACCAGACTTTCGAGAGTTATCCACCCGAAACTCAGGATTTGAAAAAGGCGTTTTTGGATTGTTCGGCAAGCGATGATGCTCCTGTCATAGTTTTCGTGTCAAAAATGTTTCCGATGGAGAGGAAGTTACTGCCGCAGCACAAAGCTGCTGTTATGACTCCGGAGGAGATTGCTGAGAAGAGGGAAATGGTTAAGATGAGGTTGGCTGCAAGGCAGGCCGGTGGCCCTGTTGATGACGAACAGCCTGCCGTACAAGACGATGCAGCTGAAGACAAAGATCCTTTACCGGAAGATGTATTTGTGGCGTTTGCCAGAGTTTATAGTGGAACTCTGCGTAAAGGGAGCACAGTGTATGTTTTAGGCCCAAAACACGACCCTGCAACAGCTCTTAGTATACTGCACGAAGAAGGCGATATCTCTGAAGGGGTAACGTTGAAAGACCTAAAACAAGGACATCATGCAACCAAAGCTACGATAGAAGATATCTACATAATGATGGGGCGAGAACTGGAATCCATACCGGAAGCCTATGCCGGTAATGTTATCGGGATCGGAGGTTTGGAAGAGCATGTGTTAAAAAGCGCGACGTTATCTTCAAAATTATACTGCCCGTCGTTTTCAGAATTGAACCTAATGGCTGTACCTATCTTGAGAGTGGCCGTTGAATCTGTTAGACCTGCTGATATGCCGTCACTAGTGAAAGGGCTCAAGTTACTGAATCAAGCCGATGCTTGTGTCCAAGTAATGGTACAAGAGACGGGTGAACACGTTTTAGTGACAGCTGGTGAGGTGCATTTAGAGAGATGTTTGGATGATTTGAGAACGCGATATGCTAAAGTTGAAGTAAACGTGTCTGAGCCGATAATTCCATTTAGGGAAACAGTCGTTCCTCCTCCTACGGTCGATATGGTCAATGAAGCTATTGAACAATCTAAGAAAACATCAATGCAAGATGACGACACAGATTCTGAAGGTATTGTGTCCATGTACACACCCAATAAGCAATCTCTAATTAAAATTTTGTGTGCGCCTCTACCACCGAAAGTAACAGATATCCTAGAAAAGCACGGAAATCTTCTGAAAATGCTAGATAAATTAACCGGTAAAAAGGAAATGATTTCTTTATGTGATAGAGTGTCCGATATTAATCTTAAAAATAATAAAAATGGGTGTTTGGACGTTCCAAAAAAGGTTGTAGCGGAACTGACAAGTTTCAAAGATGAGATAAAGGAGGCGTTGAAGGACTGTGATGGTGTATGGAGTGATGTCAATATTATTGATAAAATATGGAGTTTCGGGCCGAGGCGATGCGGCCCGAATGTATTGATCAATCAGATTGAAGGGTTCGAGAGGAATGTGTGGAATAATGTTGATTCGTTTGGCGGTCCACTGATGGAGTACGATAGTAGTTTCGTGAACGGATTTCAGATGGCGACACTGGCAGGGCCGCTGTGCGAGGAGCCGATGATGGGTGTGGCGTTCATAGTGAAGGAATGGAATGTCGCGGAAGGTTCTGCCGCGACTGCGACGTACGGACCGTTTTCCGGGCAGATCATGTCTACAGTTAAGGAGGCCTGTCGAAAGAGTTTTCAAGCTCAGCCGCAACGACTGATGGCTGCTATGTACACTTGCAATATCCAAGCGAACGCTGAAGTCCTGGGGAAAATGTACGCCGTTTTAGGCCGCCGACACGGCCGTATCCTCCACGGGGACATGACCCAGGGCTCGGCATCTTTCACCGTGCAAGCCGTACTCCCCGTCATAGAGAGCTTCAAGTTCTCCCAAGAAATCCGCAAGCAGACCTCGGGTCTCGCCAGTCCCCAACTCGTGTTCAGCCACTGGGAAGTGATAGAAGTCGATCCCTTCTGGTCGCCGAGCACCGAAGAGGAATATCTTCTCTACGGGGAGAAAGCGGATACAGCAAACAAAGCTCTGCAGTACATGAACAGCGTTAGACGTAGAAAAGGTTTACCGGTTGAAGAGAAAATCGTGCAGCACGCGGAGAAACAGAGGACTTTATCGAAAAAGAAATAATTTTATTTAGAACTTTTGTCGAACTAACCGAACGTTATCTGTAAATACCAATATTTTGTTAACGGAAATGAAAAAATATTATTTATTATCGCAAAACCGGACGTCTGTAGTTTTCATTCGCCCAGTCGTCCATTCAAGATTTAAAATGTCGATTTTCAGTCTACGGAGTTCAGTATAGGTAATTATACTTCATTGGACAAGGTAATAATCTCCTTATGATAGGTAGTAGCTACTCCATGTCTATTTATTTGTTTATTTATAGTTGTCCAGTAAAAAGCTCAATATCTGGCACTAATTTTAATAGTCTACTATGAGAGTAAACAAAAAGGAGGCTCAACTCAAGCGAGTTCAACCGGTCCAAACGGATATTGAAAAATAGTGATATTCTGTTGACAAGTATGTACTAAGCCAGTTAGTAGAGGTACTGTACGAATAGGTGTGTTGCAAAAGGGTGGTGTCGTAGCTTCCATGTTTTTCAACTTGTGTATATGCGTACAAACACGTAAAAAAAAAAAAAAAAAAAAAAAATGGTAACACGGGAAACCTCGGGACAACTTTTGGCAGCACAGAAACCTCGAAATTTTAGGACTTGTTTCAGTTTTTGGCTTACAACACAAAAATGTGCATCTTACAGAAAATTACACCATTACCAAAACTAAAGAGAATTAAATTCTGCGTTGAATAACATCCTTAAACATTAAATTTGGTTCAGCGAGTTGGTCGGAATCGGCAGTCAAAGTTGGGCAAATTGTTCCATTTTTATTGAGAAGTGTGTTACGCTCAGCGTCACACGCCTGTGACTGAAAAACGGTTAGTCCAAATGAAATAAGTCATATAACTGAAGTTGTAGAGCATCAAATCCGACGTTGAGAGCACCCTTTTTATTGAAATATTCAGTTTTATATTTTGATCAATTAAACCTTTTAAATATTTTAATAACCATGTGATGCTCTGAACGCAGAATTTGATGCTCTAAAACCTCATTTGTGGTGTAAACGTCTGTAAGAATGAGTAAGATGTTCTGTTTAGATATTATAAGCCAAAAAGTGCCAAAATTTCGAGGTTTTTGCGCAGCCAAAAGTTGTCTTGATTGAGGTCCCGTGTTACCGTTTTTGTTTTTTTACATGTTTGTGCCCATATATACAAGTTTAAAAAAGATATTCTACACCACCTTTTGCATCATACAGTACCTCTACTGACTGGCCTATATCTATCTTAGTCGAGATTATAACCACCATTTCTCGTTTCTAACAATTTTCCAAGGTGATAAAACTGCTGTTTTACGGTTCATTCTGGATGGAAATAATTACACGGACTTGGAGAAAATTCGAAGAAAATAGGTAAGTTTTGATTTATTATTTTCAATAATGAACCTTTGGAATCGAGCATGGAAAATTTTTTTTAACCCCCCCTCAAAATTTGATGGTTTCCGTTTCAAGGTATGTGGAATCCGAAAATGCAAATAAAAAATTTCCGTCTGTCCGCCGTACATCGCACTTTTCTTAGTTACATGAACCAAAAATGATGAAATTTGGCTTGTAGGTCCCGTTTGGGGTCTAGTTGGTCCGCTAAGCTCGGCGTTACTGTCAGTCATCTCTAAGGGGTGAAAAATAGGTTTTGTAATTTTCAGAACGCCACAGCTCGAAAACTTTCAATAGAAGGGTTATGGGTTTTTTACGTTTTTAAATTGACCTCGAACTAAAGAATTTTTTGAGACCACCCAGAGCATTGTACGACCAGCCGTTCGTTTGCACCGAAAACTTCGTCAACACGATCGTGAATCAAACGGTACGAATCCGGCCCGGATATCATCGCTAGGGAGCACCTGATTATATTCACGGAGTATGAATTCGAGTTGATTGTTCTGTGATATTATTTCATTTGATAAATTATGTATCTTTTGGATTTTGTTGATAGGTAGACTTTTGCAACTTGAACAAACGTTGAAGTATTATTGGGTAAATTATTACACAAAGGTACATTATTACACAACGGTTTAGTATACTATCTACGCAGAAGGGGCAACTATACAGGTAAATTAGTACACAACGGTTTATTATTCACCTTATGCTTCATGAATGACTACAAAATAATTAATGATTGAATGCTGTGCATTTGTATGAAACTGTAATTCCCGGGCCGGCTCGAGTACTCGATTTAGGGCTTTCCTGGGGGGAGCTCGAGGGTACTAGGGTAGAAAACAGTGATCTACGCAGAAGGTGCACCTGCACAGGTAAATAATAAACCGTTGTGTAATAATTTGCAGCGTTTTGTAAATACTTTCTAGAGATGTTTGATGATTTAGGTAGCAGCGGAAGGTATGTATTTTATTCAATATTATTCATTTCCAGCTTCCAACAATTCTGGTCGGCACCACAGCCGTGCACCCACCTGTTCAAAGGCGACAAACATCGACGCTAACCACCGGTTAAATTACCTTTTGTTCCTCAACCCCGACTTTCCCTTCATTTACGTCCCCTTCAATTTGTGTTCCACAAGGATTTCCTTCTCCGTGCATTTACATAATAAAGGAATAACTCACTTTTATCCCCAATCCTCGTTGGATGTGATTAGTGGAACATCTTTAATTCAGGAACGTCTCGGCGTCGGTACCCGGTCGGGCGTTTCTATTGTTTTCAGATAATTTGAGGCCCCCAAAGCCGATACCTTTAATCTTTTTTGATCCATTTACTGCATAGCAACCATTGTAAAGTGAAAATATAAAACTCGATTAGCTGTTTGTATAAGTACATAATTGACAAGTGAATTAACCAACAGCTGACTGTTAACATATAACCAACTTGAAGTATAAAATATGAAGAGTTCAGAGCTACTCAGTGTAACGAGAAAAACGTCTGCCAATTCGAGTAGGAAGTATAGCTTCCTCGCTTGAATCACATGAACGTATGGAACAGTTGGGGAGGTTCATACATTGGACATGTAAGAGTATCCATGAACAGTTGGGGAGGTTCATACATTGGACATGTAAGAGTATCCATGCATGGGTTACATGCATTTGAGACCATCCAACACCTCACCTCTATTTATCTTCCAAATTTCACCGCTTTACGTTGATTTGTAGGGTAGGTAGTTATGGGCGCTACGAGGATCTGGCGCATGCGCAGACGAAAAGTTACCGTACGATTTCACTGATTTTGATACGGGACTATCTGCGACCCAACCCGCATGTACTCTCAAAATTTCAGCTCTCTACGACTATTTTTCGCGTAGTTAGAAGCGTTACAAGGAAATAGTAAGCATTTCATGTTCGCGCATGCGCAGACTAAGGTTACAGTACCATTCCGATGAAATTCGTATGCTACTATTCCTGATCGACCCTCCAAGTTTGAACTCATTTCAACGATATTTAAGGTAGTTATAGGCGTTTCAGGTATTTCACATTTGCGCATGCGCAGACGAAAGTTACCGTACGATTTCAATAATTTTGATGCTGGAGCACCTGCGATCCAACCCGCACCTACCATCAAAATTTCAGCCAATGTCGACCATTATTTCGGGTAGTTACTGGCGTTACAAGGAATTGACCACAGACAGACACGGAACCAAAAATGTTCCTTGAAATCTGAAACAGTGCGAGTCGAAATTTTCATTTTGGAGGACATACATTTTTTTCGACTCTTGCACGAATACAAAGCTTTCCTACCTTCAGTGGTGAAGAAGCAAAAAGTAGATAGCTGAAGATAATGCTGGATTTGATATCAAGCAGTCAGGAGGCACATCCAACACTAAACTAAAGAAAAATTACGGTTCTAAAACATAGATTTATCTATTTAAAACAAATTTTGCAGAACCTTAATGTGGCAACAGAAAGCGGGAAAATTCACAATTTATCAAATTTATTTGGTTACCAGCTAGAATTTTTAATCGTGAGAACATCAAGAACAATACATGAAACTCATATTCATGAAATGTTCAAAATTCATGAAACTGCAATAAAATCACTTCTAATTCATGCTTTCTTCTTCTTTCTCTCCTTTCTCTTCCCTCCTTTTATATTTTGTTTTATAAAAACCTAAGTATTAATCAACCTAATCCAGTTTAATTGTGATTTATATTATGTACATATTTATTAGGAATAAGTCCTTACTTGTACTCGCAATTAATAAACAATTAAATTAAAATACGACAGACAAACAGAGGAATAAAATGTCAAAAGAAGCAAATAATGGGACACACAATATCGTTCTCTGCCCCCATGTAGGTAGTAGCCACTACACACCTGCTCCACTATTTTTCTGTGATTTTTGAAAAAAATAAATTCCTCGTTAGATTTTCTTGTTTTTGGTACTGTGGGTACTGGTACTTGGTAGGTATTTGATTAACATACCAGTGTTAGATTGTCGAGTTCGCCCAGCCAGGTGTTGAGCAGAGCTTCCGGGTCTTCAGCAACACCTGCGGTGGCCACGTCCATCTTCAGCTGATCCTGCAATACAGAATAATTGGATGCAATCAATTCGACGTACTTGATTGAAATGAATTGAATGGAAATCCGAAGTGGAATTGATAAACTAAACCTGTTGGCTGCAGTTGTAGTAGAGAGACGGTAAGAATTAAATTATAAAACCTAAGTAAGTTCGTACAAGCTGTAAATCTTACAATTTCATAAAGTTGCTCGTTTAAACAAATTGAGTACGTATTTCACAGTACCTGTGTAAGTAATTAATGGAGGGGACAGGTATAAACAACAAACCTAACTAATATCACAGTAAAAATCATAGTTATTAGTATGTTAAGGATTCGTATTCCACATATTTTTGTATTAAGTCAGATTCAGTCAAAGTCTGAAGTCAAGTCTAAATTAAGGACTAAACTAATTAACTCACCGCAGAATCAAATTGAAGTGTGATAGCTATACTTGGATGTGAGCTCTAAACCTTACAGTTTCATAAAGTTGTCGTTTAAAAAAATTTGAGTATTTATTTTACAGTACCTGTGTAATTAAATAATGGAGGGGGCAGGTATAAATAAACAATGTAAACCTAACTAATATCACAGTAAAAATCCTAGTTAATAGTAGGGTAAGGATTCGCATGTATCCACATATTTTTGTATCAAGTCAAACTCTAAAGCCAAATTTAGTCTAAGTTAATTCAAAGTAGGTAAGTCTAAATTAAGGACAAAACTATAAAAGCTATTTAATTCACCGCAGAACCAAATTGAAGTGAGATAGCTGTACTTGAAACAGGTGCCTTCTTGAATCTTACAATTTCATAAAATTGCTCGTTCAAAAAATCTGAAAATTTATTTTACAGTACCCGTATAAGTAAGTAATGGAGGGGACGGGTATACTGCCGTGCTAAGCAAAAGTGCAGTAACTCCACTTTTTGGCGGTTTTGAGTTAGAACGCTCTTGAGGTTCGTAGGTATGTAATCCATCATAATGTGAGAGAAAATGTGCGGAAAAACCTTGTTTTCCCGTCAAAATCGATTAAGGATTTTGCAGCAAGCGCCACAGTTATTGGGTTTTGCCAAGCTTAAATGCAGTAACTCCATGTTGCTAAGCTTGAAAGCAGTATCTCCAGCTCACTTTACTGGAGTTACGGCGATATAGCTTAGCAAATGGAGTTACTGCAATGAAGCTTGGCAATGCAATACGTTCGTGGCGTTTATTGCAAATTGAAGCGCTAAATAATTGGATTTACTGTAACAGAGAGTTGGTTCTAAGATTGGCGTCCCTACACTACTTGCAGTAACTCCGCAAACACAGCTGCACTTGCCATGACAACTTGGCGAAACAGCCAGCTGTCCATCCTCTTCAACCTTTTGCCTTTTCTTTTCCCCACATTCATTCGCTATTACATCCATTTCGCTCGTCCTGAAAAAGGCCGCACATCAAAGACATGGTCGATTGACAGACACAAGGGGGCAGAACACTCTTTCATACAGGACTAGTTTCTCCTCGAAAGAAATACATATCATCGATTTTGTGAAGACAAAATCTTCCAACAAGAAGGAAGTGAAACGCCCGGGAGTATCCACTTTAAGAGGGATTACATCAGAGAGAAAAGCAGGAATTATCCAACGTTTGCTACCCCTGATGCCGGAAAACAGGCATGTATTTTGGAAAAATTTGATACAAAGTCTCGACCTTCGGACCAATATTGAAGATGAGTTAGATGAAACGAGATCAACAAGAGTTTCCACGTGGACAATAATTTCAGAGTTTTATTTCCCCTTGCCGAGTACTGCCTTTCAAGCATCATTTTCTTTCTGGCTTTCTTTTTTTTAAACAATTTCCCCTTGTCGATAACTGTCTCTCAAGTACCATATTCTTTCTGGCCTTCTTTTAAAAAAAGTTCAATTAAGAATGATTATTTTATTGTGATTAATAATTATTACCTATTGATCATTTTAATAAAAGATTAATTTATTTGTGATGTTGGTTTCTTATGTTTGTGGTTTCATATTGGTAGTAGGTAATATAATTTTGTATGAGGTATGATGAACTCAGTTGATAATACATAATACATAATAAACTCAACAAGGCGAGTTTGAGAACTTTTGACCTAGATTCAGCATGATACTGCCTACCAAATCATCATGGATATTTAAATATTCGTCTCGGATCAATTCTCGTGTCGACAATGATTAAATATCAATAAATTCATCAATTAGTAATAATTTTCCCCATCATGGTTACGTTACGATCCTGTTTTCAATGGCGCTTACTGCTTTATTTTGTGGTAATTATTATCGTTATTAGTATCGTTACTGCTAAGCTAGATTGCAGTATCTGCCCACTTTTGGCTGTTACTGCAATTATGCGTAGTGTATGTGGAGACTTTTGCTATGCGTCAATGCAGTATCTCCCACTGAGTGGCTGTTACTGCAGTTTAGCGTAGGGTTCAATGGTACCGAAATGCAGTATCTGCCATCCCGTTGTGAATAGAGCTAAAAACTCCATTTTTTATTATAAATGTACCTATTCAGCGGATCCAGTAGTAACATGTGATATTTCGACTGGGGAAGACAAAATAATTCTAACACGTAGCCTGAAGAAAAAACGAAAAAAATGTTTTTTCTCGGATTTCATAATTTTGGAGATACCTACTGCACTCTTACTTAGCACGGCAGTATAAACAACGTTCCCTCCTGTAATCTAACTAATATTACAGTAAGAATCATAGTAGTAGGGTAGGGGCTATGTACCCACATATTTTTGTAGAGTCAAATTAAGTCGAAGTCTAAAGTTGCGTCAAATTAAGTCTAAATTAAGGACTAAACTATAAAAGCTAATTAAGTCTAAATTGCGACAAATTAAGGACTAACCTATAAAAGCTAATTAAGTCAAAATCTGAAGTCTAAATTAAGGACTAAACTATAAAAGCTAATTAAGTCTAAATTGCGTCAAATTAAGGACTAAACTATAAAAGCTAATTAAGTCATCGCAGAATCAAATTGAAGTGAGATAGCTGCACGTGAAACAGGTACCTTCTTGAAAGTGAGCTCCAATCTTACAATTTCATAAAGTTGCTCGTTTAAAAAATTTGAATAGTTAGGTATTTTACAGTAACTGTATAAGTAATGGAGGGGACAGGTATAAATAAACAACGTAAACCTAGTAAAAATCGTAGTAGTAGGGTAAGGATTCCTGTGTACCCACATGTTTTTGTATGATGTCAAATTAAGTCAAAATCTGAAGTCTAAATTAAGGACTCAACTATAAAAAATAATTAAGTCATCGACATGACGTCAGAAGACAGGTAAGTTAAGGTAAACTGAAGATCGGTTGAATAGCAGCATTACTTATAATAATAAATATGTTGTAGTTTGTTTCAGTGCATGAACCAAGGTGGTTGTGAGGAGTACTTGAACAGTTTAGTTTAGGTACCAACCTACTAAAATCACATGTGGAATTCGAGGGACGTCCGACGTCACGTGGATAATAAATTCATCAGGTATCAGGCAGATTTTCGGTACAATTTGAATATTATTGAACGGAACGTGTCCTGATGGCTGGAAGGTTGGAGCTTGGAGCTTCCGCGAGTCGACAACAGAACGCGCTGGATGGTTCGTACAGAGCGAGCTTTCTACCTAAAGCAATGAAACCCGACTCCATGAAAACACTCAGGTTTTCCGGCTTATTATTTATCAATAATGAACCTTTGGAAGGGAGCATAAAAAAAAAAAATTTAACCCCTCCTCAAAATTTGATGTTTCCGTTTCAAGGTAAGTAGAATCCGAAAATGCATTTAAAAAAGCTGCAAATTATTACACAACGGTTTATTATTTACCTGTATAGATGCCCCTTCTGCGTAGATCACTGTTTTCTGTGGTCAGTACCCTCAAGCTCCCCCCAGGAAAGCCCTAAATCGAGTATTGGAGCCGGAATTGAAGTTTTATAAAAATGCGCGGGATTCAATAATTCATCATTAATTATTTATTTGCAGTTATTCATAAAGCATAAGGTAAATAATAAACCGTAGTGTAATCATTTACCCAGTAATACTCCAACGTTTGTTCAAGTTGCGAAAGTATCAACAAAATCCAAAAGATCCACCATTTTTCAAATGAAACCAACTCGACTTGATACAGCCATCCTTGATTATAATCAAGTGCTCCCTAGTGATGATATCTGGGCCGGATTCATACCGTTTCATTTGCGATCATGTTGAAGCTTTTCGGTGCAAACGAACGGCTGGTCGTACAATGTTCCGGTTGGTCTCAGAAAATTGTTTAGTTCAAGACCAATTTGAAAACGTTAAAAAACCATACCCTTCTGTTGAAAGTTTTCGAGCTGTGGCGTTCTGAAAATTACAACACCTATTTTTCGCCCCTTAGAGATGACTGACAGCAACGCCGAGCTTCGCGGACCAACTAGACCCCAAACGGAACCTACAAACCAAATTTCATTAATTTTGGTTCATGGTTAAATGAGAATGTACGGTGGGCAGACAAAATTTTTTAAATTGTATTTTCGGATTCTACATAGTTACCTTGAAACGGAAACCATCAAATTTTGAAGGGGCGTTGAAAATTTTTTTTCATGTTTGATTCCAAAGGTTCAATATTGAAATTAATAAACCAAAAATTTCTGTCTGTACTTTCTCACACAACTGTTTACATTTATTAGGTATTTATTTACTTTATGCTTCATGAATAACTACAAATAATTAATGACTGAATTATTGAGTCTCGCGCATTTTTATGAAACTGTAATTCCCGGGCCGGCTCCAGTACTCAATTTAGGGCTTTCCTGAAGGGGGCTCGAGGGTACTGACCACAGAAAACAGTGATCTACGCAGAAGGGGCATCTGTACAGCTAAATAATAAACCGTTGTGTAATAATTTGCAGCATTTTTCTTTTACGTTTCAAGGTGCGTAGATTCCAAAAATGCAATGTCTCAAGTAGTACTAGGTACCCAACGTTCCTGTGACCTATAAGAACTGAAGAACTAGACTCACTTAGTCGCCTTGTGAGTGAGTTACATTGTAAAGAACGATAGTTCTTTCATCGATGGTATACAGTAATAATAAACCACCTTTAGATTAATATTGTAGGCAGTGATAAAATCTAAAGATAGTTCTAGCTAGTTCTTTAGTTCCATTCCTACATCCACCCCTAGCCACTGGGTCTTAGATTATTTTACTCTGTGGTCCTAGTGAACGAAAGTTCAGTGAAGTGAACTATGTCGAGTAGCAGGTAGTTCAGTTGGCAGAGTTAGTTCTTCAAGAGTAGTTCAGTCAGGAACTACCCACCTCCAGTTGGATGGTTCTACGCTTGGACCTCGTACCACGACGTTAGGGAGTCGAAATTTTAAACACAGTCGCAATTTGTAAATTTGGACAAATTGATTACAGGTAAAACGGCAGATGTTTTTCTGCTGTGGTCGAATGGTTCAGCCCTTCCCCGAATAGCATGGTAACTCTACACTAGATAGGTATCCCATCAGCTGATACAAGAGGTTCGTTCCAGCCGTGCCGAGTTCATGAAGAAGTTCGGCGCAGAAACAACGCGCAGGGCAGATGGTCGAGGTGACGCGTTTCAACCGTTATGAGTTCATGAACTCAGGGGGCCTATTCACTAAGCAACAGAGACATCTCTTTTCAGTCCGACTCTCTCTTTTGGCAGAAGAGATTTTTATAGTATCCATAACAGGGTTATTCAGTAACTTCTAAAAGATAGACTTGGCGGCCATCTTGGCATTTTCGATCTCTTTCAGAGAGACAGACACCCAACTCATTTTTAGTTTGTTAGTGATTGTGTGTCATCCTTCGTTCACTGGCTACCACATCGGTCATTTTTATGTATGTTTTCTTCATTTCTTGAAGGTAAGTCGATTGCTCATTAAAAATATAGTACCCACATATCGATTCATAAGTGAACACGTCTAAGTTGGTACGGGTTGAGCTATTCAGTAAAATATACGAACCTGGGAGACACTGGAAGAGACTGTCTCCCGAGGAAGACTATCTCTCCCAGGAGATTTCCTAAATAGATAATCTATTTTTACTATCTCTTTTAGTGAATAGGCCCCCAGTTCGATGAGCGGTGTTCCAACCGCGTCAGTTCATGAACTCTAGTTTGGCGAGTTCATGAACTCAACTGAACCCAACAAGAAGTGAGTTCACCTCCAGGTAACATCGGCGTAACCCTCCCAGAATCATAACCTGCTTCATTTTTTTCTGACGTTCGGGCAGTATTTGGCGGTTTTCTCTCCTTTGGCGTGCCCCTTTCGGTGCCTCTTCCCTTTTGGGCGTTCCAGCCGTTAGTTTCATGAACTCAGAACCCACTTCAACCCGGTCGGTGATCTATCCAAAACCGAGTTCATGAACTCGGCGCGGCTGGAACGAACCAAAGTTACACATGCAGTTGGATCATTATCTGGGGTAGGTATCTTTGTATGTGTATGCCGAAGCATTGCAATAGGCGAGCAAACAGATTCCCAATCGACATAGAATCAACCATTAAACAGCCGGATGTGTGAAATAAGATGGAATGCGACTCGAGATAGTGTTGACCTCCCGTCTGAACCCGACGGGTTCCAGGCAAAAATCCGACTGAAATGCCAATTTACAGAGCTCTCAAATGAGTAAGAACAGATTACATCCAAGGATCTAAACCCACAAAAATAACGCTATTATCGACAACATTTCATCTAAATCATAAACTGGACAAGGAGAACCACTAAGGTCTGAATTCTGAAACAACTTACTGCTAAGCGTATGATAAGATTCGATCTAATAACAGCAGCGACTTCCATATGAATAATAAAACTATCAGATTGATAGGAACAAAATAATTTTGCAATCGAAACTTTTCAAACCTAACACCAGTCTCGATCGTTCTGGATTTCAAACATTAATTTCAAAATAATTCGAAACAGCAACAATACTTAAAACCAGTTTATGTTAGAAACCAAATGATAGGGCAATTTGCGTAGGGGAATTTTCGTCAAAAATATTTGAGGGGGTTCAGAACTCTTGGAAAAATTGTATTTAGTTCGAAGCCCGTTTTAAAAAATAAGCGATATTTTCTAAATGAGGGTGTTTAAAAGTAAAAAGGCACCCTAGGTAGGAACATGCACAGCTGCTTCAGATAACAGTAAGACACGAGGAAACGAATCTTAAATTGCAAGACTAGGAAAATTGAGGGTTTCGAGAAAATTGCAAACAGGAGGTTTATCGTTGAAATTAAGAGATAAAGTTTGGGAAACCTTGTAAATCATTTTCAAGATTTTCACTCCTTAATTTTACCGTCATTGTACATACCTAGGTAGGTACCACACCTACACACCCACTTCAGGTAACAGTAAATCATGAGGAAACAAATCTAAAATTACAAGACCAGGGATGGGAAATTTGGGAAATTTTCGTCAAAAATTCTTCTTAGAAACAAATATTCTGAACTCCCGGAAAAATGTTAGTTTGAAGCCAGTTTTCAAAAATAAGCAATATTTTTTAAATTAAGGTGGTTGAAAGTAAAAATGCGGCAAGAAATGACTTATCAGGTCTATTGACATCTGATTGGCTGTTGGCCCAAGGAGGCGAAGGTTCTCAGTGCTGCCAATAAAACAACATTCGAAATGGCACACCTTCCTGACAACCTTGTAGAAACTTTGCTGTGACTTTTCGTGAACATCCCCTCCATTAGATTTTGAGGACTTTAAAAAAATTTATTTATACACTTGTTGTTCCATAAATCGTATAGTGCGGTTCCGAACTAGCGCTGTAAGCGGGATTTGGGTTGAACTACTCAGTGATTTACCTGATATAATTTCTAGCGGGAGCACAGAAACTCAAAATTTCACACTCGTTTTCTGCTTATACATTCCTACATAAACACCTCATTATGTGGTAAATGTGTTAATTTCCGTTACTGAACAAAATTTGGCGAAAAAAGGGAATTTGTAACCCACGAATGTATTCAAAGATTGTTGCAGATTCCCACTATTTTACAGTGATACATAAAGAAGTTATTGGTGTTCCAATATTAAACTCGCGAACGAGCGTTACGCTGAATGTTCCATTGTGGAAAAACCTACTGGAGCCATTTGCGCGTTGTGGAAGTTGTAAAGGCGAGTAGGTACCTGGCGAGTTCCTTTTAGTTTTTATGAGGTCACGTAAAGAATTATTTAGTTGGGTACTTACTAGGTATCTGAGGCTCCGATACGGTAGTTTTGGTTTATTAGTCCGGGAATAATACACCTATATATATATTCGCACAGCAAAAAGTGGGGTGCTTCCAAAAATGCAATGTCCGTCAGCCGTATCACATAACTACTTCATTTTCGGTCTAAAAAATTCGTTCTTTCGCACACAAGCTCCATTTGGGCCCTAGTTGTGTCCCGAAACTTTGCAGCCCGATCGGAATATACCGAGGGGTGTTATGGATGAAAAATGGGTGTAAAAATAGGGTTTTTTTGTTGGTGTTTTAGCAGGATTTTTGGATTGATTGGATGGTGTTTGGAAGGATTTAGCAGCGTTTTTGGAATCTACGCACCTTAAAACGTAAAAGAAAAAATTTTGAGGGGGTGTTATAAAAAAAATTTGCTGAGCGAATAAATAGGTGTATTATTCACAGAATAATAAACCAAAACAGCATTGAGCTGAATGTTACCCCTCTGCATTTAGAAACCGGATGAAAAATTCAGAATAAGGTAAATGCAAAGATTTATTTAAGATAATAGCTTCGTTCGCGGTGTGTTTTTCTGACGGTCAGGGAACCGTCTGAAGCCACTTTTCTGATCGTGCCAACACGCATGCGCCACCAATACCAACTTTCAAACTCACAATGGACCGGGTACACCGCGAACGCTTGGGAAGGAAATCTGACTGCAACCGCTGTGCAACCTGCAAATGTCTAACCTTCCTAATTGTGTGGTGTCGTCGTCGATCTTGATTTTTTTCTCCTTTCTGACGTTTGTTAATTTGTTATACAAATCATACCTATTTAGGTTTATTGAAAGGCTGTGACTCGTGCACGTGTGAGAAGTTCATATGTTATCATTGATCTCTGCTAATTTATTTCTTCTTTTTATAACAATAATACTAACGTTCGTCCTATAGGTCATCGTTGATTTCGGCTAATTTATTACTTTTTTCATTCTTCTACTTACTCAAGTCTTATATTACGATTATTCCTATGCTTCTGATGAATGGGTAGACTATCTTCTATATGTTCCTAGTTGTAATATAGTTCCATGTTTTGCTTCGAGTATTCATCTCTTACCAATGTTATGCATTCCTTTATCTCAACTTGTACTTAGTCGAAGTACTTTTAATAAAAATAAATCGAAATCTCTGTAGTTTTCTTCCTAACTAATGACCTAATGGGATGTTTATCAAATTCTGTGATACCAGTGTACTTCTGTGGAATAATTGGTGACTGAAGAAATACCTAATCGAAAGTTTGAAGTTCGTTGTTAGGTAGGTACCTAACTAATTTTGCTGATAACTGACTACACATTCTTCATGTGCTCATTTTTTAGCGAATTTTCAAAGAAAATGAAGCTATTGCAATGGCTTCGAAATTTAAATAATATAAATTTTTGGAAATTTTCTTCATAGAAATCCGTTTCCGACCATTCTAAAACGATTCCTGAAATTTAACACTTTTTTATATGTATATATATATATATTTATTTATATATGTGTCACTCCAGACGATAACTCTCGATAGAATTGAGATAAACAGCTCAAATTTGCACAAAAAATCTATCTTGGCAATCGAAAGGCTAAGTTCGAAGATGGGCGAAATTGGCCTACTCTAAGGAGGGTTTTGGCGCATTTAAAGTGCGCAAAAATTACCCAAAAATCCCCAAAATGTTATTTTCCAACAAGTGACCCCTCATTTTAAAGGTTTTTGCACGCTGAACACGATGGTGGAATCGGATTTTAGATATCTTGATCCGTTCTCAAATTATAGCATTTAAAGTGCGCAAAAATTACCTAAAAATCCCCAAAATGTTATTTTCTAACAAGTGACCCCTCATTTTAAAGGTTTTTGCACGCTGAACACGATGGTGGAATCGGATTTTAGATATCTTGATCCGTTCTCAAATTAGAGCATTTAAAGTGCGCAAAAATTACCCAAAAATCCCCAAAATGTTATTTTCCAACAAGTGACCCCTCATTTTAAAGGTTTTTGCACGCTGAACACGATGGTGGAATCGGATTTTAGATATCTTGATCCGTTCTCAAATTAGAGCATTTAAAGTGCGCAAAAATTACCCAAAAATCCCCAAAATGTTATTTTCTAACAAGTGACCCCTCATTTTAAAGGTTTTTGCACGCTGAACACGATAGTGAAATCGGATTTTAGATATCTAAATCCGTTCTTAAATTAGAGCATTTAAAGTGCGCAAAAATTACCCAAAACTAGGATAATCTTTAAACTCTTACCCCCACCCCCTTAGAGTGGTCAGATTGAAAAATGTGAGAAGTATTAATTGAAGACGAGAGTTCGAAGCAAAAAAGGGGGAGGCAAACGATTAGTACAACTCCTTGAATTTACCCACAGCGATCAAATAAATAAGCACTTAGTACAATTACGTAATAAACAAACGGTAGAATCAGGATGGACAAAACGTACAAATTAAAATAAATACGAAGAGAATATACATAGAAAACCAAATTTTAGACCGAAGTTTTCCTTTATTCAAAACCATAGCCATTAATTCGAATATTTCTTTGAAAATTCGCTCATTAAGTCATGCTGCATGACTGATTTTTTTATTCCATTTTTGTTTCTAGGATTCTACATAACGGAAACGATATAAATATATATATATGTTCGGATATAAATATATATATATGTATAGTATAAAGTATATTTGGGCAGGTGGTTGACTAGAGGGTAGTAAAATGACCAAGTCTAGTCGTATTTTTCAAAGTGTTAATCCCGACGTTTCGGCACACTGATTTGTGCCCTAATCATGGGAAGAAATCTGCAGACATAAAACCAAACAAAGTTAGGATGGAACTAGGCAGCTAAAGTTATGATTATACGTGAACAAGGATGGGGAGTTATGTAGCTACTTACATTATAATAAGGCGTTGCAGAGGCACAATGGTTACATGAAGTTGTTGGTTTAGCAAAGACTTGTGAGAAAAAGCCCAGAAAGGGTGTAGCAACAGAGATAAAAACAACATTGTTTTCATCCACTACTCCTAGAAAACTATAAGAAACCATCCATGATCCAATACCAATCCATGATACAATCCGTTTGAGAAGGGTTTGAGTTTGACAGAGGTTGGGAATCGAGAAAGCGGTGTTACTGTCAGTTTTCATCCGCCCTATTTTCTGCGTACTGCAACGAGAAAACTGGCTTTGGACAGTCAGGAATACACTGCACAGCCATTCATGGACACTGTACAGTCTGAAAAGAGACCGGGAATCACTGCGAACGGCCAAACGCCTTTCTGACGATCGGATAACCATCAGATGGTCACTGCGAACACACCTAGGGCGTACGAGAAACTGAACATGATTCCCCAACAATCATCAAACTCAAACCCTTTTCAAACGCTTATAAATATGTTATTGGGTCGTGGATAGTTTCTTAGGTTTTCTAGGAGTCACCGTCAGAAAAAGCCGGTACAAACCACCATTTGGTGCCCTGTGGGCCTTATTGTTCGCGATTTCAGTTTCTGACGACTTTCTTAGGAAACAATCTAGAAGGGATATTTGAGTACTATCCGGGTGTGATGTGTGACTGAACGTTTTGGTTATTGCATCGAATCCTCCTAATCAAAACGGAGTAGGCTTCTAAATAAGGACAGTGGTTGGGAATCGGGAAAGCAGTGGCATCATCAGTTTCTCATCCGCCCTATCTTCCACGTACTGGAACGATGATCTGAAAATTGGCTTTGGACAGTCAGGAAAACACTGCACAGCCGTTCATGGACACTGTACAGTCTGAAAAGAGTCCGAGAATCACTGCGAACGGCCAAACGCCTTTCTGACGATCGGATAACCATCAGATGGTCACTGCGAACACACCTAGGGCGTACGAGAAACTGAACATGATTCCCCAACAATCATCAAACTCAAACCCTTTTCAAACGCTTATAAATATGTTATTGGGTCGTGGATAGTTTCTTGGTTTTCTAGGAGTTACCGTCAGAAAAAGCCGGTACAAACCACCATTTGGTGCCCTGTGGGCCTTATTGTTCGCGATTTCAGTTTCTGACGACTTTCTTAGGAAACAATCTAGAAGGGATATTTCAGTACTATCCGGGTGTGATGTGTGACTGAACGTTTTGGTTATTGCATCGAATCCTCCTAATCAAAACGGAGTAGGCTTCTAAATAAGGACAGTGGTTGGGAATCGGGAAAGCAGTGGCATCACCAGTTTCTCATCCGCCCTATCTTCCACGTACTGGAACGATGATCTGAAAATTGGCTTTGGACAGTCAGGAAAACACTGCACAGCCGTTCATGGACACTGTACAGTCTGAAAAGAGTCCGAGAATCACTGCGAACGGCCAAACGCCTTTCTGACGATCGTATAACCGTCAGATGGTCACTGTGAACATACATAGGGCGTACGAGAAAATGTACATGATTCCCCAACAATCATCAAACTCAAACCCTTTTCAAACGCTTATAAATATGTTATTGGGTCGTGGATAGTTTCTTAGGTTTTCTAGGAGTCACCGTCAGAAAAAGCCGGTACAAACCACCATTTGGTGCCCTGTGGGCCTTATTGTTCGCGATTTCAGTTTCTGACGACTATCTTAGGAAACAATCTAGAAGGGATATTTCAGTACTATCCGGGTGTGATGTGTGACTGAACGTTTTGGTTATTGCATCGAATTCTCCTAATCAAAACGGAGTAGGCTTCTAAATAAGGACAGTGGTTGGGAATCGGGAAAGCAGTGGCATCACCAGTTTCTCATCCGCCCTATCTTCCACGTACTGGAACGATGATCTGAAAATTGGCTTTGGACAGTCAGGAAAACACTGCACAGCCATTCATGGACACTGTACAGTCTGAAAAGAGACCGGGAATCACTGCGAACGGCCAAACGCCTTTCTGACGATCGGATAACCATCAGATGGTCACTGCGAACACACCTAGGGCGTACGAGAAACTGAACATGATTCCCCAACAATCATCAAACTCAAACCCTTTTCAAACGCTTATAAATATGTTATTGGGTCGTGGATAGTTTCTTAGGTTTTCAAGGAGTCACCTTCAGAAAAAGCCGGTGCAAACCATCATTTGGTGCCCTGTGGGCCTTATTGTTCGCGATTTCAGTTTCTGACGACTTTCTTAGGAAACAATCTAGAAGGGATATTTCAGTACTATCCGGGTGTGACGTGTGACTGAACGTTTTGGTTATTGCATCGAATCCTCCTAATCAAAACAAGAGTAGGCCTCTAAACAAGGACGGCGGTTGGGAATCAAGAAAGCAGTGGCATCGTCAGTTTCTCATCCGCCCTATCTTCCGCATACTGGAACGACGATCAGAAAACTGGCTTTGGACAGTCCGGAAAACACTGCTCAGCCGTTCATGGACACTGTACAGTCTGAAAAGAGTCCGAGAATCACTGCAAACGGCCAAACGCCTTTCTGACGGTAGGATAACTGTCAGATGGTCACTGCAAACACACCTAGGGCGGACGAGAAACTGACCATGATCCCCAACAATCATCAAACTCAAACCCTTTTCAAACGCTTATAAAGATGTTATTGGATGGTGACTCTTACGGTTTTCTAGGAGTCACCGTCAGAAAAACTCGGTGCAAACAAACCCGTGACCATCATTTGGTGCCCTGTGGCCCTTATTGTTGGCGATTTCAGTTTCTGACGATTTTCTGAGGAAATAGTCAAGAAGGGATATTTCAGTACTATCCGGGTGTGACGTGTGATTGAACGTTTTGGTAATTGCATCGAATCCTCCTAATCAAAACAGATTAGGCTTCTAAACAAGGACAGTGGTTGGGAATCGAGAAAGCAGTGGCATCGCCAGTTTCTCATCCGCCCTATTTTTTTTTGTACTGGAACGACGATCAGAAAACTGGTTTTGGACAGTCAGGAAAACACTGCACAACCGTTCATGGACACTGTACAGTCTGAAAAGAGTCCGAGAATCACTGCGAACGGCCAAACGCCTTTCTGACGGTCGGATAACCATCAGATGGTCACTGCAAACACACCTAGGGCGGACGAGAAACTGACCATGATCCCCAACAATCATCAAACTCAAACCCTTTTCAAACGCTTATAAAGATGTTATTGGATGTTGGATGGTTTCTTACGGTTTTCTAGGAGTCTCCGTCAGAAAAAGCCGGTGCAAACAAACCCGTGACCATCATTTGGTGCCCTGTGGCCCTTATTGTTGGCGATTTCAGTTTCTGACGATTTTCTGAGGAAATAGTCAAGAAGGGATATTTCAGTACTATCCGGGTGTGACGTGTGATTGAACGTTTTGGTAATTGCATCGAATCCTCCTAATCAAAACAGATTAGGCTTCTAAACAAGGACAGTGGTTGGGAATCGAGAAAGCAGTGGCATCGCCAGTTTCTCATCCGCCCTATTTTTTTTTGTACTGGAACGACGATCAGAAAACTGGTTTTGGACAGTCAGGAAAACACTGCACAACCGTTCATGGACACTGTACAGTCTGAAAAGAGTCCGAGAATCACTGCGAACGGCCAAACGCCTTTCTGACGGTCGGATAACCGTCAGATGGTCACTGCAAACACACCTAGGGCGGACGAGAAACTGACCATGATCCCCAACAATCATCAAACTCAAACCCTTTTCAAACGCTTATAAAGATGTTATTGGATGTTGGATGGTTTCTTACGGTTTTCTAGGAGTCTCCGTCAGAAAAAGCCGGTGCAAACCACCGTTTGGTGCCCTGTGGGCCTTATTGTTGGCGATTTCACTTTCTGACGATTTTCTGGGCAACTAGTATAGAAGGGATATTTCAGTACTATCCGGGTGTGACGTGTGATTGAACGTTTTGGTTACTGCATCGAATCCTCCTAATCAAAACAAGAGTAGGCCTCTAAACAAGGCCTCCTTCTTCACCCATCGCCCACTACTGTCCTCAAAGACTCCCAATCTCTTCTCAATGGATCCCCGGAGTAGATATCCTCTAGAAACTCGCATCTCTTATGAATGAAACCAGATGGTCGATCAGAGGACGAACAGGTACCGAACCCACTGCCCACGTCTCCCAGAGGTTTCCTGCTCGACGTAGGCGCTCGCGTGGGATTTGTTGGGCGATTGCGTTTTCTACCTTCGAAATCGAAAATCCTTTTTTAAGCGACTTCCCAAGTGCCTGTGATTTTGTTATAGTATTTGCTTTTGTTTCGATTGACCACGAAAATGCGTTCCAAAAAATGTTGCCAAACGCTCCTGGGGATGTTCTCGAGACGTGCTCGACTTTTTTTTAAATATTTTATTTCCATTAAAAAAATAATACAAAGATTACACAGTGTGTACAATTATTATTAATATAAACATTAAATTCATTCATTTTAGGTATTACGGATATATACTTCCTGTGTATGGCGAACCGTGCACAATGGAAGGAGTAAAAAAAAATTAACATTACCATAAGAATCGGATAACTGATTAAATTAAAAATTAAATTTAAAAAAAAAATGTCTCCAATATATTACCTATTAACAACAGCTGAAAGAAATAAAATAAAAGAAGAAAGCGGGAAAATCTACAGAACTTCGTTTTAAATCAAGAACCCAGAGATGGTCTTGAAATTCTTCTGGTTTTTAGCAGTTTTAATTATTATGGGAAGTGCATTAAAGTATTTAACGCTAACAAAAACACAGTGACTCTGCGACGTAGCAAAATTATAGTGGGGCATAGGCACTAACCCATATGCCTTGGAAAGAGTTGGTTAATTAATATGGACTCCTTAATGAGCTGAATTGTAGAGGACTTAATGTATAGCTGAGATTACATATTTTTAATTTCTCGAGTAATGCAAAGTATGTTCTCGGTACGATTTTCCTTCCATTATTTCTAATAATTGTTTTTTGGGTTTTAGAAATTGGGAATAACACTTTTTGGGATGCACCACCCCGAGCTAGAATCCCACATTGTAGCAGCGATTGTACGAGTACGTAATACACAGGCAACAATGTGTTGCTTGGGGCTTACACTGGTACATTACTGTGCATTGCAAATAGTAGATCAACAGTATGGCGCAGCATTTCGGTGCTTCCTGGTGGTTAAAGGATAAGTTAAGTTGGCAGCCAGGTAAAAATAAATTCCAAGGAAAATACACTGCCAAGGTGATGGCACAGGAGCTTCCTCGTCACAATCAGAGTGACCCATTATAAAATAGAACAGACTCGGAAGCAAAATAACATAACATTACATTACATTACATTACATTACATAACATAACATTACATAACATTACATGAAATATACATATTATACATAACATGACTTCCATAATACATTACGTCCATTATACATAACTAGCCTGACCGCTCGCTTCGCTCGCTATCCGCGATTCGCTGTACGCAGTATCGTGGAACCAACAAACGACGGAAAAATCCCATACCCTACCGGGTATTTGTGCCCAATTTTATCAAAATCCGTCAAGCCATTCAGGAGTTGACCATGGTCGACCATATTTCCGCTATGGTCAGGGAATTAAAAATGCGCCTCCGTTCAACTTGGGAGGCTACCGGATATTGGTGCCAAATTTGGTCGATATCCGTGGAGCAATTCGGGATTCGACCATGGAGGGGCCCATGGATGCGCTAAGGTCGACCGCGGGGGTAGTCCGAAGGGTCGACCGTAGATAGAATTTCACGTAGATTACGAATACGCGATAAAAAATAGGGGTTACCATTTCAATTAACGAAGTTGACCATGGTCGACCATAGTTCCGCTATGGTCAGGGAATTAAAAATGCGACGTTGCACAACTTGGGAGCCTACTGGATACTCGTGCCAAATTTGGTCGATATCCGTCAAGCCATTCAGGAGTTGACCATGGTCGACCATAGTTCCGCTATGGTCAGGGGATTAAAAATGCGCCTCCGTTCAACTTGGGAGGCTACCGGATATTGGTGCCAAATTTGGTCGATATCCGTTGAGCAATTCGGGATTCGACCATGGAGGGGCCCATGGATGCGCTAAGGTCGACCGCGGGGGTAGTCCGAAGGGTCGATCGTAGATAGAATTTCACGTAGATTACGAATACGCGATAAAAAATAGGGGTTACCATTTCAATTAACGAAGTTGACCATGGTCGACCATAGTTCCGCTATGGTCAGGGAATTAAAAATGCGACGTTGCACAACTTGGGAGCCTACTGGATACTCGTGCCAAATTTGGTCGATATCCGTCAAGCCATTCAGGAGTTGACCATGGTCGACCATAGTTCCGCTATGGTCAGGGAATTAAAAATGCGCCTACGTTCAACTTGGGAGGCTACCGGATATTGGTGCCAAATTTGGTCGATATCCGTTGAGCAATTCGGGATTCGACCATGGAGGGCCCATGGATGCGCTATGGTCGACCGCGGGGGTAGTCCGAAGGGTCGATCGTAGATAGAATTTCACGTAGATTACGAATACGCGATAAAAAATAGGGGTTACCATTTCAATTAACGAAGTTGACCATGGTGGACCATAGTTCCGCTATGGTCAGGGAATTAAAAATGCGACGTTGCACAACTTGGGAGGCTACCGGATATTGGTGCCAAATTTGGTCGATATCCGTTGAGCAATTCGGGATTCGACCATGGAGGGCCCATGGATGCGCTATGGTCGACCGCGGGGGTAGTCCGAAGGGTCGATCGTAGATAGAATTTCACGTAGATTACGAATACGCGATAAAAAATAGGGGTTACCATTTCAATTAACGAAGTTGACCATGGTCGACCATAGTTCCGCTATGGTCAGGGAATTAAAAATGCGACGTTGCACAACTTGGGAGCCTACTGGATATTCGTGCCAAATTTGGTCGATATCCGTTGAGCAATTCGGGATTCGACCATGGAGGGGCCCATGGATGCGCTATGGTCGACCGCGGGGGTAGTCCGAAGGGTCGATCGTAGATAGAATTTCACGTAGATTACGAATACGCGATAAAAAATAGGGGTTACCATTTCAATTAACGAAGTTGACCATGGTCGACCATAGTTCCGCTATGGTCAGGGAATTAAAAATGCGACGTTGCACAACTTGGGAGCCTACTGGATACTCGTGCCAAATTTGGTCGATATCCGTCAAGCCATTCAGGAGTTGACCATGGTCGACCATAGTTCCGCTATGGTCAGGGAATTAAAAATGCGACGCTGCACAACTTGGGAGCCTACTGGATATTCGTGCCAAATTTGGTCGATATCCGTCAAGCCATTCAGGAGTTGACCATGGTCGACCATAGTTCCGCTATGGTCAGGGAATTGAAAATGCGACGTTGCACAACTTGGGAGCCTACTGGATATTCGTGCCAAATTTGGTCGATATCCGTCGAGCCGTTTGGCCGTGCATAGAAGGACAGACAGACAGACAGAGCGCATGCGCAGGGCGAACCGCTGGCTCTATCATGTTGAAATTTATATGGGACCTCAATGGGCCCTACCCGCTTAATCCCTGAGAATTACATTGAAATTGGGTGAAATCTTTGGTTACTACGGCTGTAACAAGGAAATTGAATCTATTTCACGCCAGCGCATGCGCAGAGCGCACCGAGGGTCCGATCATGCTGAAATTCATACTGGAACTCACTAGGCCTTGTCCAAACAACCCTTGAAAATTTGAGCGAAATTGAATCAAAATTGTGAAAGTTATGCGTGTTTGTTGAATTTAACGTTAGCGCATGCGCAGGGCGTACCGCTGGATCAATCATGTTGAAATTTGTATGGGACCTCAAGGGGCCTTATCCGCACCATCCCTCAAAATTTGAGCTGAATCAATTCAAAATCGTGGAAGTTATGGCTGTAACAAGGAAATGCGGACAGACTCACAGACTCACAGATTCACAGACTCACAGACTCACAGACCGACAGACACGGAACCAAATTTGTTCAGTAGGCTTTGAAACGCAAAATGCAAGTGGAAATTTTGATTTCTGAAGACAAAAATTTTTTGGCTCACGAAAGTGAACACAAGGCTTCGCAGACTCGGAAGCAAAAGGATGAAGCCAAACTGTACTTATTTATACAGGATGTCCCAGTTCCTTCTGGAGAAACTCGGAGAATCGATTCTACTCTTCATTTGGAACAAAAAATGCTCAGTAGAAAATTTTTGAAAAGTTCTTCGTTTTAAAGATATCCAACCATTTGTGTTTTTCCAACTTTTCATTACCTTACCACATAAAAACGCTAATAAATTCGAAAATATTGAGACTACAACAAATCCAATTACACCGTTTGGAAGAACGTTGAATGTCCTGTCAAATTCTTCTGTTTTCATTGTTAAAGTTACTTAAAATGTTGGCCAATATCAGTTGGAAAATTTCAAAATTTAAAATTGTGAAAAAGATTTTACATTCTACTGAGGTTTAAAAAAAACCTACAACTTGTCAAATTTCCCAAAAATCATCTAATAGGCTTTACAATGATATACTTAGATTTAAAAATAACGTTGTAGTAGAGTTAAAAAATGATGACTGAACGTTTCAAAACATGAGCGGAGGTGAATTTGGGGGTAGGGGAATTAATTAGACCTCGTCAAATAAAACTAACGCTTCTGTAATCATAAAAATCATACCAGAAAGTTTCATAATAACAACTAACAATTTTAAATTTTGAAATTTTCAAATGTTCCAACTGATATTGGCCAACATTTTAAGTAACTCTGAACATTGAAAACAGAAGAACCTTACTTACAGGACATTTAACGTTCTTTCAAACGGTGTAATTTGATTTGTTGTAGTCCCAATATTTTCGAATTTATTCGCGTTTTTATGTGGTAAGGTAATGAAAAGTTGGAAAAACACAAATGGTCGAATATATTTAAAACGAAGAACTTTTCGAAAAATTTCGACTGAGCATTTTTTGTACCAAATGAAGAGTAGAATCGATTCTTTTAGTTTCTCCAGAAGGAAATGGGACACTCTGTATATATTGTAGTTGGGACAGCACTACAACGTTTGGCAAAGATAAACTCAATAAAATCTCAGTTTTCGGTTTGAGGCTCGTGACAACTTCTTTGCTCTCGTTTTCCGTCATTCCAGCTGCTTCATTCTAAACTTAGGTAGTGTTGGAGTAAAATAAATTGAAATAATCGATCAAATAGTACTGAAAATGTGTGGGAGCGGGTGACGAAAGATAAAGTGGGATTTAAAAAATGAAATTCATAAGGCGTAACGCACCAGCATTATAGATGCTCCAAGTTTCAGATGTTTTTGAGTATTTTTGTTCCTATTTCCAACCCTGTATTTGGTGACATTTGATTAAATGAGATGAAAAGAAAAATCTTCCAACAGTGTAATTAAAATTTGTGTGTAATTACAATTCTCATTAAATATTGGAACAACGTATCTCTGTCATTCCTTATGTGTACTGTTACCCTTTAATACCTACCTACAGCGACGAAAACCACTTACCCCTGAAATTTATGCTGAAATAATTCATTTAAAAACCCATATCGTCCGTTCGGCTAACGCCAATAAATTCGTGAAGGGGTCTCGCAGGAAAAAAAAACAATAAACCACCCACCGAGATGGGGACCCACAAAAAAAATTGGCCGTCCACTGATTGTAAATCTTTTGAGAAGAATTGAAACGTCAAAATGTGGTCTCAAGGGATTTCACTGGTGGGTTGCGGGATGAGAGGAAGTTGTTCCACCTTTCGAACTGCACCGTTGATATATTTGTTCAAATATGCATTTATCGCGCATGGCGGCCCCTCCAGTGAAGGAAAAACGTGGAAGTTCTGGAAAATTCATGAAGCGCTGCGCTTGGGAAAAGTCAATGATTTTTGTAAGAAACCGCAAAAGACACCGCAAAAAAACCCAAAGGGCGATGGACAGAATTAATTTGGACAAATGCAAATAGTTTTAATGACTTAAGTTGGTCCTGAATACGAAGTAGGTAATCTGGGTTTGCTCAATCGCAAAAGGCACAAGCTTTCGGCAGCCCAAAACCCTCAAAATTTTCGCACTTTTGGTTTATTATTCCCTGAATAATACACCTATGTATTCGCTCAGCAAAAATTTTTATAACACCCCCTCAAAATTTTTTCTTTTACGTGTCAAGGTGCGTAGATTCAGAAAATGCCATGTCCGTCCGCCGTACGCCATATCATGCATACCGGCTTCATTTTCGGTCTAGAAATTCGTTCTTTCGCACACATGCTCCATTTGGGCCCTAGTTGTGTCCCGAAACTTTTCAGCCCGATCGGAATATACCCAGGGGTGTTATGAGTGAAAATGGATATAAAATAGGTATTTTTGGTTTATTATTCTGTGAATAATACAGTACCTACCTATGTAATCGCTCAGCAAAAAATTTTTATAACACCCCCTCAAAATTTTTTCTTTTACGTTTCAAGGTGCATAGATTCCAAAACGCTGCAAGGTCCTTGTCACATGGGTTTATTACAGAAATGTTGGCTGTTCATTTATTGTTTCTTTCATGTGCAATAATTGAAACAGCGATTTTTGATGATTTCCACCGATTTTGGCCCCCAAAAACAACAATTATACTCTTTTAGCGAATTTTCGAAGAAAAGGAAGCTATTGTTCTCGGTCCAAAATGTTTAAAACTCGAATTTCCGAAAAATTTGTATACCAAAATCCGTTTCAGACCATCCTGAATTCACTGCTGAAAGACACCAAAAATTATATGTATATATATATATATATATATATTTATACTAGCCGGTTACCCGGCGCGTTGCAGCCGGAAAAAACAAATTGTCGTATAAACTATTCAACGATGGGCTAAAGCATCCAACTACTAAGCATTCAAACGTTGTTTTGCCATGTATCTAGGAAACATTAGGAAACATTCTTTCCTAGGAAACATTTTTTTAATTCAATAAAAATAACTATCTTCTGTAAGTGTGCGGGGATATATTTATAATCAAAAGCGGTATAAACAATAAAAGTATGTTTAATTTAGGTTAATAAATTAATCGTTATTAAATTAACGAATATATTTTAAATTACAATCCTTGATAGCTATCTAAACATCAAAAATAATTATTCATATTTTTACTATCAATTATGCCAGTTGAAATTTAAAAAAAAATTAATCTCTCAGCGCAATAGAGTGTACAATATTCTTGGTTAGTCCGTCTTTAGCCAACAGAAACAAACTGGATGGTTTTCCCACGCGAGAACATGCCACATATAGTTGTCCGTGAGAAAAGCACGGTGTTTCCAAATCTAAGCCACATACAGACAATGTTTGTCCTTGTGAATGGGTTGATCGTAGAGGGGTGAAAAATTGAGAGTAATATGAAATTTTTTTAAAAAGTCGACAGAATAAAAAAAAATTAAAGAAATTATTTGCCAAAAAATTAAAGTTTATAATGCACAAATAAAAAATAGGGGTTGATCGTAAATGGGTGAAAAATTCAGGGTCATATGAAATTTTTTATTCTAAGTCATGACAAAATCATCCACGCGATTGGCAAGTGCACGTTCGGAGTCCTCGCCACCTATAAAGTATATTTGTAAAAATTTATGAGGTTCGTTTGGCACTGGAAGCAATGATCCCACTTTGTGATAAACTTGGCCTTTGATTTTAAACGTGGAATTAAATTGTTGACCGTTTGCTGCAACATTGCTAACTATTTCTGTTGCTCCAAACGATGTCATTTGGAAACATGAACTGAAAGTGCGAATTGACTTCAGGAACAGGCTAGAATCTGGATCAGTACCAATAAGTAAACCGTGCAATGGCTCAGGTGGTGTTTCAATTTCGGTTAGTTGTACTTTTCCTGATGAGCAGCACATCCCAAGTGGCTCATTTTTAAATTTAAGTGCATGACAATGCGGGCATTCCTTCTCCAAAGTACCAATAACCACTTTGGAATGAGCATAATATTCAACATCAGGCTCGTACTGGAATGCTAGTCGAAGAAATGAATCTGACAGAAATGCTCGATGAACTTGTTGGCGTTGTTGGTCAATTCCTCTACGTCTGTCGACTATGAATCTGCGACTTTGTCTTCGTTCTAGTTATCTTTGTTGATTTTGTTCATCTCGTGCCTCTTGTGATCGTTGTTCACGTAACTGCGACATTCTCGCACGCAAATTTGCATTGTCTTCTTGAATTTGTTCGCTTGATCTTCGTGCTCTTAAATCTTGCTTGGCTCTGGAACGGCTCGTTCGACAACTCAAATTGGCCCCTTTGCGCTTTTTTGGCATTGCTGACTGTACAGCAACATATAAATAAATGAAGGTAAAAAACTGAAACGGATAGAAAAATTTGATTATATTTGATAAGCTTTATCAACTGTTAATAAATGATATTGGAGAGCGTCATATGAACGATGGGTATCACTGATGAACTGAAGATCATTATTTCTTCTTCGAATCACGATTTGTCGCGTAGCTGTACGGTCGCCAGTAACCATGATTCCAGCAACGTCTTCAACAACAGGTGCGTTGAATCTACGTACATGCTCTCCAGCTGGTGTTGTAAGCTTTATCAACTGTTAATAAATGATTTTTTAACATCATAGGATTTAATAAATATTTATGAACAGTCAATAAGTAATTTATTAAGTACAATTTATTTTTTTAAGCCGACAGAATAAAAAAAAATGTTGCCAAAAAATTAAAGTTTATAATTCACAAATAAAAAATAGGGGTTGATCGTAGAGGGGTGAAAAACTCAGGGTCATATGAAATTTTTTATTCTAAGTCATGACAAAATATAAAAAAAATTCTTGCAAAAAATTAAATTTTTTAGTTAACAATTACAAAATAAGGGTTGATCGTAGAGGGGTGAAAATTTAGGGTTGCATGTATTTTTGTATGCTGTGATCGTGGAAAAATGAAAACAAAAAATTTTGTCTAAAAAATAAAATAAAAATTTAGGGGTGGACTACCCCTACCATTTAGGGGGATGAAAAATAGATGTTGGCCGATTCTCATAGATACCGGATAAGCACAAAAAATTTCATCAAAATCGGTCAAGCCGTTTCGGAGGAGTATGGCAACGAAAACTGTGACACGAGAATTTTATATATTAGATATATATTTACAGTAGAACCCCTCTAATCCGTCACCCTCGGGACTAGGGGTATGGTCGGAACGCAAAAAAGGTCGGATTATCAGAAAAAGTCATTAAATAAGTCTGTTCAAGAAAAAAAGCCTGTATTATGCAAATTCAATTCCTTCTCAACACATGGCACAAACTCGTCAAAAAACCACGATTTGAAAAGATTGCAGTCCATCCAAGCAGATTTTTGATTGCGGTAATAAACCGGCAATGATGATAAATTGATGTTTTTGAAAGCCCTGGGCTTCTTAGATTTTCCTATAACAAACAGGGAGCAGAGAGGGATTCACTTGAATTAGTCGTACATAGTACATACCTTGCACTAAACAAAAACAAACAAGTCGCCCGTCGTTGGAGGGGCATGCGGGCAGGTCGGATTACCCGGAGCGTCGGACCATCCGAGGGCGGATTAGAGGGGTTCTACTGTATATATGTATGTGTCATTCCAGACGATAACTCTCGAAAGAATTGAGGTAAAAAGTTAAAATTTGCACGAAAAATCTGTCTTGGCAATCGACAGGCTAAGTCCGTAGATGGGCAGAATCGGGTCACTCTAAGGGGGAGTTTTGGGGAGTTTTAGGGGGGAAAAATTACCCATAAATTCCCAAAATGAAACAGTCTGACAAGTGACACCTCATTTTAAAGGTTTTTGTACGCTGAACACGATGGTGAAATCAGAATTGCGATATCTCATTCCGTTCTCAAACTGGAGCACTTTGAAGATGAAGGAACGTGGTTATTTCTTCAAAAATTCGCTCTTATAGCCATGCTGCATGACTGTGGTTTTTTTTTTTCTTTTCTTTTTCCAGATTATCTTATTGATAGTGCCATTTGATTCACCTGTTGACACTTTTTCTAGTGTTATTATGAAAATTTATGGTAATTTCAGACAACATCCCAGGATTTTGACTAATAAAAAACGAATTTTGGGAGCTGATCCTTCGTTACAACCATAATTCTTCACACTTTGTTCAAAATCGACTTCATATTCGGTCTCCTCGTCCTACAAAACATGGAAAACGAGACCTCACACGCTCGAGTTACTAAAACACCAACAAAACTCTATTTTTACACCCATAACACCCCTGGGTATATTCCGATCGGGTTGCAAAGTTTTGGGACACAACTAGGGCCCAAATGGAGCATGTGTGCGAAAGAACGAATTTTTTAGATCGAAATTGAAGTAGGTATGGATGATACGGCAGATGGAAATTGCATTTTGGTTTATTATTCTGTGAATAATACACCTATGTAATCGCTCAGCAAGCAAATTGTATAACACCCCCTCAAAATCTGTTATCTTATGTTTCGAGGTGCGTAGAGCACAGCAAAAAGTGGGGTGCTTCCAAAAATGCGATGTCCGTACGCCATATCACGCTCAAAACTACTTCATTTTCGGTCTAAAAAATTCGTTCTTTCGCACACATGCTCCATTTGGGCCCTAGTTGTGTCCCGAAACTTTACACCCCGATCGAAATACACCCAGGGGTGTATCGAAACGGGCTTGTGAGGTTGTGAGGTATCGTTTCCCATGTTTTTTTTTGTTTAGGGCGAAAAGACCGAATATGAAATTGATTTTGACCAAAGAGTGAAGAATTGTGGTTGTAACGAAGGTTCAGCTCCCAAAATTCACTTTTTATGAGTCAAAAACCTTGGAAATTGTCTGAAATTACCATAAACTTGTATAATAACACTAGAGGTAGTATTAGCAGGTAAATCATGACTATTAAATGGCGCTATCAGTGATCAAAGTTAAAGTGTGGAAAAAAATAGGAGCCTAATTCGTGTTTTTGAGAAACAATAAATGAACAGCCAAAATTTCTGTAGGTAGGTATGTCCAACAGAATAATAAACCCATGTGACGAGGACTTTGTAGCGTTTTTGGAATTTACGCATCTTGAAACGTAAATTTTGAGAGGGTGCTATAAAAATTTATTGCTTAGCGAATAAATAGGTGTGTTATTCACAGAGAATAAACCAATATGATCAGTTATTGAGAAACCACTAACTTGGATTTGACAAATATTATATTATATTATAATATTAACACAGAATGTGTTTTAGCCATGGACTAACTAGCCAAAAAAGGTAACGAAATTTCGTAACGAAATCTGGGACGCTGTTATGAAAAATTTCTAATGATTTTCACGTACAACCGATTCGTTGCTACGGAACTTTTAACTTCGCCAGTTATCATCGTACAAAAATCGTTCACCACTCGTTGGATAGCTCTCGATTTACCTAACCATATTACGTTAACCACTGCGGACTGCGTGGCCGACAAGCTGCGGTATGAGCGTGATTGTTTAAATAATAATTGTTTACACACAGGTGATCAAAACTCGGAGCGCCGAGTTTTTTTTTATAAATTCAATTGGTATTGTATAATCATTTTGGTTTATTATTTTCAATAATGAACCATTGGAATCGAGCATGAAAAAAAAAAATTCTTACCCCCCCCTCAAAATTTGATGGTTTACGTTTCAAGGTATGTAGAATCCAAAACTGCAATAAAAATATTTCTGTCTGTCCGCCGTACGCCGTACGCCGTACGGGCCACATTTCTTAGTTACCATGAAAAAAAATTGATGAAATTCGGGTTATAGGTTCCGTTCGGGGTCTAGTTGGTCCTCGAAGCTTGACGTTACTGTCAGTCATCTCTAAGGGGTTCAAAATAGGGGTTGCAATTTTCAAAACGCCTATACCATTTTTTTACGTAAATATTTTTACGGTTTTAAATAATTCTTGAACTTGCGAGTTTTTTAAGACCATCCGGAGCATCGTACGTCCAGCCGTTCGTTCACAGTAAGGCCCCGAAGTTTGCACCGACAGGCATTTTCGACTCCAGTGTGAATGAAATTGTATACAATTCAAACCAAATCTCGTAACCAGAGACGCGCCCACAATAGGAATTTGTGAATACGGCCAATCATTGGTAGGGATCACCTGATTATATTGGCGGAGTATGAAGTCGAGTTGGTTGTTCTGTGATATTATTTAATTTGAAAAATGATGGCTCTTGGAGTTTGTTGGTAGGTAGTGAAACTTGAACAAACGCTGAAGTATTATTGATGGGTAAATTATTACTACGGTAAATCATTACTCAACGGTAAATTATTACACAACGGTTCATTATACCATCTACGTAGAAGGGGCTGGAGTTTGTTGGTAGGTACTTTTGCAACTTTTTTCACTCCTCATCAACAATTTCTTTTCAGAACTTCATTATGTGTGTTTCTTTTTGTTAGGTACTGTTTGTCATCGGCAGAATTATTTTAGCAACATTTAACTCGTGATTTAGGTAGGTACCTAGTAACGAGTACGGGGTTAGGTACTAACCTACGGAGTGTCTGCGATTTACATAATATGCATATAATAGAATAGTACATATCATATTATATAGACGGGTTATCTATACATAGAGCTGTGATCTGTAACAGAAGGGTATTCTATACAAAATAATAAACCGTTGTGCAGGGATTTGCAGCGTTTTTAACTTTAATGTATGATAATATAATTAAAGATAACATAATTTCATAACCTCTTAAAACCAACTACTTTCAATTTAAGACAATATAATAACGTATGAAACTTATTAAGATTAAAATATCAGGTATTTAAGGTATAGTTTTCCAATTCTTTTCTAGCCAGAAATATTTTTTAGATATTACTTATATGTGTATTGCGATTATTATGTGTAAGTGAAATGTGAAATGAACTGCAGTCTGCAGGTGTCTACTGTTACTACTCATCCCCTAACACGAACTCTTGAGTTCATCCTGGGGATTAATTTCCAACATTTAGATAAAGAGAATGTACTTAGCTACACAAGTTGGCTCAGTATAAGAAGACTGAAATGTACTTTACTAAAAGTGCGAATTCTTTCATACTGTAATGTTTTTAAGATGTGTCATATTGAAAATAATTTTTTTTTTGTACCCATGTACGCTGGATTCCCATTTCTATATTTTGGTTTATTATTTTCAATAATGAACTTTGGAATCGGGCATGATAATTTTTGACCCCCCCCCCCCCACCAAATTTGATGGTTTCAAGGTACGGAGAATCCGAAGATGGAATTAAAAAATTTCTGTTCGTCCACCGTACACCGTACTTAGCATTATTCTTAGCATGAACCAAAATTAATTAAATTTGGTTTGTAAGTCCCGTCTGGGGTCTAGTTGGTCCTCGAAGCTTGAAACTCAAGATCCCATTAATCAAGAATTCCAGTCAAAAAACGCCGCAAATTATTACACAACGGTTTATTGTTTTCCTGTATAGATGCCCGTTCTGCGTAGATCACTGTTTTCTGCGGTCAATACCCTCGAGCTCCCCCCAGGAAAGCGTTAAATCGAGTACTGGAGCTGGACCCGGAATTAAAGTTTCATACAAATGCGCGGGATTCAATAATTCAGTCATTAATTATTTTGTAGTTATTCGTGAAGCATTAGGTAAATAATAAACCGTTGTGTAATAATTTACCTGCGTAGATGCCCCTTCTACGTAGATAGTATAACAAACCGTTGTGTAATAACTAACCCAAAATACTTCAACGTTTGTTCAAGTTGCAATAGTACCTATCAACAAAATCCCAAAGATCCATCACTTATCAAATGAAATAATATCATAGAACAACCAACTCGACTTCATACAGCCATCGTTGATTATAATCAGATGCTCCCTAGCGATGATATCCGGGCCGGATTTATACCGTTTGATTCACGATCGCGTTGACGAGGCTTATCGGTGCAAACGAAATGCTCCGGGTGGTCTCAAAAAATCATTTAGTTCAAGATCAATTTAAAAACGTAGAAAAACCATGCCCTTCTATCGGACGTTTTCGGGCTACGGCGTTCTGAAAATGTCATCCCCTATTTTTCACCCCTTAGAGATGAGTGACAGTAACGCCGAGCTTCACGCACCAACTAGACCCCAAATGGGACCTACAAACCAAATTTCATTCATTTCGGTTCATGGTAACTAAGAAAAGTGCTAAGTACGGCGTACGGCGGACAGTCAGAAATTTTTTCTATTCCATTTTCGGATTCTACGTACTTGAAACGGAAACCATCAAATGTCAAGGGAGGGTTAAAAAACTCGGCGCTCCGCGCCTCGCCAGGGGGCAAGCCCCCTGGACCCCCGGTTACCTCTATTTACATACTTCGGACGAAATTATAGAAACACAGAATGTGTTTTAGCTCACGCGTTTCACATAAACCGCAACTCAGCTGATCCGAGGCCTGGGCAGCGTCAAGTTTAAGTCCTAAGGTGCCCACATACTAAATTACAGCTTCGTAGAGTGAATATCATAGAAATTAGCTTTAGGAGCAACTCAGCTGATCCGGTGCCTGGGCAGCGTCAAGTTAAAGTCCTAAGAAGCCCACATACCAAATTACAGCTTCGTAGGGTGAATATCATAGAAATTAGCTTTAGGAGCAACTCAGCTGATCCGGGGCCTGGGCAGCCTTCAAGTTAAAGTCCTAAGATGCCCACATACCAAATTACAGCTTCGTAGAGTGAATATCATAGCAATTAGCTTTAGGAGCAACTCAGCTGATCCGGGGCCTGGGCAGCCTTCAAGTTAAAGTCCTAAGGATCCCACATACCATTTTACAGCTTCGTAGAGTGAATATCATAGAAATTAGCTTTAGGAGCAACTCAGCTGATCCAGGGCCTGGGCAGCGTCAACTTAAACTCCTAAGGTGCCCACATACCAAATTACAGCTTCGTAGAGTGAATATCATAGAAATTAGCTTTAGGAGCAACTCAGCTGATCCGGGGCCTGGGCAGCGTCAAGTTAAAGTCCTAAGGAGCCCACATACCAAATTACAGCTTCGTAGAGTGAATATCATAGTAATTAGCTTTAGGAGCAACTCAGCTGATCCGGGGCCTGGGCAGCCTTCAAGTTAAAGTCCTAAGGTGCCCAGATACCAAATTACAGCTTCGTAGAGTGAATAACATAGAAATTAGCTTTAGGAGCCACTCAGCTGATCCGGGGCCTGGGCAGCGTCAAGTTAAAGTCCTAAGGTGCCCAGATACCAAAGTACAGCTTCGTAGAGTGAATAACATAGAAATTAGCTTTAGGAGCCACTCAGCTGATCCGGGGCCTGGGCAGCGTCAAGTTGAAGTCCTAAGGAGCCCACATACCAAATTACAGCTTCGTAGAGTTAATATCATAGAAATTAGCTTAAGGAGCAACTCAGCTGATCCGGGGCCTGGGCAGCGTCAAGTTCTTATAAACCGAAGGACGATTCGCGAACGACTGAAACTCCGATTTACATAAATAAAATTACTCACTTCAAACGGGTTTGTCGCAATAAACATCTGGTGATATGTTTATTGGTTGTCATGTTAATGTCACACATTTCGTTCCCATCCCGCGTTCCATTTTCGGCTAGTTAGTCCATGGCTAAAACACATTCTGTGTTAAAATTTATTTTAATGCTCGATTCCAAAGGTTCATTATTGAAAATAATAAACCAAAATCAGAAACTTCCAAAACTATCTGCCTAATTTCATGATTATTATCCTCGACTTTATAATTATTACGAACTTGGGTAAAACCCCCAGTTTTCGGCACCCTTAAGGAAGTTTTTGACGGATTTTACCATACCTCAAACTAAATTTGAGCTGCTGGGCAACAACTCCACTGCTTTTATATTTGTTAATGTCTCTACTTCCGTAATAAATTAGCTTAAACCGGCAATTTCAATTATTTATTTTTAAATAAAAGAAAATATATGGAAAAGCTGTTAGCTCCAGTATTCGGCATGATTTTTCTAGTTTTCGGCACCCCTAAATACCAGTTTTGGCCAGTCTATGTCCAGTTTTCGGCACCCCAAGTACCTATAATCGGCACTCCATGAACAGAAGGTCGGAAGGTGTTGTAACAAACTAGAAACGAAATCACTCAAATATTAATTAGGTAATAGATCGGTATGTATTTATCACGAAATTATAATACGACTTTGACAGGTACAATAATTTCAAAATCATAAGGTATATGGCACACATTATGACAGTCCTTAGACTTCCATTGACACTGGAACTTTGAAAGATCAGATCGTTCTTTCTCACTAAACTCAAGCAACAGAAATAAGAACGATGACTAAGTGGTGTTCTAGCAGTAACCAGTTTTTCTAAAACTGTCAGTGAATGCTACTTATTCTAAATGTAAACACAACGTATAAAACCACAGTCATGCAGCATGGCTATAAGAGCGAATTTTCGAAGAAATAACTGATTTTATGTAAAATGTGATGTTTGGGATATCCCATTCAAATATGGGCAATCTTAAACTTATTGGGTAATTATAGGTATTCAAGTATGTAGTATATTGTAGTATTGGTACTACAATATACGTGCAGTTACGTATCCAACATACGTACAGTACGTATGTTACGTATCCAATACAGAGTAGTTATTGGATACGTAACAAATTTTTTGTTCCATTTTTTGCCGAGTAACACCTCGGTTTGTAGATTTTCCAACGCTGAACACGATGGTGAAGTCAGAATTGCGATATCCCATTCCGTTATCAGATTAGAGCAGACGAACCAGGAAGAACATCTCAAGAAATAACCACGTTCCTTCATCTTCAAAGTGCTCCAGTTAGAGAACGGAATGAGATATCGCAATTCTAATTTCACCATCGTGTTCAGCGTACAAAAACCTTTAAAATGAGGTGTCACTTGTCAGACTGTTTCATTTTGGGAATTTATGGGTAATTTTCCCCCCCTAAAACTCCCCAAAAATCCCCCTTAGAGTGACCCGATTCTGCCCATCTACGAACTTAGCCTGTCGATTGCCAAGACAGATTTTTCGTGCAAATTTGAACTTTTTATCTCAATTCTTTCGAGAGTTATCGTCTGGAATGACACATACATATATAAATATGATTATATATATATATATATATATATATATATATATATATATATATATATATATATATATATATACATATATAATTTTTGGTGTCTTTCGGCAGGGAATTCAGGATGGTCTGAAACGGATTTTGGTATAAAAATCTTTCGGAAATTCGAGTTTTAAAAATTTTGGACCGAGAACAATAGCTTCCTTTTCTTCGAAAATTCGCTAACAGCGTTAAGTTCTGATACCTAGTTGAAATTTGACTGTGTACCTATTAGGGTGATTAAACTGTTGCCACTGCCTAGTTGTTGGCATGCCGAGATCTCTCGCCATGCCAAAAACTGGAATTGGGGGGTGCCAATTATTAGTTTGAGGTGATCCAGTTTTCGGCATCAGGGGTGCCGAAAACTGAAATACCGATGTTTCTGAGACCAGTATTCGGCACCCCCTTAGATTAATACAATTTTATACTTTCCAGGCTTGTTTTACTCTTTATGAGCACAGGAATAATCGCACTATCAAACGGAGGTGTGAAAAGCATGAGAAACATCAGTAAAACCTATGATATTACGTGTACCAGGAATGTCATTGTTTACCAAAATCGTTAGGAACCGCTTTCAAGCAGGGTTCACATCCATCCGGAGCCGTCTGGAAATACGGATAGGGGAAGCTAGTGAAAAGCAGTGGAGGGGATGGAGGGGAATCGCGGAAGTTGGGAAGGCGTTCATAACCATCCGGAATTTTGGCTGACAACTCGTTTCCCGCGCTTCCTCCCACAGCTGTTTCGGTTGCCGACGCCATTCCGTATGCGCAGTAGTGAACTGCGCAGATGCGGAGCGGAAAATATCTGAAAAATCAGATGCGTACAGTTCGCTTCAAAGTGCTTCTCCGGAAAGAATATTCCCCCCTCCACAGCTGATGTCCAACCAATCAGCTGCTCGTACGCACTTTCCGGATAGCTTTCCGGATGGATGTGAACCCTGCTTCACTGCCGATGGCTCGTGGCGCGCTTACTTCCAAACAGGTTTTTCATCCATTCCGGTATGCAAAAAGTGGAAAATTATACATGCGCATGTGCAGGAGAGTTACCCCTGTCCAACGAGCGTCTTTTGAAGGTACTACATCTTCCCAGAAGCTTATTATTAACGAAAAACCGCAAGTGGGTGCCGAAAACTGGGGGGGATGCCCAAAACTGGGGGTTTTTACTTTTCCGTTTCATTTTCCCTCGCTAGTCGTTGCTTATTTTTGATTTCAAGTAGGTAGGTAGGTAGTACCTACGTACCTACTTTAGGGGAATCGAGGCTCAGTTGGCGCCCTCAATGCCACGTAGATTGGTAACTTGTGCATTCCCTTGATTGTTTGAACTAGGTCAGAATAGAGGGAAAAAACAATGACTGGTCAGGTAAAATGAAACTAAAAAAGAAATTAAGTAAGTATCTACAAAGTCCCACCCCACCACATACCCCTCCACCTTTCCCCTCCCAACCGCCCCTTTCTAATATCAGTCTGGCCCGAGCACGCGCGACGGATGGTAGGTCAGTGGTAGTTTTTCTTCAAAATTCATCAAGAAGCAATGATTCCTGGAATATTTAATATTATGTGTTCTTCTCGAATCGCCTCGGTATGATCCGCCGATTAACCGCGACAAGTGAAATGGGCAATCCGATACAAAACGTGAGTGCATCAGTTGGACCGTTTTGACTGATGGTTGTGTTTAGTGCTCCGAAATTTCATCACCTTCCTTGTCGGATCTTCCACCGCAAAAGGTATGTACAAACTTGCTACTTATGTTTATTCTAAGAAAGTAATATTTTCTCATGTAAAGTAATTAAGTAATTCTAAAGTGGAGGGTAATAATCATGAATTTAGGTAGGTTGCTCATTGGGTGGGTTTTGATAGGAATTCGTGGTTAATGGGATCTTGAATTTCCAAAAACCACCAAAAGTTGTTCTAGTTGGTGTTTTCATCGTTTCAAGTAAGTACTTGAAGAATAAGGAGAATCGAAATCAAAGCTCTGGTGGCACATCCACTGCCACGTAGATACATAGGTAACTCGTACATTTCCTTAATTGTTTGAACTCGGTCAGAATAGAGGGGAAAAAACAATGACTGGTCAGGTAAAATGAAACTAAAAAAGAAATTAAGTAAGTACCTACAAAGGCACACCCCACCACCTAGTTATAAATAAAGTCGATGATAACAATAATGACTGGTAGGAAGGTAGGTGGGGTTGTCTACCTTTTTGATTGGAATTCGTGATTAATGGGATATTGAATTTCCAAAAACCACCGAAGGTTTACCTAGTTGGTGTTTTTATCGATTGAACTAGTTAGGTAGTACCTACGTATGTATCTAATTTAGGAGAGTCGAGGCTCTGAAGGCGCCCGCCCCCAGTGCCACGTAGAGAGGTAACTTGTACGTTTCCTTAATTGTTTGAACTAGGTCAGAATAGAGGGGAAAAATAAATACTAGTCATGGAAAACGAAACGAAAAAATATCAAATAAGTACCTACAAAGTCCCACCCCACCACATACCCCTCCACCTTTCCCCTCCCAACCGCCCCTTTCTAATATCAGTCTGGCCCGAGCACGCGCGACGGATGGTAGGTCAGTGGTAGTTTTTCTTCAAAATTCATCAAGAAGCAATGATTCCTGGAATATTTAATATTATGTGTTCTTCTCGAATCGCCTCGGTATGATCCGCCGATTAACCGCGACAAGTGATATGGGCAATCCGATACAAAACGTGAGTGCATCAGTTGGACCGTTTTGACTGATGGTTGTGTTTAGTGCTCCGAAATTTCATCACCTTCCTTGTCGGATCTTCCACCACAAAAGGTATGTACAACCTTGCTACTTATGTTTATTCTAAGAAGGTAATATTTTCTCAAATAAAGTAATTAAGTAATTCTAAAGTGGGGGGTAATAATCATGAATTTAGGTAGGTTGCTCGTTGGGTGGGTTTTGATAGGAATTCGTGGTTAATGGGATCTTGAATTTTCAAAAACCACCGGAAGTTGACCTAGTGGGTGTTTTCATCGTTTCAAGTTTTTGCTTAAGGAGAATCGAGGCTGTAGTCCCCCCCCCCACAAACCCACTATCTATGCCTCGTAGATAGGTAACTTGTACGTTTCCTTAATTGTTTGAACTAGGTCAGAATAGAGGGAAAAATAAATACTAGTCATGGAAAACGAAACGAAAAAATATCAAATAAGTACCTACAAAGTCCCACCCCACCACATACCCCTCCACCTTTCCCCTCCCAACCGCCCCTTTCTAATATCAGTCTGGCCCGAGCACGCGCGACGGATGGTAGGTCAGTGGTAGTTTTTCTTCAAAATTCATCAAGAAGCAATGATTCCTGGAATATTTAATATTATGTGTTCTTCTCGAATCGCCGCGGTATGATCCGCCGATTAACCGCGACAAGTGAAATGGGCAATCCGATACAAAACGTGAGTGCATTAGTTGGACCGTTTTGACTGATGGTTGTGTTTAGTGCTCTGAAATTCCATCTTCTTCCTTCTCGGATCGACCACCACTAAAGGTATGTACAAACCTTCCTACTTATGTTTATTCTAAGAAGGTAATATTTTCTCAAGTAAAGTAATTAAGTAATTCTAAAGTGGAGGGTAATAATCATGAATTTAGGTAGGTTGCTCATTGGGTGGGTTTTGATTGGAATTCGTGATAAATGGGATCTTGAATGTCCAAAAAACACCGAAAGTTGTTCTAGTTGGTGTTTTCATCGTTTCAAGTAAGTACTCGAAGAATAAGGAGAATCGAAGCTCTGGTGGCACATCCACTGCCACGTAGATACATAGGTAACTTGTGCGTTTCCTTAATTGTTTGAACTCGGTCAGAATAGAGGGAAAAAACAATGACTGGTCAGGTAAAATGAAACTAAAAAAGAAATTAAGTAAGTATCTACAAAGGCACACCCCACCACCTAGTTATAAATAAAGTCGATGATAACAATAATGACTGGTAGGAAGGTAGGTGGGGTTGTCTACCTTTTTGATTGGAATTCGTGATTAATGGGATACTGAATTTCCAAAAACCACCGAAGGTTTACCTAGTTGGTGTTTTTATCGATTGAACTAGGTAGGAAGTACCTACATACCCACCTAATTTAGGAGTGTCGATGCTCTGAAGGCGCCCGCCCCCAGTGCCACGTAGAGAGGTAACTTGTGCGTTTCCTTAATTGTTTGAAATAATATCAGGAGAAAACAATTACTAGTCAGGTAAAATAAAACTAAAAAAATATTAATTAAGTACCTACAAAGTTCCACCCCACCATTAATTATAAAGCCGAGGATGATAAATCATAAATTTGGGTAGGTATTTATTTAGTTGGAAGTTTCTACATTTATGACTGGAATTCGTGATTAATGGGATCTTGAATTTCCAAAAACCACAAAAAGTTGACCTAGTGGGTGTTTTCATCGATTCAAGTTTTTGCTTAAGGAGAATCGAGGCTGTAGTCCCCCCCCCCCCCCACCACAAACCCACTATCTATGCCACGTAGATAGGTAACTTGTACGTTTCCTTAATTGTTTGAACTAGGTCAGAATAGAGGGAAAAAATAAATACTAGTCATGGAAAACGAAACGAAAAAATATCAAATAAGTACCTACAAAGTCCCACCCCACCACATACCCCTCCACCTTTCCCCTCCCAACCGCCCCTTTCTAATATCAGTCTGGCCGGAGCACGCGCGACGGATGGTAGGTCAGTGGTAGTTTTTCTTCAAAATTCATCAAGAAGCAATGATTCCTGGAATATTTAATATTATGTGTTCTTCTCGAATCGCCTCGGTATGATCCGCCGATTAACCGCGACAAGTGATATGGGCAATCCGATACAAAACGTGAGTGCATCAGTTGGACCGTTTTGACTGATGGTTGTGTTTAGTGCTCCGAAATTTCATCACCTTCCTTGTCGGATCTTCCACCACAAAAGGTATGTACAACCTTGCTACTTATGTTTATTCTAAGAAGGTAATGTTTTCTTTATAATTTTCTTTATTATCCTAAAATTTAGGATAATAATCATGAATTTAGGTAGGCAGTTGGAAGTTTCTGCTTTGTTTATTGGCATTCATGATGAACGGGATCTTGAATTTCCAAAAACCAAGAAAATTTACCTAGTTGGTGTTTTTATTGTTTCGCGTAGGTACCTGAATCAGAGGAATAAAATATTTGGCGGACACCCAATGCCACGTAGATTAGGTAACTTGTGCATTTCGTTGATTGTCTGACATAATATAGGTCAGGACATGAAAAACAATTATTGATCAGGTAAAATGAAAGGGAAAAATATTAAGTTCGTACCTACAAAAGGCCCCACCACCCAATTATATAGTCGAGGATAATAATCATGAATTTATGTAGGTAGTTGGAAGTTTCTACCTTTTTGATTGGAATTCGTGATTAAAGGCATCTTGAATTTCTAAAAACTTTCAAAGTTGATCTAGTTAGTTTTCATAGTTTAACTCATTTAGGAGAATCGAGGAGGCTCTGGTGGCGCACCTCACGCCACATTACTTGTGCCACGTAACTTAAGTGCATTTCCTTGATAAATTGCTAAGATAAGGAAAAAAACCAGTCATGCAGCATGACTTAATGAGCGAATTTTCAAAGAAATATTCGAATTAATGGCTATGGTTTTGAATAAAGGAAAACTTCTTCCTCCTACTGTTGGTACCCAAATTGAATAATTTGAAATAGATTTTTTCTTTCGTCTTCCTTCTAGTAATACGTGGGCCGGTACTTGTCTATCTATGAAGGTATCATAACAATTATATGTCAAACGGGAAATTCAAGGAGTTGTACTAATCGTTTGCCTCCCCCTTTTTTGCTTCGAACTCTCGTCTTCAATTAATACTTCTCACATTTTTCAATCTGACCACTCTAAGGGGGGTGGGGGGGGGGGGGGGGGGTAAGAGTTTAAAGATTATCCTAGTTTTGGGTAATTTTTGCGCACTTTAAATGCTCTAATTTAAGAACGGATTTAGATATCTAAAATCCGATTTCACCATCGTGTTCAGCGTGCAAAAACCTTTAAAATGAGGGGTCACTTGTTAGAAAATAACATTTTGGGGATTTTTGGGTAATTTTTGCGCACTTTAAATGCTCTAATTTGAGAACGGATCAAGATATCTAAAATCCGATTTCACCATCGTGTTCAGCGTGCAAAAACCTTTAAAATGAGGGGTCACTTGTTGGAAAATAACATTTTGGGGATTTTTGGGTAATTTTTGCGCACTTTAAATGCGCCAAAACCCTCCTTAGAGTAGGCCAATTTCGCCCATCTTCGAACTTAGCCTTTCGATTGCCAAGATAGATTTTTTGTGCAAATTTGAGCTGTTTATCTCAATTCTATCGAGAGTTATCGTCTGGAGTGACACATATATATATATATACATATAAAAAAGTGTTAAATTTCAGGAATCGTTTTAGAATGGTCTGAAACGGATTTCTATGAAGAAAATTTCCAAAAATTTATATTATTTAAATTTCGAAGCCATTGCAATAGCTTCATTTTCTTTGAAAATTCGCTAAAACAATGAATTGTCACGTACAATGAAATGGATAAATATTAAGTAAGTACCTACAAAGGCCCACCCCACCACGTACCAGCCGCCCGTTTCTAATATCAGAGTGCCCTTGGATGTTCCACTACATATTATGTTACGTACCTACAACTATTTGTGTTCACTTCAAGTAGGTACATTATCTTAAATTCGAGGATAATAATCATGGATTTAGGGAGGTAGTAGGAAGTTTCTACATTTTAGCGAATTTTCAAAGAAAATGAAGCTATTGCAATGGCTTCGAAATTTAAATAATATAAATTTTTGGAAATTTTCTTCATAGAAATCCGTTTCAGACCATTCTAAAACGATTCCTGAAATTTAACACTTTTTTATATGTATATATATATATATTTATTTATATATGTGTCACTCCAGACGATAACTCTCGATAGAATTGAGATAAACAGCTCAAATTTGCACAAAAAATCTATCTTGGCAATCGAAAGGCTAAGTTCGAAGATGGGCGAAATTGGCCTACTCTAAGGAGGGTTTTGGCGTATTTAAAGTGCGCAAAAATTACCCAAAAATCCCCAAAATGTTATTTTCCAACAAGTGACCCCCTCATTTTAAAGGTTTTTGCACGCTGAACACGATGGTGGAATCGGATTTTAGATATCTTGATCCGTTCTCAAATTAGAGCATTTAAAGTGCGCAAAAATTACCTAAAAATCCCCAAAATGTTATTTTCTAACAAGTGACCCCTCATTTTAAAGGTTTTTGCACGCTGAACACGATGGTGGAATCGGATTTTAGATATCTTGATCCGTTCTCAAATTAGAGCATTTAAAGTGCGCAAAAATTACCCAAAAATCCCCAAAATGTTATTTTCCAACAAGTGACCCCTCATTTTAAAGGTTTTTGCACGCTGAACACGATGGTGGAATCGGATTTTAGATATCTTGATCCGTTCTCAAATTAGAGCATTTAAAGTGCGCAAAAATTACCCAAAAATCCCCAAAATGTTATTTTCTAACAAGTGACCCCTCATTTTAAAGGTTTTTGCACGCTGAACACGATAGTGAAATCGGATTTTAGATATCTAAATCCGTTCTTAAATTAGAGCATTTAAAGTGCGCAAAAATTACCCAAAACTAGGATAATCTTTAAACTCTTACCCCCACCCCCTTAGAGTGGTCAGATTGAAAAATGTGAGAAGTATTAATTGAAGACGAGAGTTCGAAGCAAAAAAGGGGGAGGCAAACGATTAGTACAACTCCTTGAATTTACCCACAGCGATCAAATAAATAAGCACTTAGTACAATTACGTAATAAACAAACGGTAGAATCAGGATGGACAAAACGTACAAATTAAAATAAATACGAAGAGAATATACATAGAAAACCAAATTTTAGACCGAAGTTTTCCTTTATTCAAAACCATAGCCATTAATTCGAATATTTCTTTGAAAATTCGCTCATTAAGTCATGCTGCATGACTGATTTTTTTTTGTTTGAATTCGTGATTAATGGGATCTTGAATCTCCCAAAACTACCAATAAGTTGGCCTAGTTGGTGTTCTCAACGTAATTGTAATTTAATTACTCAAGTAATGTAATTACTTGAATCAGGGGAATCAAAGCTCTGGTGGCGCCCCCAATGCTACGTAGATAGGTAACTCATGCATTTCCTTGAATGTTTGAAATAGGTTGGAAACTCAGGTAAAATGAAGCGGAAAAATATTAAGTAAGTATGTACCTACAAAGGCTGACCCCACCACCTAATTATAAGGTCGAGGATAATTATCATGAATTTAGGTAGGTAGTAGGAAGCTTCTACTTTTTTTATTGGAATTCGTGATTAATGGGATCTTGAATTTTCAAAAACCTATAACAGTTGACCTAGTTGGCGTTTCATCGTTTCAACGAGGTAGGTAGGTATGTAGGCCACCTATCTAATTTAGGAAACTCGATAAGTACAACTTTATTGGATATTATTAACTCCCTACCCACCCAACATGAACCATTCTTATTACTTTATCAAGTAGGTATGATGTGAACATAGTTTCCCGGTACTTTGTCACAAAAAGATGAATACCTAGGAAGTACCAACTTGTACTACACTTGAAGATGATTTGCCTTGGTATTCCTTCTGTATGTTTTCTTTCATCACTCGATTCTGTGACCAGCTCCCAGTTACTACCTACCTACCCACCCAACATAAATATAATTTATTATTATTATTTTATAAGTAGTGACCATAGTTTCCCGGCACTGGCACAATAAGATGAAATAACTAGGTAGTACCTACTTGTACTACACTTGAAGATGATTTGCCTTGGTATTCCTTCTGTATGTTTTCTTTCATCACGCGATTCTGTGACCAGCTCCCAGTTACTACCTACCTACCCACCCAACATAAATATAATTTATTATTATTATTTTATAAGTAGTGAACATAGTTTCCCGGCACTGGCACAATAAGATGAAATAACTAGGTAGTACCTACTTGTACTACACTTGAAGATGATTTGCCTTGGTATTCCTTCTGTATGTTTTCTTTCATCACTCGATTCTGTGACCAGCTCCCAGTTACTACCTACCTACCCACCCAACAGAAATATAATTTATTATTATTATTTTATAAGTAGTGAACATAGTTTCCCGGCACTGGCACAATAAGATGAAATAACTAGGTAGTACCTACTTGTACTACACTTGAAGATGATTTGCCTTGGTATTCCTTCTGTATGTTTTCTTTCATCACTCGATTCTGTGACCAGCTCCCAGTTACTACCTACCTACCCACCCAACATAAATATAATTTTTTATTATTATTTTATAAGTAGTGAACATAGTTTCCCGGCACTGGCACAATAAGATGAAATAACTAGGTAGTACCTACTTGTACTACACTTGAAGATGATTTGCCTTGGTATTCCTTCTGTATGTTTTCTTTCATCACGCGATTCTGTGACCAGCTCCCAGTTACTACCTACCTACCCACCCAACATAAATATATAATTATTATTATTTTATAAGTAGTGAACATAGTTTCCCGGCACTGGCACAGTAAGATGAAATAGCCAGGTAGTACCTACTTGTACTACACTCGAAGATGATTTGATTTGGAATTCCTTCAGTATGTTTTCTTTCATCACTCGAGTTCTGTGATCAGCTTTTAATTATTAACTACCTACCCACCCACCGTAATACTTATTAGTTTATTAAGTAGGTATGACGTGAACATAGTTTCCCGGTACTTTCGCACAAAAAGATGAAATACCTAGGTAGTACCTACTTGTACTACTCTAGAAGATGATTCGCCATGGCATTCTTTCTGTATGTTTCCTTCCAACACTCGCGTTCTGTCGTCAGCTCATGATTGGGTAACCTACCTTCTCACCTAACAAATAAAAATACTCAACAACGAAGGAGGAAGACTTCAATGCAGTTTCTTGAAAGGGTATAACTACTACCTACATGTCACAAACGTGATGTTAGGCATTTGTGTTTACATTCTCCTTCTATTCTGTTTTTTGCGAATTTTTAAAGAGAATGGAGCTATTACAATGGGTCCAATTTTCAGAGCATGAAGTGTTGACATTTTTTAATAGGCGAATCTGTTTCAGACCATCCTGAATTCATCCCTAGATTTAAAAAAAATTGTATATAAATACGTTTATTTATTTATATACATATAATTTTTATATATTTTGTTTATGCGTCACTCCAGACAATATCTGACCTTAGATACATGATAAAATTCCAAATTTCGCCAAAATGTTCGTATTGCCAAACAAAAGGATGCGTTCGAAGATTGTCAAATTTGAGTTTTTAGGGGTCAAAAATCGGTAAAAACGGCTAAAATTGTGAGCAATTTACATAAAACCATTGAAAGTGGTATGGAAGAGTTATTAAAGACAGAAAAAGACCATTTCATTTGTTTTTCATACAGACGAGGGGTCAATTTTGGATATTTGGGGGTAAAAAATTAGTAATAAGGGATAAAATCAATGTTAATTCACCTGAAGTTGTGTGGGATGGTGATTCACGATGGAGGGACTATTTCGATGATAAAAATATTTTTCTCAAAAAACAGTGGGTCAAATTTGACTTTTACAGGGGTCAAAAATCGATAACAATTGTTAAAATCTAGACAAAAAATCTACAGAAATGTTGGCTGTTCATTTATTGTTACTTTCATGTGTAATAATCGAAATAGCTATTTCTGATGGTTTCCATTAATTTTGGCCCCTAAAACACAAATTATGTACGCTCCTTTTTTTTAAACTTTCTTTGATCATTGGAAGTGCCATTTAATCGTCTTTATCCACGTGTTGACACTTTTTCCAGTGTTATTATTCAAATTGATGGTGATTTCAGACGATTTCCCAGGTTTTTGACTCATAAAAAATCAATTTTGGGAGATGAACCTTTGGTAGAACTCAATTTTCCACTCTTTGGTCAAAATCGACTTCATATTCGGTCTTCTCGTCCCCAAAAACATGGAAAAAGATATCTCAGAAGCTCATGTTACCAACATGTTGCTAAAACGCAAAAAGACATTTTCACTCATAACACCCCTGGGTGTATTCCGATCGGGCTGAAAAGTTTCGGGACACAACTAGGGCTCAAATGGAGCATGTGTGCGAAAGAACGACTTTTTTAGACCTAAAATGAAGCCTGTACACGTGATAAGGCGTACGGCGGACGGACATTGCATTTTTGGAATCTACGCACCTTGAAACGGAAAAGAAAATCCTTGTCACATGGGTTTATTATTCTATTGGAGTTCTAGAGATTTTTGTTGGCTGTTAAATGTATTGTTTCTTTCATGTGGAATGATTGAAATAGCTATTTCTGATGATTTCCACCAATTTTGGCCCCCAAAACATGAAATAGGTACGCTTTTTTTCTTCTTTTTTTTCCCCTTCAGATCATCTTTGATTATTGGTAGTGCCATTTAATGGTCTTGATTCCCCTGTTTACACTTTTTCTAATGTTATTATACACATTGATGGTGATTTCAGACAGTTTTCCAGGTTTTTGACTCATAAAAAACCAATTTTGGGAGCTGAACCTTTGGTAAAACCTCAATTTCCGCGTCTTTCGTCAAAATCGACTTTATATTCTATCTTCTCGTCCCCAAAAACATGGAATAAGATACCTCAAAGCTCATGTTACTAACATGTTGCTAAAACACAAAAAGTACCTATTTTCACACACATTTTCACTCATAACACCCCTGGGTATATTCCGATCGGGCTGAAAAGTTTTGGGACACAACTAGGGCCCAAATGGAGCATGTGTGCGAAAGAACGAATTTTTTAGACCTAAAATGAAGCCTGTACACGTGATACGGCGTACGGCGGACGGACATTGCATTTTTGGAATCTACGCACCTTGAAACGGAAAAGAAAAAATTTTGAGGGGGTTTTATAAAAATTTTTTGCTGAGCGAATACATAGGTGTATTATTCACAGAATAATAAACCAAAACACGTATCACGTGCACCGGCTTCATTTTTGGTCTAAAAAAGCCATTCTTCCGCACACATGCTCCATTTGGGCCCTAGTTGTGTCCTGAAACTGTTCAGCCCGATCGGAATATATCGAGGGGTGTTATGAGTGAAAAGGTGTGTAAAAAAGGTACTTTTTGCGTTTTAGCAACATGTTCGTAACATGAGCTTCTGAGATATCGTTTTCCATGTTTCTGGGGACGAGAAGACCGAATATGAAGTCGATTTTGACCAGAGTGGAAAATTGAGTTCTACCAAATGTTCAGCTCCCAAAAGTGATTTTTTATGAGTCAAAAACCTGGGAAATCGTCTGAAATCACCATCAGTTTGTATAATAGCACTGAAAAAGGGTCAGCACGTGGATCAAGACTATCAAATGGTACTACCAATGATCAAAGATAGTTAAAAAAAAAAAAACTAATTTGTGTTTTAGGGGCCAAAATTAATGGAAACCATCAGAAATAGCTATTTCGATTATTACGCATGAAAGAAACAATTAATGAACAGCCAATATTTCTGTAGGTATGTCCAATAAAATAATAAACCCATGTGACAAGGACTTTGCAGCGTTTTTGTGTTTTAGTAACATGAGCTTTTGAGTTATCGTTTTCCATGTTTTTTAAGACGAGAAGACCGAATATGAAGTCAATTTTGACCGAAGAGTGGAAAATTGAGGTTCTAACGAAGTTTCAGCCTTAAATTTATACTTGACCAGAGGGTAGGTACTGACCACAGAAAACAGTGATCCACGCAGAAGGGGCATCTATTTCACTCCACATCAACAATTTCCTTTAGAACTTCATTATTAGCGTTTCTTTTCGCCATTTTTGTTATTGTTTGTCATCGACAGAATTATTTTAGCAACATTCAACTCGTGATTTAGGTAGGTACCTAGTAACGAGTACTGGGTTAGGTAATAACCTACGGAGGGTCTGCGATCTACATAATATATATAGAATAGTACGTATTATATTATATAGAACGGTTATCTATACGGAGAGCTGTGATCTGTAACAGAAGGGTATTCTGTACAAAATAATGAACCGTTCTGCAGGGATTTGCAGCGTTTTTTTTTTACTCAATCACGAATCCAAGGCTTCCCTACCGAACTCATATTAATTTTGCCCAGTATCAGTAATGAGGAAACATTAGCATATCGACTGATATAACGGAATTAACTAACGATGTGATTGTAGCGTGGAGATCGATTATCTTTGTGTCCATTTCGAGCGGCTTTAATCGCGCGAAACTGAAAAAGTAGGTACTTGACCTGGTCGGTTAAGAGGGGTTAAACACAGGGGTCTGAAAGAAGTCTTACAAATACTCGTACAAGGGCCGCTGGCTGTAACGCAACACTGACTGTTTAGCGACCTCAAGGCACTTGAAGGGTTGTAGCCTTTTGTAGGGTTAAAACCCGATCGATCTGCGGTTTCTACGTTAAAATACAACTTGTTGGATGACCCGTGCGTTGCGCAGGGGGTTGCCAGGTCGTTCGAGAAAAACAAGATGAACCAAAACAGGAGTCTAACCAAGGCCTTAGGCTCTACATTTGATTTGATTGATAGTTTTGAATCACTGAAATACACTGATGGACCAAAGTGATATGGGCAGCAGGTACTTTAGAACAGACTTGGTAGATGAATTAAGACAGAGCTGGAAATGATATTCATTCACTTTGGGCATCCTAAAGGGGAGTACCTAATTCTTGTTTTTCAGCAATTTTTGAGTCGAGCCAACTTTTGGGAGTGAAAAAAAAGAAAACCTATAATTTTGGCATTTTTTCAATTTTTGGCCAAAAACACCTGAAAAGTACATCGCACGGAAAATTTGTGTCGTACTATAATTAACGTGCATTAAATTCTGCGTCGAATGACCTCGTTAAACATTAAATTTGGTTCAGCGGATTGACCAGAATCGGCAGTCAAAAATAGGCAGATTTTTCTATTTTATCAAAAAAGTGCTCAGATTCATCTGTATCTCAAGAACGGTTGTTCCAACTGGAAAAATGTCAAAGTTTGTTCGTTCCTTTGCGTAAATACACGCCTCCATCAACAGGAAGCAACAAAACAACAACAACAACAACAACAATTAAATGGTACTATCAATGATCAAAAATAATTTGTTTAAAAAAAAAACGAGCCTAATTCGTGTTATGCGGGGCCAAAACTGGTGGAAACCATAAAAAATAGCGATTTCAATTATTGCACATGAAAGAAGCAATAAATGAACAGCCAAAATTTCTTTATGTCCAGTAGAATACTAATCCCATGTGAGGTATCGTTTCCCATGTTTTTTAGGACGAGAAGACCGAATATGAACCAAAGCGTGAAGAATTGAGGTTGTAACGAAGGTCAAGCTCCCGAAATTCATTTTTTATGAGTCAAAAACCTGGGAAATTGTCTGAAATCACCATAAATTTGTAAAATAAAAGTAGAAGTAGCATCAACAGGTGAATCAAGACTATTAAATGTCACTATGAATGTTCAAAAATAATCCGGGAATTCGCGTTTTTTGTGGCCAAAATTGGTGGAAACCATCAGAAATGGCTATTTCAATTATTGCACATGAAAAAAACAATAATGAACAGCAACATTTCTGTAGGTATGTCCAGTAGAATAATAAACCCATGTGACAAGGACTTTGAAGCGGTTTTTAATATTACGTCAACTCAGCGAAAAAGAGCATATCTCGTTCAGAACGTCGTATGCGCGGTGTTGATGAATTCCCACTTCTGGTCGAAATAATGATAAATTATATCGAACGCTGAATTTCCTCAATCATATCACCCCGTATCAAATATCCGCAATTTTTATCTACCCATTTAACCGATGCATCAGGTCATTCAAGCTTGAAGTCCCTCGAAAACGTGTTCCTCAAACCTGTCAACAAAGTTATAACGTTCAACTCGGGAAACATCCGTTTTCGTCAGCGTTCAAACGGGTTTTATCGGGAGGCTTCAACGTTCACTCCCTCATTTCAAATGTGTTATCAACACAATCGCTGTAGGCTAATATTTGTCCATTACAAGGGATCCCCGTCATCGCCCGGAACCGGACCAGATGTGTCTCTACGTGGTCTTTTTTATTTTTGACGTTTTTTTTTAAAGTGTGGTCGAACTCTGAAAAAAAGCCTTTATGCTGTAGGAATTACGGAGTTTTATTCCTTCTTTACGCATTATAATCTTATCTGTAGTTGTCATGCGGAGCGGCATCAGGATATCCGTCGTTCACCCCTCCTTTTTTCCCTACAGCGAAGGGATAAAGCGGAGGTTTTCTAGGGACTCAATGGGGGAAGTGTTTCATTCGGACATCACCGAGAAGTGATTCCCGTACTCCTTGCTATTCACTCCTCTATGTTAAGATATCCACTGTGACCTTGTACTAGAGGTGGACAGGAGTAGTTCATTTGAGGGGTTCACTACTTGAAAGGAGCAGTTCTTTTAGCAGTTCAGTAGTTCATTACAGTTCCTGTTCGATTCCAATCACACGACACAAACAATGAACTAGAACGAATATATACGATACCAACTTGAGCTAGGTTCACATGGAGATGGAATTCCTGACGGCAATCCGGTACGGCAAGTCGTTCTGCAATGCTACTGGCCACCACAAAGTGGATTATTGCATCGCAGTGTCATGGATACTATATAATAATCTCCAGATATTTTCCGCTGTCAGATCCGTTGCTATCTGCGCAGAGGTTATTGCGCACACCTCTCCTGTTAGGTTTTTCAGCCATGTTGGAATTCGATATTCCTGGTTGATTTTGCAGGTTAGATTTACGGTTATGATTCCGCTGCCATGTGAACGCCTCTGCGGCAAAAATTATGGCAAACGCGTTGCCGTACCGGATTGCCGTCTGGAATTGTACCTCCATGTGAACCTAGCTTTAGTTCCTGAACGACACTAACTTAGTTCCTGAACGATACCAATTTAGTTCCTTATTCCTTTGAACTCTCGTTCCGTGATACTATAAACTCCTTATGTAGTATCCACCCCAATTGAACTAACTTCTAATGAACTAACACCTATATAGTAACTCCTAATGAGCTAAGGAAAAGTATACTATCAACTCCTCATGTGTAGTAAAAGAACTAGCTTTCTGTGGGTAATACATGAGGAGTTTATAGTATCCTGAACGACTCCTCTCCCTGAATGACTCCTAATGAACTAAAGGAACTACCATTGTTCAACTGGCATTTGAATTTCCCTCCGTTCACTGTCCCTAGCATTTTTCACAAAGTTCAACAGCGACTCGCCAGATTTCTCTGTCTACAGATAGACAATATTCTAGTAGAGCATCCATGGTGGTTCCTTCATGTTAGCTCCATAGACCAAGCAGGTTATCAGAATAAAGTGACAGTAATCGATATCCTGCAATCGAAATCGAAACCTGGGCTCCTGAAACTGGCAGGTAGGTCCTGGGACCTGGTGTTCTCATGGCAACTGAGAAAAGTGGCCCGTCCGTGCACGCTCAGTCGAGTGAAAATGTTGCTCGCCACGCCCACTTCGGGCCCTGTTCCCAAATCTGATTTCTACTCCAAAATCGTTCGTTTTCACAATCGATTCGATCCCTTCGTTTCAATTATTCATCATGATACGAGATGCTTCTTCGTCTTCTGATTTGTTTTTGTTGTCTGGTGAATTATATTCGCTTTCTCTGTTGAGTCTGTTGTCAGTTTTTAATTTTTGCGTCAAGTTTTGTGTGTTTTGCTTTCGGTTCGGTTCCGATGACAGATTTGTGGTACCTATGCACGTTTTGCCCTGTTTGCTGGATTGTGGATTGATCGGCTTCCTAACACACAGATATCTACCTAGCATCTAGTCAATAGCTTCTCCATTCAAGTAGGTACCAGCCGACTGATCACTGTTTTATTTTAGTTTACTATATTTTTATAACACATGAATTCCCTGGCTAATTTGCAGTAGAAATTGTCAACGTTTTCATACAACGCATTGAAAGAGATAAGCTTTGCTTAATATCACTCAATCATACAATCAGTAAATAAAGGGAAGGGTGCTGTTGCCTTGGGGTATTTTGTAGACAAATCTGTTGGTTTTGTGTTCTGGTTTGGTGCCCCACCGTTTTAGAGCCCACGCATCGCTACTGGGTCCTAGTGAACGACCGTTCAGTGAAGTGAACTAAGTCGAGGAGCTGTTCAGTTGGTGGAGTTAGTTCTTCAGGAGCTGTTCAGTCAGGAACTACCCACCCCTACCTTGTACTCACGGACAGATTACCAGACGGCTTCATCCGGAATCAAGAGAATTCCTCTGTGAGACCACAAGCTGGCCATTTCCACACCATCCTCCATATCTGACCCCGTTATTGGAAGACTCGTCATGAAGACGGGTGAAAGGTACGTGAAATGACTCGTTTTTAAAATGGTCATGAAGAGGTCTGGAAGGTCCCTACGTGAATGAAGAGGCGTTCATTTTCCACTGTAATGCCAAGATCGCAACCTCTTGTCCAGCTATTACTGCTTACCGCTTAGGATATCAGTTTATTATTAAGCAAGGCATACCACTACACCAATCAAGACAACGATCCTTTCAGCACCACTATTATTCATAGCTGAGTTACTTGTATCAATTACTGAATCATTTGTTTCTTTGTCATTTCTGAAGACTTGATACCTGGATCGCATCAGAAATGAATTGATTAAGTAACTCAGCTATGAATAATAGTGAGCCTTTCAGCACCTTTTCATTTCTCTTCACTTACCTTTCACATCTCCCCACGTCCATACTTGTAAACAGAGTACGACAGACTGACTTTCTTGCTTAGATGTAAAAATAGTCGTTTCAAAGAAGACATCCTCTTGCTTGAGTTTATGGCTGGCCGTTTGAATCCAGGTTCTAGGTATATACTTCCGATTTTGAAGAAAATCTGCTTGGGCTTAGGTAGCCCCTAAAGCACTGATCGGACATTGAAACCTCTTTGGTTCTGTCGTCTCCGCAAACTTGAAATCCTAGTTCCACTAGGGAAGACGGCGGAGACGACAGAACCAAAGAGATTTCGATGTCCAATCAGTGCTTTAGGGGCTACCTAAGCCCAAGCAGATTTTCGTCAATATCGGAAGTATATTCCTAGAACCTGGAGCCCAAGTGGCCAGCCATAAACTCAAGCAAGAGGATGTCTTCTTTGAAACTGTCACACTATGTTTATAAATACGGACGTGGGGAGACGTGAAAGATGAGTGAAGAGAAATGAAATGGCGCTGAAAGACTCGTTGTGTTGATTGGTGTATTGGTATAAGGACATTGCTTAATAATAAACTGATGTCCTAAGCTGTAAAGCAGTAATAACTGGACAAGAGGTTGCGATCTTAGCATTGCAGTAGAAAATGAACGCCTCTTCATTCACTTAGGTACCTTTCAGTCATCTTCATCGCCATTTTAAAAACGAGTCATTTCACGATTTCACAGATTTGGATGGAAGTTGCACGGTTCATTCCTTGGTTAGATACAAGATTTATGAATTTTGTCGTGGTAACCTCCCAGAACCACAACCTTACTCTGTGAAAATAAGATCTCGCAAATAAACCTGGAAGTGGGGACGGAAGACGCAGGAGAGCCGAGGGACAACCTGGGGATCCCCACCATCCTCAACTACCTGGAGGATGGAGGGAGACGGCTTCCAGGCCTATAAATACTCGCCTCCTTCGCCTTTCTAGCCATTCTACGCTCTCCTCTAGTCGCTGACTACTCTCTCTCCTCCTTACCTCATCTATCTCCTTACCTAAAAGATCTTGGGCATGGTGGTGATTCGCTCATAACCAAGCCAAGCAAATCTTCGAAAAAGATCCTGGCCATGGTTGAGGTCCGCCCTTAACCAAACCAGGCAACGAACCCGAAAAGATTCTGGGCATGGTGGTGATTTGCTCATAACCAAACCAAGCAAATTCACCCTAAAAGATCTCGGGCATGGTGGTGATTCGCTCATAACCAAACCGGACAAAACACTCCAAAAAGATCCCGGGCATGGCGGTGGTCCGCCCATAACCAAACCGGGCACATCCCCCCTCGACGCCGCTCGTAGTGGATGTGCGTCAAATTTACATTCACTATAAATTTAATAATAATAATCATTAATAATGCTTTATTAACACTTAGGCCAGGTGGCACGTACACGTGCGCGAAAAGTCAGCGTCGAACCTCATATCACAGGTACGCAAAAAGAAAATCCGTGTAAATAACATAACTTTATTATCCGCACAAACGATCGCGACGCAATCAATTCGTCGGAAAGGGCTAAGGGAAGTAAAAATATGATTTCGCCACACGTGGGATTCGTTCCGGGACGGTATAAAGCCGGGGTCCAATTTTATATCATCTCGCTGCATTTCCTCCAGACACGTACAGTCGGTCCCCCAACCATAAAAACCACGTGGTAAGTGCATTTTTTTTTTGTCAACTGCTTCTCAAGCTAAATCCAGTTCAAACCGTTTCCGGGCAAGAAACTTATTTTGCCGTTCTGCACGAAGGAATGAGAAAATAATAAGTCGGCAAAAATAACTTTTTTTTCAGTTTGAACCTCGCAACCACATTTTTTTTTAGGGGACCGCCGTTTTTCGTGGTGAAGTGGCCAAACAAAAATTGAACAAAACATCCGGAGTTCGACGGTACGGTGCGTGTTTTTCGAACAGCAGCCTAAATCGGAGAGCGAGCTTGGATTAATCGACTCGAAGCGATTCAAAATAAGCATTCTGTCTGATCGAAAACTCTTAATGCTTCTGATTATACCTATCTAGCTCACCAAAGAGAATACCAACAAGCCAGTCCGTCACGCAGTTGGCAGTTGTTACACTCGTATAATGGTCGCGAAGAGTAGTGAAAGTAGGCCAGCAGTAGAGGTATTGTATGTTGCAACAGGTGGTGTAGTAGCTTTTATTTTTTTTTAAATAGTAAATATGGGTACACACATTTAAAAAACTAAAATGCTAAAGGCCGACCTCGGGACAACTTTTGGATGCCAAAAAATCTGGAAATTTAAAACTTTTTTTCTCAAGTTTTTGGCCTATAACTGACAGGTACAAATTACAAAGTTTTACTCATACCAAAACTGAAAAAGCATTAAACTGTGCATCGAATGACTTCCTTAAACAGTGAATTTGGTTCACCGGTTCGGTCGGAATCGGCGGTCAAAAATAAACAAATGTTTTCATTTTCACTTTACGTCTGACGTTATGCTTAGTTTCACAAGCCTGCAACTAAAAAACACTTATTCAAAATGAAAAATGTCATAAAACTTAAAGTTGTAGCTCTCATTCTGCGTTAAGTAATCCATAATTTATAAAAAATATTCAAAAAATTCTAATTTAATCAAAAATTGATACTATCTACTAACTATAATGACTATCCTGTACGTATCCTTGTAAATGTCAACCAAATCTACACAATGAAACAAGAATTAGGATTTCAAGTTTTCGCAAGCGCAGACAATAAATTGTTCGAACGATTTTGATTGAATTATCAAGCGGCATGTTTAACAAAAGCCAGATAGCATGTTTAACAAAATATTTGTCCAAGAAGCTTCCGGCTCGTCGAGTAAGACAATTATGACAAGGCTTCGTCTAAAGGCGAATTCTCTGAATTTTGGGGGGCAGATGATGTGGATTATTCTAATGATTTCACACGAATTTCATCAAAACCCAGAGATTTCGTTTGCTACGCTACTTTACTAGCAGCTGGAGAAAGTACCTTCTTCGCTTATGGAGGTTACGTGGTACATTTCAGAATTCACCGACAGATTGCAGTAAATTGCTGCATCTTAGACACAGAAACTGCCAGTTGAATTAGCATTGACGCAAATCGATTGTGAAGGCGAAAAAACCCCCCCAAGACGTTTAGCAGTCGAACGCCTTCACAAGGTCAACGAGCACACAGCACGCGTCACAATCGTCGCGCTCCCATGAATTCATACAACACCCGACTCGACAACTGACATTTCTCTTCTTCTTATTTGCTTGGCGGTCCGTTTAAATTCAAATTCAAATTGCTTTAATTGCCAAACAACTACGTGCAGAACAATGGTAAACATAATAATAATAATGATATTTCAATTTACATAAAACCAACAATAACAAGACTAGACTATAAATAGTGTGCTATCAGCTAACTGACTGAAGACTAAGCTGACTAAATCAGCTTCTCCAAACACGTGTTGTTGTTCATTAGAACTTCTTAGCTGAATGTTTTGGTTTACACCTATGTGTCCGCTCAGCAAAAAAATTTATAACGCCCCCTCAAAATTTGTTCTTTTACGTTTCAAGGTGCGTAGATTCCAAAAATGCGACGACCGTCCGCCGTACGCCGTATCATGCATATCTACTTCATTTTCGGTTTAAAAAATTTGTTCTTTCGCACACAGGCTCCATTTGGGCCCTAGTTGTGCCCCGATCGGAATATACCCAGGGGTGTTATGAGTGACAAATGGGTGTAAAAATAGGGGTTTTTGGTGTTTTAGTAAAATGAGCTTTTTCCATGTTTTTCAGGGCGAGAAGACCAAATATGAAGTTGAGTTTGACCAAAGAGTGAAGAATTGAGGTTATAACGAAGGTTCAGCTCCCAAAATTCATTTTTTATGAGTCAAAAACCTGGGAAATCGTCTGAAATCGCCATGAATTTGTATAATAACACTATAAAAAGTGTCAACAGGTGAATGAAGACAATTAAATGGCTTAATCAATGCAAAAATAATTAACATGATGGAAAAAAGAGCGTAATTGGTGTTTTTTGTGGACCAAAATTGGTGGAAACCATCAGAACTAGCTATTTCAATTATTGCACGCGAAAGAAACAATAAATGAACAGCCAACATTTCTGTAGGTATGTCCAATAGAACAATAAACCTATGTGACAAGGACTTAACAGCGTTTTAAACAAATAAACATCCATCAAGTTAGACGTTTTAAGAAGTCAAGGGGCTCGTAAAGAGGGGAGACCTATTGTTTTCAATATTGCGAAGGTAAGGCATGGATAAACCAAAATTGCATTAACCCACATTCAAGGAGTTCACCGCTGGACTGGCAGATAGCAGCGGTATCTGTACAATCTTTAGCACTACGACAGTGCTACATATGGCACCTATACCTCAATGCGATCAGCTGATTTTAGCTTATTTAATCTTGAAATTGCAAGAAAAACGTCGTATTTCGATAGTAAATATCTATATAAGTTCTCTTTCTCTAGTAACGTGTAGCACCCCAAAATAGGTATGAAAAACGCTGCAAAGTCCTTGTCACATGTGTTTATTATTCTATTGGACATACCTACAGAAATGCTGGCTGTTCATTTGTTGTTGCTTTCATGTAAAATAATTGAAATAGCTACTTCTGGTGGTTTCCGCCAATTTTGGCCCCCAAAACTTGAATTAGGTGCGCTTTTTTTTTTTTTTTTTTTTTTCAAATTATCTTTGATCATTGGTAGTGCCATTTAATCGTCTTGATCCACGTGTTGACACTTTTCCCAGTGTTATTCTACAAATTGATGGTGATTTCAGACGATTTCGCAGGTTTTTGACTCATAACAAATCAATTTTGGGAGCTGAATATCTGGTACAACCTCAATTTTCAACTCCTTGGTAAAAATCGACTACATATTCGGTCTTCTCGTCCCCCAAAACATGGAAAACGATGACTCAAAAGCTCATTTTACTAACATGTTACTAAAACACAAAAAGTACCTATTTTTATACACTTTTTTACTCATAACACCCCTGGGTACATTCCGATCGGGCTGAAAAGTTTCGGGACACAACTAGGGCCCAAGTGGAGCATGTGTGCGAAAGATCGATTTTTTTAGACCGAAAATGAGGCCGGTACACGTGATAAGGCGGACGGCGGACGGACATTGCGTTTTTGGAATCTGCGCACCTTGAAACGGAAAAGAAAAATTTTTGAGGGGGTGTTATAAAAATTTTTTGCTGAGCGAATACATAGGTGTATTATTCACAGAATAATAAACCAAGTGTCAAAAATTCACGTTTTTTAATTTTTAATAAGTATATTTTCATTTTTAATGAATTTTGGAACGGTGAATCGATTTCAGGTCCGACAATAAGAGTTGAGGCAACTGGTGGAAGACGAAGAAATGTATATTTGAAATGGTTTCTTCAGCTGCTGGCCTTTAATCGCGTAATAATGTTTATCATATTTTAGGATGTCTTTAACCCTTCTCAAAGACAAGGAAATATAGGTACCTAGCGATTTCTTGAGGTACTCCGGAGTCTACAGAAAAGCGGTATGTTAAGAAACAGGTATTGGAAAGGCAATGGGAATTGAATTAAACTCTTCTGAAATGCAGTCCAGCAAAGAAATCCATTGGAATGTTGATGAAGTTGGAATAATGGACCATACTGAAAAACATCGGATCGGCTAGGACAGTTAACTGCAACGACTTCAACCGTACTATTCTGACTCGTTGCAAAAACCAGGCAGGAAGGTTATAAGAGTTCAGCTACAATTTTTAACTGCCATCAACTGTGTAGTTTTCGGAAAATGATCAAATTCAACTGATGAAAGACCTTTTCCAGCATCCGAACTAAATCACTCGCGAAGAAATCGTGGGAACCCATTTCAAAGAAAAACGGAGTTATTGGATACTTGTGCATTATAGGGACCATAAATGCTACTATCGAGATAATCGAATGTTGCGATATATATCGATTACTCCTGTCAGAAACGGCCGGATCGGTTTCTGGTAAGACAAAAGGTAATAAATAACCAAACATCGAATGAAGTGAAATCGACATATAATCGCAACATTCGATTATCTCGATAGTCGCGTTTATCGTCACTATAATCAACTAGTACCAGTTATTGAAAGGTTGTCTATTTCCACTAATACACGAAAAAACGCGAAAAATACACTGTTCTACCGGTTTCGGTGATCAAACCACCGTCCATTAGTGAGAATAGTATACAGAATAGTATATAGAATAGTATATAGAAGAATACCATTAGTGGAAATAGACAACCTTTCAATAACTCCGTTTTTCTTTCTCCAGCTCTCATTCTAGGGTTGCCAGACTCTCTTATGGCCCACATAGGTATAATAAACCACATAATATACTGTACACCGGTATAGTTCCTATACCATAATAATATAATATAAATTGGTACATTATATTGTGGCCAAACCGAGAAAAAATGTAGTACTCCCATGAAAATTATAGTGCCCGTCAATAGATAAGGAATATTCGTCTCCTTCCCCTATCACACTTTTTATTTCCCTCGCTTTTTCTTTTCTTTTTTGCCCTTTCCCCCCCCCCCTCCAATTAAGGTCTTTCTGGCCATTAATCAGTTTCTTTTCTTTCTTTTTACCCTTATTTTTCTCTGTGTTACTCTTTGCAGTAAGTTAATGCCTGCTTTTCTTAGATAATACAAAACCTTTTTTTAAAACATTTATTAAACAATTACACTGTTTTATTAAATTTTTGTATAAATACTTATTTAATTTTATGTGCACGAGGTGGGACTACGTTGTCCTATAAACAGTAAAATGAACTGAAGGAGGAAAAAAAAGTTATTTCCCTTCAACGGCCAAGGTATTTAGGATAAACACCTACTTATTTGAATAATAAATTGAGCAATTTTTAGTTGAAACAATGAAGAAAAGTGCAGAAACATTCGAACTCCAGAAAAATGCGTTTCTGTAAAATTATGAAATTTACCAAGAAAAACTTAATTAGAAAACCTAAAATTCAACTAGATAAGTGGCAATAAACTTTCAATTCAACTAAAAGTAATGTCAATTAAACTTAAATTAAAGTTTAATTGGCATTACTTCTTGTTAAATTTAAATTCAAGGAATAATGGCAATTAAACGTTATATTCAACTCGAAAGAATGGCAATCAACTTAATATTTAACTCGAAAGAATGGCAATCAACTTTATATTTAACTCGAAAGAATGGCAATCAACTTGAAATTTAACTAGAAATCGTGTCAATCAAACTGTAAATTTAACTATAAATAAACTGTACATTTAACTGTAAATAAACTATAAATAATGGCAATTAAACTTTTAATTTAACGAGAAATAAACTTGACTAGAAAAATTTAACTAGAAAACAAACTTGAAATTTAACTAGAAATAGTGTCAATTAAACTGTAAATTTAACTGTAAATAAACTATAAATAATGGAAATTAAAGTTTAAATTTACCTTTAAATAATGGCAATAAACTTTAAATTTAACTAGAAACAATGGAAATTAAAGTTTATATTTACCTAGAAATAATGGCAATAAAAATATATAACTATATTTTAGGCTACCTATTATATTTTTTTATTACTGTATAATTATTGTATTTTGAACGAAAATATAGGTAGTAGGTACCTAGGACACTACGAATTATAGTAGATCTGGCAACCCTCTCATTCCAGTATTATTTTTAATTGAACTTTTTGTTTTGTTAGATGGCTAAATACCAACGTATCGGTACGCGTTGAACGTTCTGCAAGTTTAAAAACACAACATTCGGGTATTTCTGGGCATCCCACAAAAGTTTTTGAGCGCTTAAATGGGTCCTGAAGAGGTGAATGAGTCTCGGCGCCTGCGTAACCGGATGAAGGGGCTTAGCGGGCATACAAATCTCCATCATAAAACCAAGACAGCAGTCCGGATGCGCCGCTAATAGAATGTAGATGCGAGTGGGGAGATTGATTTAACAAAGTTTGAACCCTATTTTTTAAAATTATTGAATTTAAAAATTACAATTTTTTTATTAAACATTTGAATAAAAACAGGGGTGTTCTGAACACAAAATTTGACGCTCTACAACTCAAGTTACATACTTTTTTAAAAACAATAACAGTTTGCTAGTTACAGTCTTGTGAAAATGAGCATTTAACACACTAAGCCAAACTGGAAAAATTGGCCTATTTTTGACTGCCGATCCTGACAAAACCGCTGAACCAAATTTAATGTTTACGGAGGTCATTTGACGCAGAATTTAATCCGCTTTAACTTTAGTCGAGTGAAATTTATTATTTTAATTTTATTACGACGGCTTGATTTTTTTTAAGACGTCCCTCAGCAGTAAGAGACGCCCTTATGTACCTAACTATTTGATCTGGTAAGAAGAAGTGGAAAGAACCACATTCAAAACCGTTTCAGACCATCCTCAATCCAAATCCGTGGAAAAAACCACAGGTGTCTGTGTGCGTGCGCGCATGTGACAGGATCTTGTGTGCGCTGCCCAGGCCGCAATTCTCAACCGATTTAGGTATGTGTCTTTTTTGTTCGAGCAGAATTCAGTGTCATTGTGCCCAACGTCGCCGGAATTTCGAAATTTACTTCTACAAGGGGGAAAAGGGGGATCAATGCCAAAAAAACGTGGGTTTTCGACAAAATCTTGTTTTTTTCTCCTTTTTTTCCTTGTAGGTCATTGTATTTTGGTTTATTATTCTACCTGTCTATTCGTTTCGGAAAATTTTTTTTGGAACACCCTCTCAAAAAAAATTTTTTTTACGTATTAAAGTGTTTAGATACCAAAAAATGCGACGTCCGACCGCCGTATCATCCATATCTACCTAAATTTTCGGTCTCAAAAAATCGTTTCGCACACAGGCTCCTTTGCGCCCTAGTTGTATCCTCTCTCTCGGCAGCCCGACCGGAAAACATCCAGGGGTGTTATGGGCGAAAAATGGGAGCAAAATTTAGTATTTTTGAGGTTTTAGTAAACTTGGGCTTGTGATGCATCGTTTTCCATATTTTTTCAGAGTGGGGAGACCAAATAGTTGATTCTGACCACTGACTGAAGGACTGAGGTTCTAACGAAGTTTTAACTCTCAAAATTTAGAAGTCAAAAACCTGTGAAAATGGCTGCAATCGCCAGAAATTTGTTTAATAACGCATGAGGTGGTATTAACAGGTGAATCAAGACAACTCAGTGACAACTTCACTGATAAAAAATAATTGTTCAAAACAGCAACCTAATATTCGAGTTTAAAACCGTCAGATATAGCTTTGTGGGTCTCTTCACTGAGTTCCCAATCGTGCTGTGTTCAGTCGAGAATAATAAACCCGTGTGACAAGGAATTCCCAGCGTGTTTTTAAATATTTTCTTTTATGAATACCACTCGTTTCAACTCACTTTTGTCCTAAGCGCAAATACAAATATTATAATTATTATTAGAAAATCTGACGGTTTTAGGTTAATAGTAGATTTGGGGAACTACAACTGAAAAGCTGCAAAGTCCTCATCACATGGGTTTATTATTCTACTGGACACACCTACAGAAATGCTGGCTGTTCATTTATTGTTTCTTTCATGTGCAATAATTGAAATAGCTATTTGTGATGGTTTCCACCAATTTTCGCCCCCATAAACGCGAATCAGGCTCCTTTTTTAAAAGAAATTGTCTCTGATCATTGATAGTGCCATTTAATTGTCTTGATTCACCTGTTGATACTACTTCTAGTGTTATTATACAAAATTTATGGTGATTTCAGAAAATTTGCCACGTTTTTGACACATAAAAAATGAATTTTAGGAGCTGAACCTCCGTTAACAACCTCAATTCTTCACTCTTTGGTCAAAATAAACTTCGGTCTTTCGGTCTCCTCGCCCTAAAATAACAAAGAAAACGATACATCACAAGCTCATGTTCACTAAAACCTCAAAAAACCTCGAAAAACCCTATTTTTACAACCATTTCCCCCCCCCCCCCCATAACACCTCCGGGTGTTTTCCGATCGGGCTGCCGAGCTCCGGAGCACAACTAGGGCCCAACTGTTTTAGATCAAAATTTAACGTGAATTTAAGGCGGAAACTTCGTTAGAACCACAATTTTCCACTCTTTGGTCAAAATCGACAACATATTCGATCTCCTCGTTCTAAAAAACATGGAAAACGATACCTCACAAGCTCAAGTTTCTAAAACGCCAAAAAATTTATACCCATAACACTCTTGGGTATATTCCGATCGGGCTGCAAAATTTCGGGACACAACTAGGGCCCAAATGGAGCATGTGTGCGAAAGATCGACTTTTTTTAGACCGAAAATAAAGTAGATATATGGATGATACGGACAGACATTGCATTTTTGGAATCTTCGCACCTTGAAATGTAAAAGAAAAAATTTTGAGGGGGTGTTCTAAAAATTTTTTGCTCACATTTTGCACTGGTTTTTATTCGCAGAATAATAAACCAAAATCAGTAAGTACATGTGCACATGTAAGGCTTTGTTTGTTTCCTAATATTGCTCTACGTAATTTCAGCTTGGTACTTACATCACAAAGATAAGTAGGACCTACTAATTCCTTCCACCTATAGAGAAGCACCATAATGACTATCAAACGTCGAATTAATCCATAAAAACCTATTATATTTTCACTGTGAATTCAGAATCAACGCACTGTTTACCAAGTAATCAGTGGGCGTTTTAAAAACAATAACTCGTTTACAAGGAAACACCGTTGTTGGACGGCGCTGTTGTACATAACACGAAGGGTGCTCAGTTGAGGTTGTATATAAACTGACGCACCAATTATTACCGAACTAGAGCCCACTTCCATAACAGTGGGAGCCTTCGATGTCGACAAAAGTCGTCACGACAGTAAACAATCCATTTCCACTTAATACGCAACTAATAATTCGAGTGGAAAAAAGATCAGGATTTAAAATGCATCTACCAAGGTAAATAGGTATACTTACACACCCCCTACACTTATAAAGATTTCAAACATTTCTAATAAATAACGCACATCCGTCAGCTACGACCTACCTGTCACAGGCAGGTATTTGTTTTGGGTTTCTACCTAATTTACAGGATACCTATTGTTGAATATCAGGTTTAATTGCATTAATTTAACAAACATTTATTTTTAAGTTTTAATTCAGTTGGTATTAAAGTTTCATGTAAACTTCACAATTATAAGTTTTTTTTCTTAATGTCAATTTTTCACAATACCCACAATTACGTATGTTGATGTACAACTTTCTCGTATTGTGAGAAAAAAACAGATTTTTTCTCTCCCAGAAATCACCATATATTCGCTATTATGTTGACTTAAGAATTCCTTGATTTGTTAGAAACAGGAATGCTAATCACAAAATTCCTGTAAAATCAGCTTCAGTTCTTCGCGTTAAATGACCAATTCAAATAAAATTAACTTTAGGTAGGCAAAAAAATTAGTATTTAAAATGCATCTACCAAGGTAAGTAGGTATAAGAGGTACACACCCTGTCATTTATAAAGATTTCAAACATTTCTAATAAATAGCACATATCCGTTAGCTACGAGCTATTTGTCACAGGCAAGTATTTGTTTTGGGTTTCTACCTAATTTATAAGATACCTACTGGTTTAACAGCAAGTTCATTTTCAAGTTTAAATTACCTAATTTGGTATTAAAGTTTCACGTAAACTTTACCGGTATAAGTTTTCGTTTCTTTATTTCAATTTTTCACAATACCCACAGTTACGTTTATTGACTGATGTACAACTTTCTGCATTGTAAAACCATATATTCGCTATTATGTTGACTTAAGAATTCCTTGATTCGTTAGAAACACGAATGCTAAACACAAACATTCCTGTAAAATCAGTTTCATTTCTTTGTGTTGAATGACCAATTCAAATAAAACTAATTTTTGAGGTGCCTAGTAAAATTGCTCAATTGTGGTAATCGTCTTCGCGATTGAGTCAGTAGTGAGTTGGAGGCATATTTTGAACAAATTCATAAGGTGGGTGTCTAAATAATAACAGATTTGTTGAATTTTAGTCAGACATAGAAGTTTTTCTTTTGGTTTTAAAAGGGAATATCTATGGTTCAACACATCGAAAGTCATCACGACCTGAAACAATCAATTTTTATAGAATACGCAACTAATAATTCGAGTGCAAAAAAAAAATAGAATGTAAAATGCATCTAAGTACCAAGGTAAGTAGGTATAAGGAGTACACACAGGGGGTTTATAAGTGAGGGGCACTTATAAAGATTTCAAACATTTCTAATAAATAACGCATATCCGTTAGCTACGACCTACTTGCCACAGGCAGGTATTTGTTTTGGGCACCCACCTAATTTATAGGATACCTATTGGTTTAATATCAAGTTTAATTGTACTAATATAATGCATTATTCACTTTTAAGTTTAAATTAATTTGGTATTTTAGTTTCACGTAAACTTCACAATTAAAGTTTTTGTTTCTTTATTTCAATTTTTCACAATACCCACAATCACGTATGTTGATGTACAACTTTCTCGTATTGGAAAAATACACGAACGCTTGAATCGATTACAATATTTTTCACAAATCAAGATACTTTTTTCACAAATTCCTTGATTCGTTAGATACATGAAGTCTAATCACAAACATTCCTGTAAAATCAGCTTCATTTCTTTCAAATAAAATTAATTTTTGAGATGCCTAGTAAAATTTCTCTTGTGGTAATCGTCTTCGCGATTGAGTCATTAGTGAGTTGGAGGCATATTTTGAACAAATTCAACAGTTATGTGTCTAAATAATAACAGATTTGTAGAATTTTAGTCGGAAATTGAAGTTTTTCTTTTGAATTTGATTTTAAAACGAAATATCTATGGATCAACACCTCAAAAGTCATGACGACCGTAAACAGTCAATTTTTATAGAATACGCAAATAATAATTCGAGTGGAAAAAAAATTAGGATTTAAAATGCATCTACCAAGGTAAGTAGGTATAAGGGGTACACACCCCCTCATTTATAAATATTTCAAACATTTCTAATAAATAACACATTTCCGTTAGCTACGACCTACTTGCCACAGGCAGGTATTTGTTTTGGGTTTCTACCTAATTTAAAGGATACCTATTGGTTTAATAATATCAAGTTTAATTGTACTAATATAATAGGTACATTATTCACTTTTAAGTTTAAATTAATTTGGTATTAAACTTTCACGTAAACTTCACGATTATAAGTTTTCGTTTATTTATTTCAATTTTTCACAATACCCACAGTTACGTAAATGTTGATGTACAACTTTCTCGTATTGTAAAACACACGAACGCTTTAATCACTAATATTTAAAAAAAAACAAATCACCATATATTATATTCGCTATTACGCTGACTTTAGAATTCCTTGATTCGCTAGAAACAGGAATGCTAGTCACAAATATTCCTGTAAAATCAGCTTCAGTTCTCTGTGCTGAATGACCAATTCAAATAAAAGTAATTTTTGAGGTGCCTAGTACTTGATCTTGTAGAAATCGTCTTCGTGATTGAGTCGGTAGTGAGTTGGTGGCATATGCTGAGCAAGTTCAACAGGTAGGTGTCTAAATAATAACAGGTTTGTATAATTTTAGTCAGACATTGAAGTTTATCTTTTAAATTTGATTTTAATTGGGATTTATTTGTAGAAACACAAGTGATTTTACTAATGAATTCCTGGTAAACCTTCTCTACATAACTCTCGCCAGATCTCGGGTACTCTCCAGTCTGGTTTCCATATCATCTGGTGGATATTCATGACACTGAGAGGGTTCAGTACAAGTTTCTTCGTACTCTGGGATTTCGTCGGGGCATTATGATGGTTGATCTGAATTACGCTTCCTTCATTTGAATCGCGTCGCATCTTCACTGAATTTATTACCCTTTTCAAAATTATTAACAAATTGTTAGATTGTCCGGAAATTTTAAATTCTTTGAATTTTCACATCCTCTATTTTTCTAGCATAATCCCCAAACTTTTCGATAATTCCTTTCCATTCAAAAACCTATTTAATAAAATCTCCAGCAACCCGTATTCTGCTAATTTGTAAAATTGTCCTGATCTTTTTCTAAATTTAAATCTTTTTTGAATCCTCATTGCATATTCATTTCGTATTCTCTGTATTTAGCCTACTTAGTTTCTTCTGTTTATCCTATCTTTAATTATTGCCTGTAAAATGGGTTCTACCCGTAATTTTTAATAAATAAATAAATCTATGGATCAACACCTCAACGGATCGAAAGAGCAACAAATTTATTTTACAGATTCATCTCCATTTTACACCTCATCTCCATTCTTCCGTTTATTTCATACCTGCATAAGTATTTGATAGTAATTATTAATTTCCTCAATTCCTCTTTTGGTTTATTATTCTGTGAATAATACACCTATGTATTCGCTCAGCAAAAAATTTTTATAACACCCCCTCAAACTTTTTTCTTTTACGTTTCAAGGTGCATAGATTCCAAAAATGCAATGTCCGTCCGCCGTACGCCGTCCGCCGTATCACGTGTACAGGCTTCATTTTCGGTCTAAAAAAATCGTTCTTTCGCACACATGCTCCATTTGGGCCCTAGTTGTGTCCCGAAACTTTTCAGCCCGATCGGAATATACCCAGGGGTGTTATGAGTGAAAATGTGTGTAAAAATAGGTACTTTTTACGTTTTAGCAACATATTGGTAACATGAGCTTCTGAGACATCGTTTTCTATGTTTTTGGGGACGAGAAGACCGAATATGAAGTCGATTTTGACCAAAGAGTGGAAAATTGAGTTCTACCAAATGTTCAGCTCCCAGAATTGATTTTTTATGAGTGAAAAACCTGGGAAATCGTCTGAAATCACCATCAGTTTGTATAATAACACTGGAAAAAGTGTCAAGACGTGGTTCAGGACGATTAAATGGCACTACCAATGATCAAAGATAGTTTAAAAAAAAGAAAATACATAGGTGTATTATTCACAGAATAATAAACCAAAAAAGAGCGTACCTAATTTGTGTTTTGGGGGCCAAAATTAATGGAAACCATCAGAAGTAGCTATTTCGATTATTACGCATGAAAGAAACAATTAATGAACAGCCAACCTTTCTGTAGGTATGTCCAATAGAATAATAAACCCATGTGACAAGGACTTTGCAGCGTTTTTTTAAACATTTGCAAAAGGTGTTTTTGTACTGACAGACCGTTTTTGTACTGATGTTTTACATGTTTTGATGTTGTTCTTGTATGCACCATAGTCTAACAAGTCTCAAGCATAATAAAAGGTGAAATAATAATAATAATTTTTTCCCCGCTAATTTTGATTTTCAAGTTCGGAATTTTGACCAAGCATCTTTTGTGCACACGATGAACGAGCCTCAAAAAGCTTTTAGAATGCAGTGGATGTGAAAATACAACTGAAGTAGGTATGTACATAAATAATATCCTAAAATCACATTATAGTTGCAATTTATTATTAGTAGCTTGCGCTTGGAAAACAATTCATTAAAAATCAACCCAAAACTAACAGCTGTACGATCTGGCGATAAAACTCGGTTTACTCTCAGATAAATGAAGTCGAACATTTTGACACTTGACGCACATTTGACAGCCGAGCGTGGACATTGATAACGCCTTATCATCTTTTTGACATTCCTATCTGCCTGCATTTCCGACTGTCAGAAGTCAGAGCCCAAAATACTAATTGGAATTTCGGTTTCACAGAATGCAACAAGCAGTTTAAGGAAAATGGAAAAATTAATATTTCCCGAGCCAACTTCAAACGTGGAAAATTTGCCATTGCGAAAAAAAAAATCAATACGCGCCTTATCAGCCGGTATCACACAGGTATAGGGCGATGCAGTTGGTGAAATTCACCTGTTTTTGTAATTTCGTAATATTTTGAAGAATTTCGACGAACCGGATGTCAATTTGAAAGGTTTTTTAATTAAATTTTCAAACAGATGGTCGGGTTTGTGTGGGTATATACCAAAAGGGAAAGGCGAAATGAAAATCCAATTGTAAAACGTGACAAACGTTGAGTTTTACCTTGATATATCGGTCCAAGTATCCAAAAGAAGTCGGTATGAGGGTTCACGCCGAAAGCACGTCACTCGCGAATGTGAAGAGGGGCGAAACCGCCGATAAAACGAAGGATAAAAGGAATCAGATGTCAAACTAAAAAGGGTCCACTACTCACTACACCGTCTACGACTGGAGGAACTGGTTGGTACGTCAAAACGCCGCTAGGTGTCACCACTTTCTCGTTTACTACGAAAATCCCCCTTCCTTTTCATCCCCACCAAACAAGATCAATAAAATGCTGTCATGTGGGACTTGGGACGTTCTCCACACCGGTCGAGTTCTTGGGGTGTCAGAACGTAGTTTTCCAAACTGACGTCAAGGAACAAGAGAGCGCTAGCATCGCTCTATAAGCGCACAGAAATATAACGCAAAATTCGAATTGAACACAACTTTCTCGTTTAACTTGAAATATTTAAAAAAAAATCAAACATAAGTACATTTTTACGAATAAGTAAACAAATTAAAAACACATCATTGTAAATTCACTTCTTCTAGGCACCATTTGCCTTAACTGGTTAGGTAAATGTTACATTTTTTAAATCAATTCAAAATTCCCTGGTCCCCAGCCAAAATTCAAAAATTTTGAGGTCAAACACAGATATCAAAATTCTTTCTCCTCTGATGGAGCAAGAAAAAACAGTTGGACCTAATTTTGCTGTGAAATGTCCATAGTACTTCCTCCATGAAAACCATCAAAAACTACATCAAGTTGCTGTTACATCAACGTAAGGTTATGACGTCGATATGTTCGTTTTGTTTTCGAAGTGAGTTAATAATCAACGTTTTGTTTTTACCAAATATTAAACCGTCTCAGGGTGAATTTTTGTATAATAAAACCTTTTTGTCGATGTATGCAATGGAATCAACGTCTTCGGACGACGAAGTGCCGGATCTGGTCGACGGGAACATAGTCAACGTTCCCGTGACTCTCATCACGGGTCATTTGGGAGCCGGGAAGACGACGCTGCTCAACTACATTCTGACGGAGCAGCACAACAAGAAGATTGCAGTCATACTCAACGAGTTTGGCGAAGGTAACGGATAAGTTGTTCGAAGTTTATTCATGTCGTTTGATGTGCGAAAAAATGGAATTTAGAAAAATCAGCTCGGTGAAAATGAAGGAAACCATTCGAAGGTGCATCGAAGTGGGTGTCCACCAGGGATGGGTCGAATAACGAGTAACAATTAATTACAAATAGCATGCTATTCGAAAATAACGAAATCGTCGTTACTCAGTCCATAAAATAGCAGTTAAAAAAAAACAAATGAACGATCATGGATACATTTTACTAGTAAAATATATATACATTTTACTAGTAAAATATACATTTTACTAGTAAAATATACATTTTACTAGTAAAAAATATACATTTTACTAGTAAAAAATATACATTTTACTAGTAAAAAATATCGAAGTGGGTGTCCACCAGGGATGGGTCGAATAACGAGTAACAGTTACAAATAGCATGCTATTCGAAAATAACGATATCGTCGTTACTCAGTCCATAAAATAGCAGTTTAAAAAATAAAAAATGAACGAACATGGATACATTTTACTTCCATAAACCCAATGAAGCGTCTTGAGTATTTAATTTTGCTGTCCACTTCAATGTCTGTGGGTGAAATCAAAGTAAAACGCTACCGTCAGTCTGTTGCAAAGGCAGCTGCTTTCTAGGTCGACAATTTTTTCTGTAGATCTACCGTTTTCAATTGTGGTACGAATGCAGGTTATTCATACAAAATCCAGTGTTTTTCTTTTTTTTTGGTATATTTATGATCCACCATAATTTTATTTTTTGTTCAGGCTTGGCATCACTGACTTTATCCACTATTTTCTGTACTTAATTATCCGTTTCTATTCCGCTATTCTGTTGGAATTCCGCTACACGCTTGGACACGTGATCGATCCGTTACTCTGTTATTAAACTTGTATTTCATCAACATTCACCTATTTGGAGAGAGAGAGAGAAAGAGAGATGGAACCAGCATTAGCGTTATTCGATTCGAGTTAGAATAAATAAATAGGTACTTGAACGTTTATTTTCATAATGGGTAGCATAGCACAATTTGTCCCTCCTTTTGTAACAAAGGTACGTTACCTACATGATACTTAGGAGGAAGTTGAGAAAAAGTAGGGTAAAATGCAGATAGTAGGTATTTTGAAATAAAATTGATAGAAGGCTGATTAAGTGAAAATAATCACTATGGTGAATAAAGGTAAGTAGGTATAATTCCATCCACAAGTGAAAGAGTGGTGTGTTGTAACAAAAACGATGGGGAAAAACGTGAAACGACAGACAAATTTACTGTTTCAACATAAAGTAACGAGCATTTCGCATAGGTAAAAAAAATTAACAAGTGGGCGGGGGGGGGGGGGGACCAGTGGATTTTTTTTGCTAATCGTTCCAAGTTGCTACTTGTAGCAGATTAAAATAACAGTACTTTTTTGTAACGTTACGTGAAAGTAGCAATAACGCCCATCGCTAGTGTCCACTGCCCAGGCGTTTGCATCAGCCGTAGTGTAGAGATGGGACGGAAACCACTTCACAGAATAAAATCGCCTGTTATTTGAAAGTAGCAGTATTCCCAATAACCTGCTACTTGAGAAACCCTGCTATACACCCCCAAAAGAGTGATTTAGGTAGCAGCGAACAGTGCTGGTAAAAAGTTATCTACATCTAACGGCTAAAAGGTACAGCTAAATTTTTAGGTATTAGCTGTTGAGGGACAGCTGAATTAGCTGTTAGTTGAAATGTACAGCTAATAACTTCAGCTGTAAAAAATTTGGCTTTTGGTAGCAGCTAATAGGTTTAGCTGTAGCTGTCAGTTAATATAGCTAACAGCTAACTTTTTCTTAAAAAATCGTATTCCTCCTCACAAACTGCTAATATTACCTTTAAAACATTTTTTGAACGAATTTAATCGTTTTGACAATTTTACCATTTTGACCTATTACCAGTTTTTTTGACGAAGTCCAGTAAATTTTCTCGTGTAAGGAAGTGAATTTTAGGTATATATATATATATATATATATATATATATATATATATATATATATGCACTACTGTTGGCCACCCTTGAGTTGATTGGTGTTCGTCAAATATTTTCTCATGTGAAAGGTATGGTAATAAGAAAATCTAACAATAGAAGTCCAGGGAGCCGCAGGAACTCAGGGGTGGCCAACAGTAATGCATATTATATGTCAAATTCACTTCTTTACCCGGACTTGGGTCAAATAAGCCAGAAATTGTTCAAAACAGTAAAATTGTCAAACTACTAAATTCGTTTTAAAAAGGCGTCTTGAAGCTAATTTACTTACTAGCGAAAACTACAACGGTTGTTTGTGAGAGGAAATACGATTTTTAAAGAAAAAGTTAGCTATTAGCTGACAGCTAAAGATGTTAGCTGCTGCCAGAAGCTAAGTTTTTATAGCTAACAGCCCATTTTTTGTGTTTTAGTAACATGAGCTTGTGAGGGATCGTTTTTCATGTTTTTAGGGCGAGAAGACCGAATATGAAGTTGATTTTGACCGGAGTGGAAAATTGAGGTTAAGTTTCAGCTCCCAAAATTTATTTTTTATCTGAAATTTCCATAAGTTTGTACAGTAACACTAGATGTAGAATCAAAACGATCAAATGGCACTATCAATGATCAAAATAATTTGTAAACAAAATAGGAGCCTATTCGGGTTTTTGGGGGCCAAAATTGGTGGAAACTATCAAAAATAGATATTTCAATTATTGCGTATGAAAGAAATAATAAATGAACAGCCAACATTTCTGTAGGTATGTCCAATAGAATAATAAACCCATGTGACAAGGACTTTGCAGCGTTTTTACAAGAATGAAGCTGTTCTCCATCACTGAAAATCATGCGCTGTTGTTTGAAACATCAAAATTCTCCCCCCCCCCCCCCCCCCCCCCCCTCACGGTCTTTTGACAATCAAATGCTTTTATTTTTCAAATTCACGATGTACGGAATGAAATAATAACCAACAAAATGTGAATCAGACTTGTAATAAAAACATTGTCACAAACCATAATCTAAGAGAAAACACGCAGTGATTTCACCAAAGTTTAATGTACACACACAAGCTACTTACAATCAGAAAACACAAAGTTTTATCCCGTTTTAACATCGTAGTACGCAGACTTTACAAATGTAAACAGCAGAATTAGGTAGGCAAAAGCAAAGCGTGTTCAACATTTATTAAAAATCTTGCTAAAGAGTTAATTAAACTAGAAGGTACATCTATCTGCAAGGTGTCTAATATAAGGGTTTTTACATCATCGTGATTTTCTGTCGACTTCGAGGTGGCAGATTTATTTGGAACAACTGAATAAATAAATATGAACGAACTAGAAAAATAAAACTACAACTGAAGTTGTCGGTAAGCTAGTTCATGGGAGATGAATCGATACGACCGAATCGTTCTTTATATGGTAGCAAACGACCTTTCGATTTTTCGGTATTTTACATCGTTGTTAATGTTGTTTAGGTGAAATTAGGTGACTAGACAGGATTATGACTTTGAGGAAGGAAAATAACATGGATACTGTAGTGGGTGTGAACACAAAGGACTCCGCGCACTTCTTATGGGAAAGTGGCTTCGGTCAAATTGGCTGAAATTGACATATGTTATGTATTTTGACCTCCTGAACAAAAGTCTCAATGTGCACAAAAAAATCTACCGTCAGGATTTTGAGCTATGGCCAGATTAAGCGCTTCAAGTTCGACTTTTTAAACACCTTCAATTGCTTATATCTCTATAGGGATGCATTTTAGAGAAAAAAGTGCACGAGTAAAATCGTCTTAAAATCGTCCAAACAACTCGATGCCATACTTGTTTCAAGTCAAAAAATGTTTCTTAACGTTTCTTATACATAAGCACACGGGGACTTATTGGCCAAAAATGAAGAAACATTTTTTGACTTGAAACAAGTATGGCATCGTTGTTTGGACGATTTTAAGACGATTTTACTCGTGCACTTTTTAGCGAATTTTCAAAGAAAATGAAGCTATTGCAATGGCTTCGAAATTTAAATAATATAAATTTTTGGAAATTTTCTTCATAGAAATCCGTTTCAGACCATTCTAAAACGATTCCTGAAATTTAACACTTTTTTATATGTATATATATATATATTTATTTATATATGTGTCACTCCAGACGATAACTCTCGATAGAATTGAGATAAACAGCTCAAATTTGCACAAAAAATCTATCTTGGCAATCGAAAGGCTAAGTTCGAATATGGGCGAAATTGGCCTACTCTAAGGAGGGTTTTGGCGCATTTAAAGTGCGCAAAAATTACCCAAAAATCCCCAAAATGTTATTTTCCAACAATGACCCCTCATTTTAAAGGTTTTTGCACGCTGAACACGATGGTGGAATCGGATTTTAGATATCTTGATCCGTTCTCAAATTAGAGCATTTAAAGTGCGCAAAAATTACCCAAAAATCCCCAAAATGTTATTTTCTAACAAGTGACCCCTCATTTTAAAGGTTTTTGCACGCTGAACACGATGGTGAAATCGGATTTTAGATATCTAAATCCGTTCTTAAATTAGAGCATTTAAAGTGCGCAAAAATTACCCAAAACTAGGATAATCTTTAAACTCTTACCCCCCCCCCCCACCCCCTTAGAGTGGTCAGATTGAAAAATGTGAGAAGTATTAATTGAAGACGAGAGTTCGAAGCAAAACAAAACCATAGCCATTAATTCGAACATTTCTTTGAAAATTCGCTCATTAAGTCATGCTGCATGACTGGTTTTTTTTTTCTCTAAAATGCATCCCTAGAGAGATATATATAAGCAATTGAAGGTGTTTAAAAAGTCGAACTTGAAGCGCTTAATCTGGCCATAGCTCAAAATCCTGACGGTAGATTTTTTTGTGCCCATTGAGACTTTTGTTCAGGAGGTCAAAGTACATAACATATGTCAATTTCAGCCAATTTGACCGAAGCCACTTTCCCATAAGAAGTGTGCGGGGTCCTTTGAACATTAGGAAGAACATGAGGGGTACCATGGTTTTCTCGATTATGTTAAATCGAAAACGTCGTAAATTTTGGGAATCAAGAGGCAAATACTGCTATGCTTAACTTGTAAATGGAGATAAAGAGAGTACAACAACAAGGTAGACTCTTCTGCTGGTTATGCTGTTTGTTTGAGAGCTTGAGTATTTGATACTTGCCTGTGTGCTGCGTTGTTGTCGGAAGAAGAAATACCAAAGAACAGCCACAGGTGGATAAACTACAAAATAATGAGACAAAATTTTTTTATTTAAAAAACCGGCTTGAAAAAAGGCGTATAAAACTAAAAAATAATTTTTATGCTCAGAGAACGTAACTTATTCCAAGCCGATGCAACTGAAATGTATGAAAACCAAGGGCTACAATATGAAGGCGCCAAATTTACTTAAAATTTGGCGCCTTCAAAAATTTTGTTGCATCGACTTTGAATAAATTTCGTTTGTTGAGCATAAAAATTATTTTTTAGTTTTATACACCTATTCTAAAGTCATTTTTTGGTTTCCTATTTTCAATAGTGGACCTTTGGGACCGAGCATGAAAAACAAATTAACCCCCCCTAAAAATCTGATGGTTTCCGTTTCAAGGTATCCGAAAATGGAATTCAAAAATGTCTCTCCGTCTGCCGTACTTCGCACTTTCCTTAGTTATCATGAACAAAAATTAATGAAATTCTGTTTTTAGGTCCCATTTGGGGTCTAGTTGATCCGCTAAGCTCGGCGTTACTGTCAGTCATCTCTAAGGGGTGAAAAATAGGGGTTGACATGTTCAGAACGCCGTAGCTCGAAAACTTCCAATAAAAGGGTATGGTTTTTTTTTTAACGTTTTTAAATAATTTAAAAATCGACATTAATTTCGAAAAATCAATTATTGGTCTCGGACTAAAGAATTTTTTGAGAACACCAGGAGCATTGTACGACCAGCCGTTCGTTTGCACCGAAAAGGTTCGTCAACATGATCGTGAATCAAACTGTACGAATCCGGCCCGGATATCATCGCTAGTGAGCACCTGATTATAATAACGGATGGCTGTATGAAATCGAGTTGGTTGTTCTGTAGTATTATATCATTTGAAAAATTATGGCTCTCTTCGATTGTATTGTTCGGTACTTTTGCAACTTGAACAAACGTTATCCTTCATGAATAACAATAAATAATTTATTGATAATAGAATTCTTGAATCCATATATTTATGAAACTGTAATATTGCCCGGCTCGCTCCAGTACTCGATTTAGGGCTTTCCGGACGGATGTGTAGTAATTTGCAGCGTTTTTTTCTTTTTTAATTTTGTTCATTTTCTAGTGTGATTAACAAATTATTTAAAAAGTAGTTCCAAAATGTGTTATAAAATGCACTATTTCTTAGTGCGTTTTTTGAAGTACGGGTTTTCAAATACTTTCTTTTTTTTTGTCGCCTACACTGTTCTATGCCAACGGTAATAGTGACTCAGTACTGACTTATGCAAGCCAAGTAGGTATAGTCATGCTGTCAAGTACGGCATCCGAAATCACCGGCAGACTCAAGTACGCACCATTGCTGGGGCATCAGTCTTTGGCAGCCTATTTTCTGTAGACAAATCAAGCAGTCTGTCGAAGCACTAGAAATCGAAGAGTATAAATGGCGTAGTACAGGGTACAGGCCGAACACTAGTTTTCCACCAACAAAACTAGTATGGGACCACCAGGGGGATGATCCTCTTTCATTTGTGACAAAGTGTGACAGTGGGCCCTCGAGAGTCCCCCCCCCCCCCCCCCCTCTAGACCAGCGAGATCAACACCGGTTAAGAAGGGATATCGATTAGGCTTCCACCAAAACGACCCCATCTTCACCGGAACAGCAAACAATTCGGGAACAACCACTGTCACGCATTTGAAAAAACATTCACCGAAATCACCCCATTACTTTTGGAATAATCGCTGGACAAAACGAAAAGGAGAGAGAAAAAAACAGAAACCGGTCGAACTGAGAACTTCCTCCTTTTTTTCGGTTAAAAATACATGGGCTCATGGAACCAGCTGTCTGCCTTTTTGTATAATAACAGAGTTTAACTTGGATACCCCAGACTCTGTTAACTTTATGATTGAGAAGTGTCCATTCTTTTAGCGAATTTTCAAAGAAAATGAAGCTATTGCAATGGCTTCGAAATTTAAATAATATAAATTTTTGGAAATTTTCTTCATAGAAATCCGTTTCAGACCATTCTAAAACGATTCCTGAAATTTAACACTTTTTTATATGTATATATATATATATATATATATATATTTATTTATATATGTGTCACTCCAGACGATAACTCTCGATAGAATTGAGATAAACAGCTCAAATTTGCACAAAAAATCTATCTTGGCAATCGAAAGGCTAAGTTCGAAGATGGGCGAAATTGGCCTACTCTAAGGAGGGTTTTGGCGCATTTAAAGTGCGCAAAAATTACCCAAAAATCCCCAAAATGTTATTTTCCAACAAGTGACCCCTCATTTTAAAGGTTTTTGCACGCTGAACACGATGGTGGAATCGGATTTTAGATATCTTGATCCGTTCTCAAATTAGAGCATTTAAAGTGCGCAAAAATTACCTAAAAATCCCCAAAATGTTATTTTCTAACAAGTGACCCCTCATTTTAAAGGTTTTTGCACGCTGAACACGATGGTGGAATCGGATTTTAGATATCTTGATCCGTTCTCAAATTAGAGCATTTAAAGTGCGCAAAAATTACACAAAAATCCCCCAAAATGTTATTTTCCAACAAGTGACCCCTCATTTTAAAGGTTTTTGCACGCTGAACACGATGGTGGAATCGGATTTTAGATATCTTGATCCGTTCTCAAATTAGAGCATTTAAAGTGCGCAAAAATTACCCAAAAATCCCCAAAATGTTATTTTCTAACAAGTGACCCCTCATTTTAAAGGTTTTTGCACGCTGAACACGATAGTGAAATCGGATTTTAGATATCTAAATCCGTTCTTAAATTAGAGCATTTAAAGTGCGCAAAAATTACCCAAAACTAGGATAATCTTTAAACTCTTACCCCCACCCCCTTAGAGTGGTCAGATTGAAAAATGTGAGAAGTATTAATTGAAGACGAGAGTTCGAAGCAAAAAAGGGGGAGGCAAACGATTAGTACAACTCCTTGAATTTACCCACAGCGATCAAATAAATAAGCACTTAGTACAATTACGTAATAAACAAACGGTAGAATCAGGATGGACAAAACGTACAAATTAAAATAAATACGAAGAGAATATACATAGAAAACCAAATTTTAGACCGAAGTTTTCCTTTATTCAAAACCATAGCCATTAATTCGAATATTTCTTTGAAAATTCGCTCATTAAGTCATGCTGCATGACTGATTTTTTCGCTATTTAAGGGTTTTCTCGAAGTAAGTATGACCATGAATACCCCTACAAAAACAAATGAACTTTGGTGGAACTGGGAACAAGTTAGGTAATTATTTGAAAATGCAGACGTTTTACCTGTTGCACCATCGCTGTTAGGCTACATTACTCAATGAGGTTGGTTTTGTGGGAGTGCAGTACCAGTAAGCACAGTGATTTTGGTTTCAAGTAAATGAGGAAACGTTTTCGATAACGAAAATTAGGCATTTCAGCTACTGTACAGAAAGATGTGAAATTCGCGACTTAATACAACACGTGCGATGAGGTTAGGAAAGATGAATGAAGAAGGCGCACAGAACGGCAAGGAGGGGTTCGACAAGTCGGTGTCTTTATGGATATATAAATGGCGTACAATTTGTTTCTAGTACTCAAGTTTTTAATAGGGTTTTCCGTTAGATAAGCAGCTTTTGAATGAGTGATGAAGGTCATCAGAGCGGGGCAACTAATAATGAAGGACATGATTCCTGCATGGATCCTGCAAACTTTGATATGATCCATGTTTGCACACAGAACCAAAACGGATGCTTTAAGCTACCCCCACGCTTTCTTAATACCGTTTAAATTTTTTAAATTTATATTTTTATCAGAAATTGAAGTACTAGTGGTTGAAATAAAATTTTCTGGCTTGTTGGAATTGAGAGTTCAAACTGTAAAATGAAGTAGATTGGATTGTGTACGAACGAATGAGGGTGGTTTGTTTGTAGGTTGTTGTTTTTAGTAAAGATGGTAGAACTGGAAGAGTTAGGATGATATCTGAAAGGGAGACGGATGTTCAGCTACTGTGTAGTACGCAATGTTGTACTTGAGTCGAATTTCAAATAAATAAGTAACGGGTGAGGGACGAGATAACCTCAGACCAAGGAGGATTTCTGGAACAACCGGAGGACACTAAGGGTATAATTGGAAAAGTAGTCTTTTAGCGACAGTTTGGCGCACGGGTCGAATCTAAATTGGATTTTTCATGGTGTATTTGGAGAGCTGGGCCTGTGTTTGAAAGTGTCTTTCATTTCTTTGGTAACTTTAAACCTGGGGCCGTGCCCCGGTATTATATAGTCGGCCAGCTGTATAATTCTCGCTCGGCTCTGCCTCTGTAAGTCCGGGTTCTCGCTCCCGGCTCCGAGCCAAACGTATTCGTTGTAGACGTCCTCGTACTTCTCGAAGAGGTCCCCGGCTATGGCGACGACGCCGTCAGTCGTCCTGACGATGACCGACACGCAGGCGAGTGTGTGTCCCGGAGTGGCCAGAACGTACAGGTCGTTGTCTATGACGTACTCGTCACCGCGGCTGAACGGCTCGTCGAAGTAGGTGTTGCGGTAGGAGATGCACCTTCCCACTATGTGTCGGGCGCTTAAAAATAAGTTGTTGTTACCTGAAAAACACGAATTTCCAGTATGAATCCAGGAGGTATGTTCCCGTATTGTATTTCATTTTGTCATAGGCACCTCTAATGAACGCAGTTCATTAGTTGCTAGTTTTACCGCTGGTATCGTTTAGTTTGCTATAGTTTCAGCGGCTACCGTACGTGATGCTCCCTGAGCCGACTCTCTCAAGCATCGAGTGCGTTCTACCATCTTCATTATTAATAAAAGTGACCTGTTTAAGAAGTATAATTTCATTTTTTTGGTTTATTATTCTGTGAATAATACACCTATGTATTCGCTCAGCAAAAAAATTTTATAACACCCCCTCAAAATGTGTTCTTTTCCGTTTCAAGGTGCGTAGATTCAGAAAATGCAATGTCCGTCCGCCGTGCGCCGTATCATGCATAACTACTTCATTTTCGGTCTAAAAAATTCGTTCTTTCGCACACATGCTCCATTTGGGCCCTAGTTGTGTCCCAAAACTCTGCAGCCCGATCGGAATATACCCAGGGGTGTTATGAGTGAAAATGGGTATAAAAATAGGTATTTTTTGTGTTTTAGTAACATGAGCTTTTGAGGTACTGTTTTCCATGTTTTTTGGGACGAGAAGACCGAATATGAAGTCGATTTTGACCAGAGTGGAAAATTAAGGTTCTAACGAAGTTTCATACTTGAATTTACGTTAAATTTTTATCTAAAGTCGTCTTTCTTCCGAACAAAGTTTGGGTCGTAGTTGTGGAATAGAAACAGGGGTGCTGTGAGGGGAAAGAATGGGTGTAAAAATACGATTTCGAGGTATTTTTGAGGTTTTAGTGAACTTGGGCTTGTAAGATGTAGTTTTCCATGCTTATTAGGGCGAGGAGACCAAATATGAAGTTGATTTTCAACAAAGAGTGAATGACTGAGATTCTGACAAAGTTTTAACTCTCAAAACTCAATATTTATGGGTCAAAAATCTGTGAAAATGGCTGCAATCACCAGAAATGTGTATAATAACACAGGACGTACTAACAGATGAATAAAGACTCAATGAAATGACAACTTCAGTGATCGAAAATGATTTTTTCAGAAGTATTAACCTAATATACGTCTTTAAAACCGTCAAATATATCTTAGTGAGTCTGTTCAGTGAGGTCCCAATCGTGCCGTATTCATTCGAGAATAATAAATCCATCTGACAAGGACTTTGCAGCGTTTTAATTTAGTTCAGGCCCAGTCAGACACATTTACATCGCAGCTGTTGATGGGGAAGGCCGGCTCAGGAGTACTTGGGAGGGGAAAAAAGGTTTCCCTCTAAAATCAACATTTCTACTCCCCTTTACGTTTTAGACCTTTCTGAACAAATTTGGTTCAATTTCTGACAGTCACCAAGTTACCGCACACCACATTACAAGGATTACTCCTCTTTAAACCGCCAAACTTCAAGGAACGATTCTACAGCTAATAGTAATTTCTAACAAAAAGTTCGGTACAAGTATGTTATAGCCCCGCCAATATCGATTGTATCGATTATCTCAAATACATCGATCCTTGTGGTATCGATGACGTGTATCAGACAAGACGGTGGGTGTACAAGAAGTTTAGTTCCCATTCCGCCGCTCGCATTGTCAAGCGATCTGGATGCTCGCTAGCGCTCGCATCTCAAAAAAGATAAACAATCCCAGAAACTATCCCGTGAATGAGCTGGTTGTTTCGGACTTCTGAATAGATGGTGCAAGTATGTTATAGTCACTCTTATTTTTTGGTGTCCTTACAATGGTCTTCCCGTATTCATTTTGAAAGTTGATATCGGCACCCGGGATGTAGGCATCGGGACGCCATATTGAGCCGTCATCGATACCACAAGGATCGATGTATTTGAGATAATCGATACAATCGATATTGGCGGGGCTATAACATACTTGTACCAAAAGTTCCTCTATGCAATTTTGTTAACCCCTCGTTCATTTGTGAGCTCTTTCACTTCGTTTTGTGAGATTTTTCTCGTATACCAATAAAAGCACCGTAACTCCCTTAAATTACAGTGTAAAATTAAAAATAAGGACTCCTTTGGAAAGAACGTTAAATTTTCCTATCAGAATATGGCCCAAACAAACATTTTGAAGTACAATCAAGAGAGGAAAAATCAGCTTCGGAGCTTTTGAAGTACATTCCAGAGAGGAAATTGTAATTGTTTCTAATTTCGAAATCATTAAAGTGAAATGGATAAAATTAAAAATGGTGGGGAAAATAGTTGAATTCCATCATTCTCAGTGATTCATACTTTTGCTGAAAAAAATCAATGGACTATAATTGTTTTATTTTTATTTATTTGTTTCAAGTCAAAGTTGATTCCCTTCTGAGAATCGTGACACCAACCGCACTGTCCTACGATAAGTAGTTCTTTTTCCAAGGTTTTTTCAAAAATTCGTGGGCCTTCTGACGTTAGAATTAGTGAAAACTTCTAAAAATCGTAGAATAAAAGCTACTTGTCGTAGGGCAGTGCGGTTGGTGTCAAAGTCCTCAGAATGCAATCTAGTTTCACTATTATTCTATGCATCTAGAAAATCAGAATGCAATCTAGATTATATTATTCACAGAATAATATAAACCGCTTTTGTAACCCATGTGCACACCCCATTTCAGTTTTTGGTTTGTTATTCTGTGAATAATACACCTATGTATTCGCTCAGCAAACAATTTTTATAACACCCCCACAAAATTTTTTCTTTTACGTTTCAAGGTTACGCAGATTCCAAAAATGCAATGTCCGTCCGACGTATCATCCATATCTACCTTATTTTCGGTCTAAACAATTCGTCCTTTCGCAAACAGGCTCCATTTGGGCCCTAGTTGTGTCCCGAAACTTTTCAGCCCGATCGGAATATATCGAGGGGTGTTATGAGAGAAAATGGGTATAAAAATAGGTACTTTGTGTGTTTTAGTAACATATTAGTAAAATGAGCTTTTGAGGTATCGTTTTAGCGAATTTTCGAAGAAAAGGAAGCTATTGTTCTCGGTCCAAAATTTTTAAAACTCGAATTTCCGAAAGATTTTTATACCAAAATCCGTTTCAGACCATCCTGAATTCACTGCCGAAAGACACCAAAAATTATATATATATATATATGTGTGTGTCATTCCAGACGATAACTCTAGAAAGAATTGAGATAAAAAGTTCAAATTTGCACGAAAAATCTGTCTTGGCAATCGACAGGCTAAGTTCGTAGATGGGCAGAATCGGGTCACTCTAAGGGGGAGTTTTGGGGAGTTTTATGGGGGAAAAATTACCCATAAATTCCCAAAATGAAAAAGTCTGACAAGTGACACCTCATTTTAAAGGTTTTTGTACGCTGAACACGATGGTGAAATCAGAATTGCGATATCTCATTCCGTTCTCAAACTAGAGCACTTTGAAGATGAAGGAACGTGGTTATTTCTTGAGATGTTCTTCCTGGTTCGTCTGCTCTTATCTGATAACGGAATGGGATATCGCAATTCTGACTTCACCATCGTGTTCAGCGTTGGAAAATCTACAAACCGAGGTGTTACTCGGCAAAAAATGGAACAAAAAATTTGTTACGTAGGTATGCCCATATTTGATGCATACCGAATTAACCGAATAGCGTCATACTTGAATACCTATAATTACCCAATAAGTTTAAGATTGCCCATATTTGAATGGGATATCCCAAAGATCACATTTTATATAAAATCAGTTATTTCTTCGAAAATTCGCTCTTATAGCCATGCTGCATGACTGTGGTTTTTCATGTTTTTGGGGACGAGAAGACCGAATATGAAGTGGATTTTGACTCCCAAAATAGATTTTTTTATGAGTCAAAAACCTGGGAAATCGTCTGAAATCACCATCAATTTGTAGAATAACACTAGAAAAAGTGTCAGCACGTGGATCAAGACGATTAAATGGTACAATCAATGATCAAAGATAATTTGATAGTAGCCACAATTTGTGGAAACCATCAGAAATGGCTACTTCGATTATTTCACATGAAATAAACAGCCAAACTTTCTGTAGGTATGTCCAATAGAATAATAAACCCATGTGACAAGGGCTTTGCAGCTTTTTTGGAATCTACGCTCCTTGAAACGTAAAAGAAAAAATTTTCAGGGGTTATAAAACTTTTTTGCTGAGCGAATACATAGGTGTATTATTCACAGAATAATAAACCAAAATTGCAAAGAGGAAACTTTTTGTTGGAAATTAGTTGTTCTGGTTTCAAGTGGGGACACCTTATACTACCAGTTTTATGGAGATCTGAGAAAATAATGCGGACGGGTTACTCGCATGTTTTCAGTAGGACGGCTGAGGCTTCTGCCTTCTCAGCTTAACTTATGACGGGAAAGTAAAAATCCCCTTGTAAAATCTCATCCAGCGTATGTTCAACATTGAGGTTCCAGTACTCTCGTTACAGTTCGATTGCCGTGAAATCGATTTAAATCCAGCAACACTTTATGAAAGACGCACTAACCATTTTGAATTATAGTAAAAAGCTCTTGAAACCCCGTTGAATTCTTTAAAAAACTCGTGTTCTTACCGACGTGATCGGAGTGTCCGTGGGTGCTTATGACGAAGTTGATCTTATCCGGAGAGACCCCCGTCTCCTCGAGCCTCTTCAAAAGGAAGTTACCGTCCCAAGGTGTCATCGTGTCCACAATTATATTGTGAGGTCCCGTGATGAGCGTGCAGGTGCAGTTCGCTTCGAAAACGTCTTCTATCAAACGCGAGTAGCCTTCGTGAAGGACCTGAACTTGATACATTTTGACTGACAAGTTCAACTGCAAGTCGACAAACCGATAAAAATGCGGTAGCGATCGAGAAACGAACGAATAAAAAACGGTTTGACGCGACAGAAACGGCGGTCAGGACGTCGATAAACTCGCGAAAGGTAAAATAAACATATTTGGTTCAATCATTAATTCGGCGTGGGACTGTTTTCGGTGGTTTCCTACAACGGGGGGGCTAAAAAGGCGCCAGATTGGTGGATTCCCTCCTCAAAATTCAAGATCTGCATAGACGTTTTCGGTTTTGTTTACGACATGATAGGAGGGGGAGGGGTGATATCAGTGTGTGTGTGTGTGTTTCTCCGTTTATCTGCCTTCGGCTTTCAAGCCATGCGAGGCATAGGTATTTTTATTTATTTATATTTTTGACATATAGGTATTTTTGACCCACCTCGCATTTCATTCGAGAAATTACTATACTAATTCTGAAGGTTACTAATTTTGGTAATTCTGAGCAATTACTTGGTCAACCCCAAACTTTTTCATATTTTACTATGGTCGTAAGGATGTTCTCAGAAAGCAAGAAACATATATTATAATTCAAGCCCCGCAAGGCCGTCGTACAGGTTGCCGAGCGATAAGAAGGTTCAAAGACACGGGAGCACACACTCAACATAATTGAGCGTTTGTGGAGAGAAGTGGGGGGAAACGTTCCGAGGTTCGGCAACACAAAACACCATTTTATTGGCCACCTTGCTGAGTTCATGTTCAAACGGAAACATAACGATTAAAAACAAAGACTACACCATTTTTTTCGTGCTATCGGTGAAGTTTACAACGGGGAACCATCGCAACAGAACACTGATCCTGTTGCCACTGACTCGGATGAGGACGTTGAACCCGGCGATTACTGAGGTAATTTCTATTTGTATATACTTACCATATATTAACTTTCCGGGGCCTAAATTATGTTTTTTTAGTTTCACATACATCTCTACATTATCATAGTCAAATATGAAAAAGTTTGGGGTTGACCAAGTACCTAATTGCTCAGAATTACCCTAATTTTAAGTAAATAAGAAAAATACTAATTTTAAGTAAAAAAAGAAAAAAGGCCTGAGGGGCATTTAAAAAACAATCAATACATAGGTAGGCTTCGTCAAGCTACGTTCACATGGATGCGGATGTGATGGATGAATATGAGCGCACATCCACCACGAGAGGTGTAGGGAGGATGTGCCCGGTTTGGTTATGGGCGGACCACCACCATGCCCGGGATCTTTTGGAGTGTTTTGTCCGGTTTGGTTATGAGCGAATCACCACCATGCCAGGAGTCCTTTCGGTTTCGTTGCCTGGTTTGGTTATGGGCGGACCACCACCATGCCCAGGATCTTTTTGGATGAGCTGCTTGGTTTGGTTATGAGCGGATCACCACCATGCCCAAGATCTTTTAGGGAGAGTGCTTGGTTTGGTTATGAGCGGATCACCACCATGCCCAAGATCTTTTAGGGAGAGTTTGCTTGGTTTGGTTATGAGCGAATCACCACCATGCCCAAGATCTTTTAGGGAGAGTTTGCTTGGTTTGGTTATGAGCGAATCACCACCATGCCCAAGATCTTTTAGGGAGAGTTTGCTTGGTTTGGTTATGAGCGAATCACCACCATGCCCAAGATCTTTTCGGTAAAGGAGAGTGATGAGGAGTGAGGAGAGAGAGATAAGTCAGCGACATAAGGAGAGCGTAGAATGAGGTGACAGGCGTAGCCTGTATTTATAGAGCGGGTATTTATAGAGCCCACTCCCCTCTACTCTGGTCAGGAGGACTAGTGGTGAGTGAGTGGGTCTACGCGCATGCGCCCACGTAGGTCACCCCACCCGTTGAGTTTATTTGCGAGATCTAACATTTACAGGGAGTGGTTCTGGGAGGATACCACGGCAGCGGAAATGCGTGAATTGCAGAAAGTGCGGAATGTGTTCACATGGATGCGGAAAGGAGGTGCGGAAACTTCCGCAGCCTTGACAACAATGATAAACAAATCGGCTTTGTCCCGCCCAGCTTTGCCAAGCCAAGACTTCCAACGACCATGAACCCCATATTTCGGTCGATTTTTTTTTTCGTTTCATATTCCATAATCATTCTGTATTTACGATTAAAATAGTTTTTTGTTCAAAAATTTTGTTTTTGCGTTATGACGAGCCCTAAAGGAAGGATCAAATGAGTCTTCTGTAAGGTCACTGACAAGCTACACTCCTATGCTGTTAACTAGTAGGTAAACTCGATATAATACAACAAAAAGTCAGTATCACATTCTCCCACACTACATCCTCTTCACAGTTACTTGAACTAAAATGTTCCAAAAATCATTTTATTTTTAGACTCACTGGAATACCACTTTTGTTATACCAGTTCTAGCTCTCTGTTAATTAATTCATATTATTTATGTCTCAGGTAGTGCCATGGAGAAAAGTATGTCTGTTGGTGACAACGGGAAACTCTATGAAGAGTGGCTCGAGCTTAGAAACGGCTGCCTCTGCTGCTCCGTCAAGTGAGTCTTGCAAATATCAGTAGGTAGCTCTACCATTTTCCAAAGAGCTCCAAAAAGCAGAATGGTCTAATGTACAAATTTTGAACCTGCCTGAGCGTTTTTTGTCATTTCGACCTGAATTATCCACCTAACCTATCTTTACTTGGTTATACTTACCGGTAATAGTTTTCACTATTCATTTCAGAGACAATGGCGTTCAAGCGATTGAGAATCTGATGACCAAAAGAGGGAAATTCGACTACATTCTTCTCGAAACGACAGGTCTGGCGGACCCAGGTTAGAATAACCTACGGCCAACAGTTGAACAGTACCTACCTACCTACCTTATTTTAGATGGCTTTTGCGAACTTGGGACTATTTTACCAAAACCAGGAAGGTTGAAAACCCTGTAAAATCTGAGCTTACATTAATTGGGAAGTTCTGTGAACAAAAGTACCGGTAGCATAGCAAAAATACTGGTCGGAGGTGTTAATATGTCCAAAAATGCAAAGTTTTTCTCAGAAATCTCTGCATTTTTCATCAGTCAGAATCATCAGTCAACATTAGGCTCCGTTTATTATAAAATTATATGGAAAACGATAGGTTTGTTTGCACTGGCTTTTTCTGACCCTTACCGTCCACGATCCAATACCATCTTGAGAAGCGTTTTGAGATTGATAATGGCTGCGAATTGAGAAGGCAGTGCGTGGGTAGTATCTCATCCACCCTATCTTCTGCGTACTCGAATGACGATCATGCTTTGGATAGTCAGGAAAACACTGCACACAGCGGGTTATGGATACTATACACTTATACAGTCCGAAAAGAGTCCAAGGATCACTGCAAACGCCCAAAAGTCTGATATTAGATGGTCACTGCGAACAAACCTGATATCTAACTTCTCTAGTCTTGGTTTGCTCGGGTACAGTAATACACCTATAGCATCCTTCTCGTGATATAGGTCTTACGTTTTTTGGATTCAAACGCAATTTTCTCCCTCAATTAGTACAGTAAATTTGAAAATGACCGTACCGTTGGAAAGCTGGGATTGTGAGGAAGTTTTTCCTGTCCCGGACAAGTGGAATGAGGGTTGCCCTCTCTGAGCCAGAGTGCTCTGAATTTTTTCGTATTTTCTGAGATCCGCCAGGTTCCAATTTTCAAGAGAGACTAGACAGTCTGAGTTGATTGCACACACTTGAAGTTTTTCAATTTATGAAAGCAAACAGCTTTATGAAAACGTGAAAGTAAATGAGCCCTTCAGCTAGGTACATAGGTACCGAAACATTTTAGAAGTTCTCTCAGGGGTCGGTCTTATCGCTCATCATTCAGAATTTAAACAAAAAATCTAATATCATTCATTGCTTAAAATATTAGTTAGTTAGAATTACCTACCTGCTTAGATAAATGTACCTGTCAAGTATTAAAATTTGACAAATCAAAGGCTAGGAATGTAGGTACTTATTAAATTTTTATTTAACAAAATAAATAAATAACCATTTTTCATTGTTGACTGTTCACGTTTACAGAACTTTGATCTTATTTACTGTAATTTTCAGGACCCATAATATCTGTGTTCTGGATGGACAAAGAACTCTGCAGTAACATTTACCTGGACGGTAAGTAAACGCTTTTGTGCTTAATAAAACCAAGTTTTAACGAATCAAATAATAATATAACTGGGGGAAAAATAGTTTTCGTTTGTGGATAACTACATAAAAATACACATGTTTCTATAAAATGTCTCCCTTCATGGTGAAAATTGATTAAATTACAATAAATTAAATATTGCTTGCATATATGGAAAAATATTGTTACGATACTTTGTCTCGGTTTTGAGATTATGTGTCTGTTTGTCTAGCGTGTGGTTAATTTTATTATCTATGGCTTTTTAGGTGTTATCACGTTGGTTGACGCCAAAAATGGGCCTAATGTAAGTGAGATTTGGTAAATTTATCGTTTCACTTCTAGTACCTTACCGTTAACCCCAGATAGGATGGTCATTCATCACGTTTCTCATACAGTATAGCTTTGTTCGCACTGGCTTTTCTGATGGTTAGCTGACTCCTAGATATCCTTAAGAAACCATAGTTGATCCAATACCGTTGTAGGGACTACCTCACAAGCCCGTATACTTATTCTTAGTTATGATATTCCAGCACATTTCAATTGTAATGTTTTCAAATTCTGTTCCAAATTGAGGAATTTAAATAATTTTAACGTTAAATTTAACATCAAGCGCAATTTTTTTACCAGATTGAAACCAATTTAATTAAAAATGTTAAATTTGTATGTTGGTACCCGGGCTTTCAAGCCGGTTTGTTTCTCTCGTGATTGTGATGTAAAATAATAATATCAATCTGGATCTCGTTCTTTCAATTTTATTCTGAGTCAGATGTCTTTAAATGCTTAAATAAAACCAGAGTTATTTGATATGCGTATCTGGTTAATAACAGATCCCCATTACTGTCTTGACCAGCTTTTGAGAAGGTTTGGGTTTGATAATGGCTTGGAATCGAGAAGGTGGATAGGGCAGACGAGAGTGGTCAGTTTCTTGTCTGCCCTGCCTTCTGTGTACAGGAAGGACAATCAGAAGACTGGCTTTGGTCAGTCAGGAAAACACGGCTAACAGCCGGTCATGGGTACTGTACAGTCCGAAAACAGTCTGCGAATCACTAGGAACAGCCCAACACCTTTCTGTACAGGCAGATTAACCATCAGGTGGTCACAGCGAACCAACCTAGTAGATGGACAGACAGTCCTGGACCAATCCAGGATAGAACTGCTTCTGAAAAATGAGACGATAGATGAGTCCAGAACCGTGCCTGTCCGAACCCACGCTGATGATTCCGAACGGATAACTTGAAGCAGTGTAACCTTCCACATAAGCTGACGATAGAAGCATCGATTTAAAATCCAGTACTGTTAGAACTAGTCCCGAGCTGTCCTGGATTATCAGTCCTAACAGCCAACTCTCGATCCAGGACCAGTTCTGGCGCTGAACAAGCGAACAAAAAGGGGCGTGGCTTGGATAGATCGGTCCGAAATGGTCAAGGACTGTCTCTCCGAATGAACCTATAGTTAGTCAACATAATAATTATTATGGTGTGTACATAATAATAACATAATAATAACTATTATTCAACATAATAATAATTATTATTATGGTTGTGCGTAGTTAAAAAATAAAAAAATTTAAAAAAACCCCAGAACTGCCATAATGCGATATAATTAAATTTGATATACATAATTTCATTTTAAATTATATTTCATCTTTATTTTTCAGGCACTCAAAGACATATCACCACACAGTGACGTTATAAATTCCACAGTCAGGTAAATTCAACCTCTCTATCGAAATATCTTCTTTCACTAATGTAATTTTACAAAATGATTTGAAACAGGTACCTATATACCTACCGTAGTATACTTTTGACTTATACGTAGGTATATTCTTGTGTACTTATATGTACATGGACTATACTTGTATATGCAAAATGATTTGAAACAAGTACATATAGTATAATTGCGACGTATATACTTGTGAGTGTACTTGTGATGAAGTATACTTGTGACATATTGTACTTGCGACATATATACTACCCGAGCATACTTGTGACGTTTGTATCAGGCAGGTGGCCCTGGGTGACGTCATTTTGCTGAATAAAGTCGACGCCGTGTCGCCCAGTGATCTCGAACTGGCAAAGAGCACAATACGAGGAATCAACGCGTCCGCTCCCATATTTGAAACTTCGTATTCCAAGTGAGTATTTTCCCAAATGGTTCGTCGACAGTCGTATACGCCGGGAAGATAAAGATCCATTATCCTATTGTACATCAGATCTGGCGTATCGCTGAGCTAGGAATCGTGATTTATGTCAAAACCTTCCAATTAATAGGCGATCATGACGTTTTTGAGTCGAATGAGAAGTTGTTTGCTACATTTTCATTCAATTTGACGAGGTCTTGACGCACTTTCATGTGCTTGTTGATCAGTTGCCCTTCGAATTGACTCACCCCACTGAACGCTGTCTCTCTTGTTATCGAAGGCAGATTTCTGGATTTTTGGCCGGTTTCCAGTGGAAATTTAACGCTACAGCACTTCTAATGTCTCCCCAATCCGGAGTTCCCTTGTGTGTCTTCTTACATCCACGACCATCTCGACAATCTGGTCTCTATCCTTGTACAGCCAGCTCTAACCATCCCTAACCATCTCTCGACGATCTTGTCTCTATCCTTGTACAGCTAGCTAATTGAGAGATGGTTAGGGATGGTTAGAGCTGGCTGTACAAGGATAGAGACAAGATCGTCGAGAGATGGTTAGGGATATTTAGAGCTGGCTGTACAAGGATAGAGACGAGATCGTCGAGAGATGGTTAGGGATGTTTAGAGCAGGCTGTACAAGGATAGTGATAAGATCGTCGAGAGATGGTTAGGGATGTTTAGATCTAGCTGTACAAGGATAGAGACAAGATCGTCGAGAGATGGTTAGGGATGGTTAGGGCTGGCTGTACAAGGATAGAGACAAGATCGTCGAGAGATGGTCAGGGATGGTTTGAGCTGGCTGTACAAGGATACAGACAAGATCGTCGAGAGATGGTCAGGGATGGTTAGGGCTGGCTGTACAAGGATAGAGATAAGATCGTCGAGAGATGGTTAGGGATGGTTAGAGCTGCATACAATCATTAAATCCACATGACCATACCCTTGTTTTTAGAAAGGTTAGGACAAACCCTAAGACATAACAAGCTTTTGTCGGTATATTACCTTATTCAGTATCCGTGTACGCTACTTTTAATTATTTCAGAGTGAATTTAGACAACATATTGGACCTTGGAGCATATTCTGGAGTCAAAGAAAATCGGTTAGTACCTATTTCACTTACCAGTAAATTAAAATTTCCCAAACTTTTAAATGTATTTTTATCCTTTATTTGATAATTACCCTTAAATGTAAGGCTTTCAAGTTAGAAGGCGAACTAATCTATTATATTTCACTTACCGTAAATTTTAGTTTTCCAAATGTGGTGCCTTTTCAATGTATTTTAGTGTCCTGTATTTAGGATTGTCCCTTGCATCTGAGGGTTTGAGGTTAGAAGGCGAATTAATTTATTAAATTTCACTTACCGCAAAATGGAAATTTTCTAATCTTGGTATTTAATGTATTTTAGTGTCCTTTATTTAGTGATGTCCCTTGGATCTAAGGCTTTTATGTTAGAAGGCGAACTAATCTATTATATTTCACTTTGTACTTACCACTAATTTGAAATTTTCTAAACTTGGTATTTAATGTATTTTAGTGTCCTTTATTTAGTAATGTCCCTTGGATCTGAGGCTTTCAGGTTAGAAGGCGAACAAATCTATTCGATTTCATGGGTAAGGGAAAATCTGGCTATTTTACGCTACCACGATTTTCAAAATTCTTCTTGAAATTGGCTCAGTTCTGGATCTCCCGGTGCACCACACAGTTGTTCAGGAATGTCGATATTCATCTGATGAACCGATGGGAGCAGAGGGGAATTTAGAGAGATAACGATGCTGACTATTTGAGAATTGGTTTGATTCACAAAATTTAATTTTCCGGTTTGTTGACAGAATCAAATATCTCGTGAACGAAATGGCTTCTTTAGACGTCAAACCACATTTAGACAAGGTATGTTTCAATTGATAAACTCGTAACTAGATTTTATTTTAATGTAGTTTTAATTAATTAAACACGTAGATTATTATAACTATTTTTTTATTCAATTTAAAAAGATTTTCGCCCTCTCTAAGGAAATGTTCAGGCGTACAGAATCACAGAAAACGTCATTTTGTTTTTTTGTGACTCTGTACGCCTGATGTCCTCAGAGAAGGCGAAAAGCTTTGTAAATTGGATCATTCAAATGGTGATAATAATCGAAAAGGTGTTGAATTAAGCTGGGTTCACATTGACGCGTAATCGATGTTAAGCGTGTAAAACGCAAAGGCCGTAAAGGTTCGTGTAAAAACGTCAAACCGTTCATATATTATGGACAACACTATAGTGCATTTATTTAGAGTGAGAGCATGTAAACAGAATGCGAAACCATCAAAGCACCATGGTTTTGCGGGTTAGTATACACCAATTGCCTATTTAATCGTGGGGACCTTTAACTTTAATTGCCGAAAAGGCTTCATGGGCAAGATATTGGCTTCAGCTTCAATCTTCATAGTTGCAATTCATCAGTTTCATTTCCATTCAAAGTTCGTCGTCTTCGAAAGTAAAATAATAGAGAGTTTTTGCACCACCCACACGCCAAAACGAAATGGAAAACGGCACCGAAACGGAACTGACGACCGAAGTCAGATGCCAACCTTTTTCGGTTCAGTTTTCGTTCAGCTTTGGCATCTACTGGCTGGTGAAGCCTCGCTAACGTTATGTTAACCTCTCTTTCTTCCATTTTACTCTGTGGTGAATACAAATCTATGTCCACACATGGCGTCAAGTCTGGATAAACATAGAATAAATAATAGAAGCAGCTGTGAATATGACGCTCGTCATTTTTATTTTCCAAGGAAAACAGAAGGAGGTAGGTATCGTTATACAGATGTAAGGTTAAATTGCGATTCGTCATCTCAACACGACGAAAGCTCACACCGTGAGATCCCTGTATTTCTCGTCGTCACGGTTCGTCAAACTTTTTGGTGTCCTAAGTGCGCATGCGCAGCACTGCTTTCGTTTGGGTGTGAAGGTGCTGCAAAAACTCTCTATTATATTGATGTCAAGATCGGAAACCAACACAGCCAGCTTGGCACGTGTTTCTCCGCCGAAGAGAAGTAAGGTGACAACTGTATCACTAAAAACGACAAAATCACTGTAATGAACGTGTGCAAGCACATGCGTGAAATTTATCGAGACCGATCTGTCTGATATGTCGTGCACGTTGTGGATGCCGTGACAGGTGTATAAGCAGCCTCTATTTACTGGGTGCTAAAAGAACATAGAGAAAACGGCTGCTTTTGTGCACCAAAGAAGACCAGGGCCACAGAAAACGGCTGCTTTTGTGCACCAAAGAAGACCAGAGCCCACCCCAAAAATAGCTGATTCGGTCGATTCTTTAGATCGAGAGAAAATACACCGAAAAATTCATCAGTTCTGTCTTAGGAATATACTTCATACTAAAGGTGAAATGTTTTTGACGTTAACACAAGCAGTCCCCTCACCAGTTTTAAAAGAACCACTTTTTACAAGTTGTATCAGAACTGCAATTTCACTTTTCAGACGTGGAAGGGATTCAGTGCTGCTTGAATGGAAGGAGCTTGTTTTGTTGAGAAGGGATTATTTGAGACGATTCGAAATTTTAGAACTGAAAACCGACAAATTTCCTATTTGGACGAAACGTGGATTAATGCTGGACACACGAATGACACCATGATAACAACTTTTTTATTTTTTATTTCTGTGCATCCTTGTATATTCATGGCTCTTAAATGTTACATCACATGTTACATTACTTGCTACATCGCTTGCTAACCTTCCGGTTAGCAGCCAGAATGTAGGCAATCCCGCATCTCGATTTCATTTTCATTTGTTTATCTGCGCCCTCACGCTAAATTGAGCATACTATAGTTACGGACGTAAAGCGCATATTCGTGTAGATATGGCATGCGCCTGCACGTAACCCATGTGCAGATCCGTAAAGGGCGTAAATATCTAGATTTTTTGATCTTGGGCACTCTCGTTCAAAGGTCGTCGCGCGTAAACCTGGTTAGACAATCAAGTTCAATTACGCGCTTGAGTTTTACGATTTTTACTTCGATTATACTTAAATGTGAATCCAGCTTCAATCAGAACTACATTATGTGTGATTATCACAAAAAGGCGAGCGAAACCCTGTCTGCTTTATTGGATTTCGTTTGTTTGGTGGAGGAAATGTTGTATGTGCCCCTCCATTGACCAGTGTATTTATTGTTCATGTTACTGATGATTCGACCGTTGATGTTCAGTTTCATTGTGCTTTCCCGCAGAAAGTTGGTACAGTCACCATAGAACCTGGCAGGATGAGCAAGGAAACCCTGGAGAGATTCATCGAGACGATCCTCTGGGACAAAGGACTTAGAAATAGAGACGGCGAGCAATCCGAAGTCTTTCGAGCCAAAGTGAGCCTTTACGGTGAAATTCACCGTTAGTGTATGTCATCCCCTGAAAGGCAGAATATCGTAAGCGCCATTTTTGTGATTTTGAGTTATTAGAGAGTTGTCGCAACCATTTTCCGAAAAACGCAACTGTAACTCTGTTCCGAAACTGTAACCAAGTTCCGAAAAAACGTAACTCTGTTCTAGGGTGACAAACTCGGGTGCTCACTAATGGTAACTATCCAACGTAAGTTCCATGAGAAAAGTTACATGTTCACGTAACTCCCTACATAGTTGAAGTGACGTTAAAGTAATAACTTGTCAATGATATAGGTATAGGTAATTTGTCTGTCAAGTTAACCTCTTTATTCTCATATTACCTCGTAACATAATATTATTCAGTAAGAGTAATTATTCCATTTTGATGGTTTTCTATGAGTTATGAACAATTTATAGAAGAGCAATCGTGCCCTTTTACTATACAGTCACATGCACGGCACGGTGAGACGTTGGGTTCTTCATATATTTTATATACCCAAAATAATGGCGAATTATAAGGCACTCACTCACCATGCTCATGGCTTTCGGATGGCAACGCTCAAGAAGAATAGGTACACGAACCACAAGAAAGTTCAAGCTTCCAAATATACGTAAAGAGAACGCAAAATAAAGAGAATGCAAACGGCGGAAAATCTTCCCGAGGCCGGCTCCTCCTTTCTTTCTACAAAATTCGGGGTGACGCGATAGTGCAGCCATGTAGATCGAATTTGGTTATCCGCGAAGAAGTTTACTTATGAGTTACGTAGAACGTAGCTTTGAGATGCGTGACACGCATCTTCCAATAGTTACGTGGTGTTGGACAATAGAGAGTTGTCGCAACCAAAAATTGATGATCGGGAGAGAGAACGTAAACTCAAGTGCTACGTTCGAGACGTAAGTTTTGGCGTTATCAAGTCTTGATTCATTCATCTTGAGCATTGCCATCCGAAAGCCATGAGCACGGTAAGTGAGTGCCTTATAAATTAGCAAGTATTTTTCGGGTATGTAAAGTTATACGAAGGACCCAAGGTCTCACGGTACCGTGAGTAGGGTTTTACAGTAAAAGGGCACGATTGTTCTTCTAGAAATTGTTCACAACTCATTGTTCACCCATCCCTAACCATCCCTAACCATCCCTAACCATGATGCAGGATCCATTATAGTTATATATTACCTTCAACCATCTCATACGACCCTTAATCACCCATCCCCTCCACATGCATCACTGCTCCGGGAGCTCGGAGCACCGAAGGTGCTGAACAAGTACTAAGTACGGTAGTTTCCCCCAGAACAAAAATGTGGTCCAAGGGTAAAGAAAATGTCAGGAATGCAATTATGTGCTAGAGAAGCCCTAAGTGCTGATTTAATACACTGGTTGGTATTGAGTGAAAAATTACAAGTCCAACAAAATGTGACATGTGATAAATGTGTGATCAGTTGTATGCCAATCTCCTGGTGATTGGAGAATTAGGAGTTGTGAGAGAGAAATATTGAACTATCTGACCTTAAATGTCTGGAATAACAAGATAGCAATGCCTTGTTTTTATTGCATCAGGCAGTTGCAAAACTCTTGTCTGTTTCACCTATGGTCTTTTCGTGACCTGTCTGAACCTTTTCGTCTGGAATAACAAGATAGCAATCCCCTGTTTTAATTACATCAGCTTAGCTTGTTTATTTCACCTTTTTTGAACTCTTCAACCTCATTACTACTGGTTTATCCCTATTGCAGTAACATGTTTTGATTGCATCAGAAATGATGTGATTAAGAGGAGGGATAGCCTATCATATATAAACCTCTGAGATTCCAATTAGCAGTACAGTTCTATTCTGGCTTCAACATGTCTTCCAACAACTCCTGCGATGATGTCTTTGAGGCAGCTGACCTCCACACTGCTGTGGATGTGGTGGAGATGGAGGTGCAGGATCGACAGTCTCCTGCATCTCCTGACATCATTCCCCCCACTGATGACGATTCGGACGCCCCTGGACCCAGTAAAAGAACAAGGATGCATACCAGGACACCATCACCTGACTTCGCACCTGATGTCGATCATGTAAGTTATATTTAAACTACAAACTACTTCACAAAGTAACCTACACTGGTACATTTAAAGGGATCTAATGTTTGTGTGTATTGTCTGTTGTGCCTAGAAAAGGTTGGTATCCGGTTTACTACTACACGTGGCGCTGTGGGCCCAGATGCTGAAAGAGACACCACAGACACCGGCGATAGTGATGGAGTGGCTGACGATGAGGTGCCTCTCCGCTCCTCAGGTCGTGCAGAAGATAGTGATGCGGCTGAACGCAGCGTTTCGTCAAGATGTGGAGGCGGACCAGGAGTCGTTCCGGACCTTCTCCGAATGGTGTGGAACCCTGCAAGACGGGTTCTTCACGATGTCCTACGACTCAACGGAGATGAAGATCTGGCAAGAATTTGTCACAGAATCCTTCACTTTGTGTTCAAAATTGAGTCCTTCCATCCCAGCGCCGGCAACGACCACATCCACATCGTCCATAACTGCCGCTGGGACCGTAAGCAACGACGGTGCGGATGTTCCGGACTCAGAATGCTTGGGAGAGCGGAGAAACGCCGTATGCTGGAGTACGCAGACGGATCAGGTGGAGACTTCGACCGTCTCTACAACTATCTACTCCAGGAGCCAAGACGGGTCGTGTTGCAGAAGGCCCATTCCACCCTCTGGGTCGACTTACGTATGTATTCAGGTGGGCCACTACCAGGACCTTCGGGAAACACCGACGAGGGACTGGTGGAGGGCCATGTATCTGAACGCGAGGTTGCTAGTCAACCTAGCGGACCCAGAGGACGGGATATCTTGGCGACTGGCTCATATGATAGAACACCTGATTCGAGAGAGCCGGCGTTAACCTCCGTTAACTCTGGCAAGAAGGCCACGCCAGCGAACATTGCAAGTATTATTGATAGAATCTGCGCAGTTCCCATTCACAATGCCAGGTACACTAAGGCCTGGCATCAGTGCAAAACTTGTAAATTCATTCTACCGGAAGACAAAGTGTTCAAACGAGCATGCGAGAGCGTGCAGCTCGAATGTGTCTATCGTTCCACTTTGGATTTCGAAACATTTTATAAAACTAAAACACCTGTCTTTCGTGCTTACAGCGGTCCCATAAGCCAGATGTACATGTCGTTGGAGGATTCAGTAGGTGCAGTAGATGCACTTTTAATGTTTCAATTTAATAATTCGAGAAATGAAGTAAAGTCCTTTTTAGTAAATGTTGTTAACGTACTTGATAAGAAAATGCCTAAGAAAAATTGCCTCGAAATAGAGAAAAAACTTCAAAACTTCAGCGGGAAAAAACTTCTTTGTAGATATGTTGTTATCATTTTACCTGAATTGCGGCAATATTGCCAACTTTAATCGTAATTGTCAATTCCCTTTGCAGGATTGTACCAACAGACGGGTCTTGTTGTGGAACGAGCCGAATTGTGAATCAGCTGCGTTTGACACAATAAAGATGCTTTTTGGGGGCGATCCATTACCTGCCCGAATTAAATTCTCCAACGACAGCACCATTCCTAGGACCCCGGTATTTGTATTAACTAATAAACACGTATTTCCGAATGACCGGGCATTCAATGAGGAGCCGGCCTCGGGAAGATTTTCCGCCGTTTGCGTTGTCTTTATTTTGGGTTCTCTTTAGGTATATTTGGAAGCTTGATCATGTGGTTCGTGTACCTATTCATCTTGAGCATTGCCATCCGAAAGCCATGAGCATGGTAAGTGAGTGCCTTATAAATTAGCAAGTATTTTTCGGGTATGTAAAGTTATACGACGGACCCAAGGTCTCACGGTGCCGTGAGTAGGGTTTTACAGTAAAAGGACAGGATTGTTCTTCTAGAAATTGTTCACAACTTACTCATAGAAACTATTACTGAATAATTATGTTACGAGCTAGTTTGAGAATAAAGAGGTTAACTTGACAGACAAATTATATATCATTGACAAATTATTACGTTAGCGTCACTTAAATATGTCCGGAGTTACGAAGACACGTAACTTTCTCATGGAACGTACGTTAGATAGTTAGCATCCGAATTTGTCACTCTAGAACAAAGTTACGTTTTAGAGTTGCGTTTTTCGGAAAATGAATGCGACAACTCTCTAATGCAAGTCTTGAAAACGCTAAAACTTACGTCTCGAACGTAACACTTGCGTTTATGTTCTCTCTCCCGATCGTCAATTTTTGGTTGCGACAACTCACTATTGTAACAGTTGGATTCGTCTTACAAAGGTGCATATATCTAGCTACTTATCGTAAGCGACGTACGCCTCTAAGGCATTCAAAAACAGCCTCAGAGTTTTCGAATCGTAATCACTGGTTTGGAAAAATATCGCATCCACCATTCAAAACAAGTGCCACGAGTCAAATGTAAATACCGAGGTAAAAATTGTCCATTGTCGTCAGTGCCCCATTCCCTCTGTAACTTGCGATAAAATGACAGAATGTTAATATTATGCCATGTGACGTAAGCGCCAGGGAGCAATGTATTGTAAGCACCTATCGATTTTGAGCGAAGCATCGTAAGCGTCCCTTCCCGAGTGCGCGCCAGTGGAGATACGTAGTTTTCCCGAAAGACATCAAGAATAATCATAAGTGCCAAAACTTGCATCGTATCTACAACTGTTCTCCTGTTCTTCGAAATAGCAAGAATAGTAAGCGCCTTTTTCTCAAAAAAGAACTACTTCCCAACGCTTTTATGCAATTTTTTATAAATTAACCGACAGAAAGCGGTCCAATTTACGCTAAAATATCAAGTTTTAATGGGTTAGACAATAAAAATCCTTCCACCGTCCACAGTTTTTTGTCCCCTGTAAAATTAGGGCAATAGGTAGTGCTTACGATATTCTGCCTTTCAGGGGACAATGTGTAGGTACGTTCCAGCGGTTGGATGAGCGGTTTTCAAAAATTCTGATTAACGGGTTTTTTTTGTTCATCATTTTCAGTAATGTTGGTAATGTTGGTTTATTATTTTCAACTCGTTGGTTGTGAGCTTGTGAGGCACCCAAGGCGCCCGTTGAAAAACCTCCCTCTCTTCGCTCTCCCCCCACCACGACCCTTCCCATCCCCTCCGCACCTTCCCCGCCATTCCTCTCTCCTTTACCTTCCTGCCCCCTCACTCCACCCTGAAATGGCTTAATTCATGAGCAATTGATGTAAAATCACTGAAGTGGTATGGAAAGGTGAATAAAGACAGAAAAATACCGATTCAATTTTTTTTTTTACAGATAGTGGTCAGATTTATATTTTTGGGGGTAAAGAAGGGTATCGAGGGCTAAAATCACCTGACGTTGTGGGATGGTTGTTCACGACGGAGGGACTAGTTTGATGATGAAAACATTTTTCTCAAATAAGGTGGGTCTAATTTAACTTTTTAAGGGTAAAAAATCGGTAAAAATGGCTAAAATCACAAAAATTATAGGCCTATAATTTTACAAAAAGTGGTACGGTTTCTCGCTGTCATCTTTTTATGCAATAGTACGAGTATTTCTTTGAAAATTCGCTCTTAGCCATTTTTCTTTTTTTCTTTAGGTTTAAAAGGATACTTACCTACCTAATGTTTTTTGGTGTTAGTAAATATCTACCTATTGTTACAGGGAGTCGTTGACACCGGAGATGGTTATCTGATGCTGCAGTCCGTCTATGAGACTTTCGACATCGAACGGTTCAACCCCGAAGAAAAGTGCGAATCCGTTCTCGTATTTATCGGTAAGGTTAAAATAGCTAAAAAAATTTAATGTTAAAAAAATTCTGGGGAGGGAGGGTTGAGTTTTTAGGGGTCAAAAAATCTGTAAGAATGGGTAAAATCGCGAACAATTTGAGTATTTAGGGGTAAAAAATCGGTAAAAACGGCTAAAACCATGAACAATTGATATAAAATCATTGAAGGTGGTATGGAAGGGTGCGTAAAGACAGAAAAAATACCATTTAATTTGTTCCCTGCCGAAAATCGAGTTGTCAAAGAACATGATGGTATCGCAGGAACGCGAGTTATAGAGGATTTCACGTATAAGCCACCAGTAATGATGGACAATGAAATCAACAGAATACTCGAGAATTTCTGTAGATTCCCGTTAACACTCAGGAAGTAGTGATTTGGACAAATCGAGTTGGGCGGCCAGTTGCCATTCAAACAGCTGTTATCAACGGAAATAGTATAAGTGGGGTCGTCCACTGGAAGCGTACTCGAGCGGCGCTTTGCGCTACACAAGCGGCAACGAGCGACGCGTGCTACAGATCCAACTACATTGAGTTATATGTGGTGTCGTCCACTGGAAGCGTGTTCGAGCGGGCGGCTACGGGCGTACACAAGTGGCAACGCGCTACAAGCGCCAGATCCAAAAAAAGTTGGATCTGCCGGTCATCGCTAAAGGACGGTTCATCGGAACACCTACCTACCATTTCACTCGTTTCTCTGGTCATTTCGAGTCACTTCACGCGCAGGCGCCGTTTTGAGTAGGTGAAAATTACCCTCTGGGCAGAAAATGGATCATAACACTAATAAAATGGGTAATAATCGAAAGAATTTGTTAGGGTCAACCTCAAGTTAATGGTGAAGGTGTTGAAACTCCCCGAAAGGTTCCCTTTTGGAGAAGGTCGGGTCCACCCAACATGCTGTTTGATCCAACATCCGTCATCGCAAATGGTTGCTGCTTTCAAGGAAATAAAATTCCTCTGGGTCCATGACGAATAAAAAGGAACAGTCCCCCACTTTTATCGAATACACTTGAAAACAAACTGAAGCCCGACGCGTGAAGGCGCTTGCAGTGGACGACCCCTGTCGCTCGTAGCGCCGCTTGTAGCGCCGTGCCGCATAAATACGTTTCCAGTGGACGACCACCCTAAGTGGGGTTGTCCACTGGAAGCGTACTCGAGCGGCGCCACGCTTTGCGCTACACAAGCGGCAACGTGCGACACGTGCTACTGATCCAACTGCATTGAGTTATATGTGGTATCGTCCACTGGAAGCGTGTTCGAGCGGGCGGCTACAGGCGTACACAAGCGGCAGATCCAGAAAAAGTTGGATCTGCCGCTCGTATCTCGTTCAATACCATTGTTGTCAGTACCACCTTCCTACCGGTTTTGGTAGGAATTCCACGTAAATAAACATTGAAATCGCTAACGGACGGTTCATCGGAACACCTACCTACTTTTGTACCATTTCACTCGTATCCCTGGTCATTTCGAGTCAGTTCAGGCGCAGGCCTCGTTTTGAGTAGGTGAAAATTACTCTCTGGGCAGAAAATGGATCATAACTCTAATAAAATGGGTAATAATCGAAAATTTTGTAAGGGTCAGCCTCAAGTTCATGGTGAAGGTGTTGAAACTCCCCGAAAGGTTCCCTTTTGGAGAAGGTCGGGGCGCATGCAGTGGACGACCCCTGTCGCTCGTCGCCGCTTGTGTTGCGTGTAGCGCCGTGCCGCGTAAATAAGCTTCCAGTGGACGATCACCTTGCCTTGAAGGTTACAGTGAAGCAAAACCGGCAAATCTGTCCATATATCTACGGATTTATCTTTAAATCTTCTGACTTCCCCCTGGTTTTATCCTGAATCAATGGATTTCTTCAAGCTTTGACATTCAAATCTGCGCCTTGTTCATGGGAGATCTAGATGACCTAAAAGTGGGAATGCCTGTAAGTTCAGCAACAATGGAAGGATAGCCCGTGTCATAATAAATACTTCTTATATTTTGTTTTTTACGAGAAACATGAATCGTAAAGTGCTTTTGTCTACGTAAAACAGATGCAACAAATACCGTTAACTCACCTGACGTGTGGGATGGTGATTGACGACAGAAAGAGGGACTATTTCGATGATAAAAATATTTTTCTCTAAAAATAGTGGTTCAAATTTGACTTTATAAGGGTCAAAAGTGGGTAAAAATGGCTAAAAATCACGAAAAAACTATATAATGTTTCGAAAAATGGTATCGTTTCGCGCTAATTCTTTTACACAGTAGCATGAGTATTTATTTGAAAAATCCTGTCTTACGCTGCAAGACTGAAACTTTCTTGTTTTATTGACTTCTGCCAATGCTAGACCATAGTTTATTTTACAGTTTCGATCTCGCATTTAACGCTTTGTTTCGGTTTCCGTCACAGGTCGAAACTTGGAGAAGGAATGTCTCGCCGAACTGCTGGAAAAATGTTTACCCGGATGATGTATTTTGTCAGGAATTTGTACAGTTTAAATCGCCAATATACTTATTTTCAAAGCCTGACGAGTTCATAATCTCTCGCTACCTTGATTGTCGGTAAGCACCTACTACGTACCTCCTACACACTAGCACATTTTTCTGTAGAATTCATCGAAGGAGGCAAAATATGGACATTTATTTTCACGACTTAAATAATAAGAACCCAAGCGTATTACATCGTCGGTTTGGTGGTAAAAGTGACAAAATTATTTTTCTCTCCAAGCACTATATAGAACTTACTAGTCTACCAGCTGAAATAAATAAAAACTAACAACTAATTATTGAGAAAAAAATTAACATTGTTTGAATAAGTGAATTACAGATGATCAAATCATTGGAATACGGTTCGAAGCACTTACAGTTGTGGAAACTTGATGTTGAACATTACTAAAGGGTTGTCTTTTTATACATCATGTGTTTCGGAAATTGAACAATACATTAGAGCGTTTTTGCAGCACCCTCACACCGAAACGAAAACAGTGCTGCGCATGCGCACTTAAGACACTGAAAAGTTTGACGAACCGTGACGACGAAAAATACGGGGATCTCATGGTGTCAGCTTTCGTCTTGTTGAGATGACGAAACGTAATGTAACCTTACATCTGTATAATGCTACCTTCTTCTGTTTTCCTTGGAAAATAAATGTCGAGCGTCGTATTCACAGCTGCTTCCTCGCGTCTTTCTATGTTAATAAAGACTTGACGCCATGTGTGGACATAGATTTGTATTCACTACGGAGTAAAATGGACGAAAGAGAGGTTAACATAACGTTAGCGAGACTTCACCAGCCGGTAGATGCCAAAGCTGAACGAAAACGGTTAGCATCTTCAGTCGCCCTATCCGCCATTTTCGTTTCGGTGCGGTTTTCCGTTTCGTTTCGGCGTGAGGGTGCTGCAAAAACTCTCTATTCTGGTTCAAGCTCTCAACGACAATTTGCAGTCTGTGAATTGAAAACATAAATATACTTAAAGCTAGGTTCACGTGGAGGGGCAATTCCGGTGGGGAATCCGGTACGGCAACGGGTTTGCCGGAATTTTTGCCGCAGAGGGGTTCACGTGTCGGCGGAGTCATAACCAGCAAAATCAACCGGGAATGTCGAATTCCAATCAGAGATGGGCATATTCATATTCGTAAATACGAATATGAATATATTCACACGGCGTATTTTGTATGGATAAAAAATCGAGAGAATACCATTATACATCTACCATATCCACACAAAATTCGTGTGAATATGAATATATTCGTATTCATAGAAAATACGCATAGAATATATTCATATTCACTCGAATTTCGTGTGGATATGGTAGATATACATATATAATGGTATTCTCTCGAATTTTATGTGAATATGATAGGAATATGTTCATATTCATATAAATTTTGTATTTCGAAAATACGCATAGAATATATTCATATTCACGCGAATTTCGTGTGGATATGGTAGATATATAATGGTATTCTCTCGAATTTCATGTGAATATGATAGGAATATGTTCATATTCATATAAATTTCGTGGAAATATGGTAGGAATATGATGGTATTCCCTCGTATTTAATGAAAATATTGTAGGAATATGTTCATATTCACACGAATTTTGTGTAAATATGGTAGAAATAAATGGTATTCACTCAAATATCATGTGAATTTGATAGGAATATGTGCATATTCCCTCGAATTTCATGTGAATGTGATAGGAACATGTGCATATTCACACGAATTTTGTGTAAATATGGTAGATATATGATGGTATTCACTCGAATTTCATGATGTGTATTCAATATAATGCACAAATACGCGTATTTACTGAAGTAAAGTTGAACTGAATATTAAGAGTTTACTGAATTCATCCCTCGGCTCCTATGTACGTGGGAGTTTCATTGTTTATCTTTTGTATTTGGACTGAAAACACCGTAGCTGCCACCTACTCATTTTCCTTCCGAGTCTACCAAAGCAGTGGAAGCTTTGTGATCGCATTCTTTGTGTTTTCCTCGAAAACATGAACGCACTATTTCTACTGAATTTAATTTATTGTATTTACTCGAAATTCGTGTGAATATGAACATGTTCCTACCATATTCACATGAAATTCGGGGAAATACCATTATATTTCTACCATATTTACACGAAATTCGTGTGAATATGAACATATTCCTATCATATCCACTTGAGATTCGACTAAATACCATCATATGTCTACCGTATTCACATAAAGTTCGAGTTAATACCATCATATTATATCTACCATATTCACACGAAATTCGTGTGAATATGAATATATTCGTATTCGTATTCATAGAAAATACGCCGTGTGAATATATTCATATTCGTATGTACGAATATGAATATGCCCATCTCTGATTCCAACATGGCTGAGCAACCAAACAGGAGAGGTGTGCGCAGTAAAACCTCCGCGCAGATATGGCAACGAATCCGACAGCGGAAATTATCAGATTTTGATATAGTATCCATGACAATGCGTTGCAATAATCCATTTTGCGTTGGCTCTAGGTATATTAATTCTGTTACAAATGACAAATTACCTTACCTTAAATTAAATACATTAAATTACCTCAAGTAAATTATTAAATAAAATAAATTACCTAAAGTAAATTATTAAATAAATTAAATTACCTAAAGTTACCTTAAATTACATGTTCCTAATATAAATGATCGTGGGAGCACTTCACTGAACAAGTAAACGTCATCAACTGGCATTTGAGCGTCGTAGGCTCTTTTACAGGTAGGTTAACTGTATTAAAAAAAAATATATATGCTACAGAGGTAAAATGATCTTGTTGTGAAGTTGATCAAATGTCTTCATTTGTTCACCTTCACCCGAAACTTGTTCCGCGGTCAATGCCGCTGGAAGGTTTAACTGAAAGTGATGATTATTAGCAATAATTTCAGTAATGAGTGGAAGTTTTTTATTTAGCGATTAAATAAGGATCATAAATATTTTTATTCTGGTGAAAATTATCGTCTCAGATTTATAATAATTTATAACCTGAAAAATAAGGGTATTGAACCGTATTTTATCGATGTTCCATTTAGAATAGACACCGAGGTATTTATTGGTTGATTAAACCATAAAATAATTTGATTCAACCTATTAAATAAGTAACCTATGCGACCCGCGTTTTCCTGCTATCCAGAATGTTGGGGAAACTTTTGTGAGCTCTCCTGTGAAAATTTCGAAAAATGCGTCGGATCACCACTGTGACCGGGCGACATACTGTAGGTAACTGTAAACAGTGAATACTGTAGGTAACTGTACACAGTGAATACTGTAGGCAACTGCACACAGTGAATACTGTAGGTAGCTGTACACAGTGAATACTGTAGATAACTGTACACAGTGAATACTGTAGGCAACTGCAGACAGTGAATACTGTAGGTAACTGCACACAGTGAATACTGTAGGTAACTGTACACAGTGAATACTGTAGATAACTGTACACAGTGAATACAGTAGGTAACTGTACACAGTGAATACTGTAGGTAACTGTACACAGTGAATACTGTAGGTAACTGTACACAGTGAATACTGTAGGTAAACTGTACACAGTGAATTGTAACAACATCGAATCTTTTCAATAAGCATGTTTATTTCTTTTGAGAGTCCAAGGAAAAACAGTCCTGCTTCGTACTGGCGCAAGGAACCAAAATACTTCATGAAATTCCTCCGTGAGATCAGAAAGCCAAAACACTTCTTCCGCATTGAACGAATTTCTTATCACAATAAACTTAACAATCAATATAAACTAGTAACGATCGATGAAACGTTGAAAAAATGGAGATTTGTTTGGAATATACTGATTAGTTACATAGAAAAACTATATAATAACATTCTGATATTATTGCCTTTTACGAAGAATACAGTAAAATTGTTGTTTTTTTCGAATTTGTAAAAGGAATACCGAACGGGAATTCAAAAAGGAGTACCGTTGATTCTTTCTTCAAGTGTCTCATATTGTTTTTAAATGAAAGTTGATTCAGTTCTGCGTGTTTCAAGATCAACCGCACTCCCCTGCGATCAGTAATTTTTGTTGTATGGATTTTCTAAATCGGGCAAATAGTGACATCAGTGCAACCCCCTCCACCCGCCGTGCGTGACGTCACTATTTTCCCAAAATTTTTAAAATCCATAGAAAAAAAACTACTGATCACAGGAGAGTGTGCGGTGGGTTTCAAAATGCTCATAACGGAATCAACTTTCATTTTAAAATATTTTAAAAATTCACGGGCACTCCTTATTGTAAACGATAGTCAACGAAATTTCGACGTGTAACTCACACATCTCAGAGTACTCAATAACGTCGCTATAAAAAACCTTGGTGATTTCTTAAAATAACCTCACACGATGAAGTACTTCACACATAAGAAACCTCTTCAACAGTTTTTGGCAATCAACAACAAATATTTCATTATCGCAACAAAAGACGAGGAATGCCTTCTCGTTTTAACAACTTTTTGTATTTTTTTCTCTTTTTAAAAATTTAAATGTAACACTTTTTTTGGTTCCCGAAATCGTCCTTGGGAGGACCAACTCGAGTTTTCGGACCTTTTTTATTTTTTAAATATAGGTACATTTTGTTTTAAATGGTATTGTTTAAAGCTTACATGTTCTTATTACCAATCGCGGCAAGTGCGGTAGAAGTCGGTAGGAACCAGGTGCAAATTATATTATATATTATAATTATATGACTAAAAATAAACAAAAAAAACACCTAAATTTAACAAGTTGTAAGGAAACAATTGAAAACTCTCGTAACATTTACACATACACTTACAGAACGCACATAAAATATTTACAAAACAATTCGGTTCGTGATGAATGATATATTTGTACAATATTTACAATTTGTCTTTCAATACGAATGTCGAGTTTTAAATGCTTGGGTTGTACAGAGGGAATTTATGGTTTTTCCGACTCAATGCATTTTAGGAACAACGTTGATTGGGATATTTGAAGATTCAGGCACAATAAATTCATAAATTACGAATATTTTAGGGATGGGGAAAAAACGTGACTGTTTTTTTCCAAACAAACGATGAAACAGTTTCTCAAAACCTGCAATAACTGTTTCAAAAACCAGCAGGAAAAAAACTGGGTGTTACGAAACAGTTTGGAAACCGTTTCTGTTGCGAGATACAGCTTCGCAGAAGCAGCAGTTTTGCTGTAGGAAAACAAGGGGAAAAAACCGGGTGTTAGGAAACTGTTTGGAAACCGTTTCTATTGTGAGATACAGCTTCGTAGTAAGAAAAACAAAGAAACAGTTTCGCTGCAGGAACAAAAACGGGTGTTGCGAAACCGTTTGGAAACAGTTTCTGTTGTGAGATAACAGCTTCCCAGCAGGAAAAACGAAGAAACAGTTTTGCTGTAGGAAAACAAGGGGAAAAAAACCGGGTGTTAGGAAACTGTTTCACGGTAGGAAAAAACCGGGTGTTACGAAACTGTTTAGAAACCGTTTCTATTGCGAGATACAGATTCGTAGTAAGAAAAACAAAGAAACAGTTTCGCTGCAGGAACAAAAACGGGTGTTGCGAAACCGTTTGGAAACAGTTTCTGTTGTGAGATAACAGCTTCCCAGCAGGAAAAATAAACAGTTTCGCTGCAGGAAAAAACCGGGTATTAAGAAACCGTTGGGAAACAGTTTCTGTTGCGAGATTACAGCTTCCCAGCAGGAAAAACAAAGTAACAGTTTCGCTGCAGGAAAAAACCGGGTGGTACGATACCGTGTGGAAACCGTTTCTGCTGCAAGATACAGCTTCGCAGCAGGAAAAATAAAGGAACAGTTTCGCTGCAGGAAAAAACCGGGTGTTAAGAAACCGTTTAACAGTTTCTGTTGCGAGATACAGCTTCCCAGCAGGAAAAACAATAACAGTTTCGCTGCAGGAAAAAACCGGGTGTTAAGAAACCGTTTAACAGTTTCTGTTGCGAGATACAGCTTCCCAGCAGGAAAAACAATAACAGTTTCGCTGCAGGAAAAAACCGGGTGTTAAGAAACCGTTTAACAGTTTCTGTTGCGAGACACAGCTTCCCAGCAGGAAAAACAATAACAGTTTCGCTGCAGGGAAAAACCGGGTGTTACGATACCGTCTGGAAACCGATTCTGCTGCGATATACAGCTTCGCAGCAGGAAAAACAAAGAAACAGTTTCGCTGCAGGAAAAAACCGGATGGTACGATACCGTGTGGAAACCGTTTCTGCTGCAAGATACAGCTTCGCAGCAGGAAAAATAAAGGAACAGTTTCGCTGCAGGAAAAAACCGGGTGTTAAGAAACCGTTTAACAGTTTCTGTTGCGAGATACAGCTTCCCAGCAGGAAAAACAATAACAGTTACGCTGCAGGAAAAAACCGGGTGTTAAGAAACCGTTTAACAGTTTCTGTTGCGAGACACAGCTTCCCAGCAGGAAAAACAATAACAGTTTCGCTGCAGGAAAAAACCGGGTGTTACGATACCGTCTGGAAACCGATTCTGCTGCGATATACAGCTTCGCAGCAGGAAAAACAAAGAAACAGTTTCGCTGTAGGAAAAAAAAAACGGGTGTTATGAAACCGTTTGGAAACCATTCCTGTTGCGTGATACAGCTTCGCAGTAGGAAAAACAAAGACACATTGTTACGTTTCTGTTGTTTTGGCTGAGCCAAAATATTTAGGAACAATTGCTGCTGAAGCTGTTATTTTGAAACAGCTCTCTCAAAACTGTTTCATACAGTAAACAAACTGTTTCGTTTCTCAAAAAGAACGGAAACGCCCATCCCTACAATATTTATTGATATTGAAGAGGTGGAAGGTTGACGACAGATCCCATAGAGAAATGATAGTTGGTAAGAGTTTACAACATGAAGTTATTCCGGTAGTCACAGGTAGGCACCTGCCTACAGTCTTTGGTTAGTATAGTTAAAAACAGTTGCTTGGTAAAATTCACTGTATAACATAAGATTCACTTCTGCTAATATAGAAATTAAAATGGGATGGGGGTGGGGGGGGGGGTTAAAATTATAACAGTTCGCATGAATAAGTAATAATTGGTGTAGGTTTGTTACATGAAGAAGTTATTGATGTTTTCATGTAGATACCTACTTAAGGTTATATATATACAGATTTCCAGGAGCACGTTTTTGAGTTTTTATAATCCGAGTTCGGAAGACTTTCATCATCACTTGAAACAGTGCAACATGGGTGGACGTTTCTGTTCTTTTTGAGAAACGAAATGAAACAGCGTGTTTATTGTATGAATCAGTTGCGGGAAAGCTGTTTCAAAATAACAGCTTTGGCAACAATAACGCTTCAAGAAATTTCGGCTCTCGCCAAAACAACAGTACCGTGGAACTGTTTCTTCGTTTTTCCTGCTGTGAAGCTGTCTCTTGCAATGGACTATGGCAACCTCGGGACCCAAAATCAACTCAAGACTGTAACAGTTCGTTTCGTCTGTGACCGTTCTTTTGAAACAGTTGTTTAAGGTTTTGAGAAACTGTTCGGTCATTTCTTTTCAAGCAACAGTTTCACGTTTTTCCCCCCATCCCTACAGCGCAATGTTTCAACAAAATCATTACCATTACAAGTAGGTAGGTAATTTCTAAATTCTTGCAATAAATTTATTGATGTGTATCGTAAAAACTTACAGAAAATGTTCTGACACGGAACCAAATTTTCACTTGATACTCAACTTTTCTTGAAGACAGTTCAACCCTTAACATTTTCTTACCCACTTCCGCGATTCATAAATATCAGTATGTAATACAATAATATATTGTAATATATATTTTTTGTCTTTATATTAATAATTTTTTTTTTAAATTCAATATCACTTCAACAAACTACGCATTTGGAAATATTTTCGAAAGACCACATGACGAAAAAACAACGAAATCTAAACATGGAACGCAAAACATTAAATGGAAAACATTCAATACTGTACATTATTATAGGCCATTTGTTTTTAAAACATACTCCCTCGCGTACATTTTCGAGAAATAAAAACTTCCAGGATTTCAAATTCTTTCTAAAATTTGAACGATTTCAAATCACAATGTAGTCGATATGCATATGAGACGTGGACAATTAAATAAAGGATGAGGTGTGGAGATTTAATTTCGAGAAAGTGACTAATAGTGCTTTTAATATTGTTAATTTTGTTATAATATTATCAAATTTATAGTAATAGGTATGTTTTTGGTCGTTTTGTCCTTGATTGGGGTAAAAAGTTTTCATGTCTTGAGGTTCGTAAAGAGGAAATATGGTGATTGAAGTAATAATTCCAGTTTTGAACTACAAAGAAAGCAGAGCTTTCTCGTATACAAATAGTTGTGAGGATGTGTAATGGTTAGGTCAGATTCCTGTTTTCGTAATTTCTACACAAAGAAGGTATCATATCCACCGAGAAGGTATTGAATGATCGTTTAGTCACCAGTATCTAAGTGCAGGTTGTATAATTGTTCGATCATGAAAATAGTTGAGGTACAAATTTACGGATGTGGATCATGCCCTGAAAGCTATAACGAATGTCCGTTATCACTGAGAAGTTACTGGTGGATCATTCAGAAGGAATACTTTACTGTCTACCAATTTATGGATGTATGTACCTTGAAAAACACAAGGCATATCTCATTCCAAGAAAGTACTAGGTTTGTATGCAGTGACCATCTGACGGTTATCTTACCATCAGAAAGGCGCTCGGCCGTTCGCACTGATTCTCGGACTCTTTTCGGACTGTATAGTATCCATGGCCGTCCGTGCACTGTGTTTTCCTGACTATCCAAAGCCAGTTTTCTAATCGTCATTCCAGTACACAGAATAAATAGGCCAGACGACAAACTGACTACGCACTGCCTTCTCGACTCCCAACCGTTATCAAACTCAAACCTCAAGATCACATTGGATCACAGATGGTTTCTTACGGTTTTCCAGGAGTCAGCTAATCGTCAGAAAAAGCCAGTGCGAACAAACCTACTGATTTACTATTCATACTGCTACTGATATTCCATCACAAGGACTCTACAATTCCACACACTATTCATCACATTCTCTATTCCACACACGCTATTCATCACATTCACTATTCCACTGTTCATCACATTCACTATTCATTACACTATTCCATTCACTATTCATCACCACGACCATTCACTATTCCACTATTCACATCACATCACATCAGATCCATTCACTATTCACCACACTATTCCATTCACTATTCCACACACACTATTCCATTCAAAAGGAATTTACTATTCCATTCACTATTCATCACATTCATTACCACACACACATGACATTCACTATTCTACACACACTATTCATCACATTCACTATTCCACACACACACTATTCATCACATTCACTATTCCACACACACTATTCCATTCAAAAGGAATTAACTATTCCATTCACTATTCATCACATTCATTACCACACACACGACATTCACTATTCTACATACACTATTCATCACATTCACTATTCCACACACACTATTCATCACATTCACTATTCCATCACAAGGAATTTACTATTCCATTCACTATTCATCACATTCATTACCACACACACATGACATTCACTATTCTACATACACTATTCATCACATTCACTATTCCACACACACTATTCATCACATTAACTATTCCATCACAAGGAATTTACTATTCCATTCACTATTCATCACATTCATTACCACACACACATGACATTCACTATTCTACATACACTATTCATCACATTCACTATTCCACACACACTATTCATCACATTAACTATTCCATCACAAGGAATTTACTATTCCATTCACTATTCATCACATTCATTACCACACACACATGACATTCACTATTCTACATACACTATTCATCACATTCACTATTCCACACACACTATTCATTACATTCACTATTCCATCACAAGGAATTTACTATTCCATTCACTATTCATCACATCCATTACCACACACACTATTCATCACATTCACTATTCTACACACACTATTCATCACATTCACTATTCACCACACTATTCCATTCAAAAGGAATTAACTATTCCATTCACTATTCATCACATTCATTACCACACACACATGACATTCACTATTCTACATACACTATTCATCACATTCACTATTCCACACACACTATTCATTACATTCACTATTCCATCACAAGGAATTTACTATTCCATTCACTATTCATCACATCCATTACCACACACACTATTCATCACATTCACTATTCTACACACACTATTCATCACATTCACTATTCACCACACTATTCCATTCAAAAGGAATTAACTATTCCATTCACTATTCATCACATTCATTACCACACACACACGACATTCACTATTCTACATACACTATTCATCACATTCACTATTCCACACACACTATTCATCACATTCACTATTCCATCACAAGGAATTTACTATTCCATTCACTATTCATCACATTCATTACCACACACACGACATTCACTATTCTACATACACTATTCATCACATTCACTATTCCACACACACTATTCATCACATTAACTATTCCATCACAAGGAATTTACTATTCCATTCACTATTCATCACATTCATTACCACACACACATGACATTCACTATTCTACATATACTATTCATCACATTCACTATTCCACACACACACACACACACACACACACACACTATTCATCACATTCACTATTCCACACACACTATTCCATTCAAAAAGAATTTACTATTCCATTCACTATTCATCACATTCATTACCACACACACACATGACATTCACTATTCTACATACACTATTCATCACATTCACTATTCCACACACACTATTCATTACATTCACTATTCCATCACAAGGAATTTACTATTCCATTCACTATTCATCACATCCATTACCACACACACTATTCATCACATTCACTATTCTACACACACTATTCATCACATTCATCACAAGGAATTTATTATTCCATTCACTATTCATCACATTCATTACCACACACACTATTCATCACATTCATTACCACACACACTATTCATCAAATTCACTATTCCACACACACTATTCATCACATTCACTATTCCATCACAAGGAATTTACTATTCATCACTAAGAAGAAACTTGTACATTTCCTCTTTACGAATCCGACATGTTGTTGAAATAATTTTCGTTTAGAAAAAAAAAGATTAAGCTAATAGAAAACCTAATTTGTGGGTAAAATTACACATGATTTTACATAACTATAATTTCATTTTCGTAAATATATGGTTTCATAGATTAGAAGGGAAGGGCATAATATGATTATAAGTTGTAACAAGAGAAAGTTAAAACGTGGTTGTGTACCATTTATTATTGCTTATAAAGGAATATTTATTGAACAAAAAAAATTACGACAAAATTGGAATTTCATTCAAGTTCCCAATAGCAGAATAATTTTATTCTCCCACCACAGGCTACGTGAACGTGGTTACGTTTCTCTTTTCACTTTAAATTTCGACAAAAAACCTAGTTGAACGCCTTCCGTCTTCTATGTTATAATTTCAACTCGCTATCACTTTAGTGAAAATATTCAGTACTTCCCCTGGACAAGTTACGGCGATCACAGTTCAGTTGTTTTTCTAGTGAGGGCGTTGTTGTTTTTCTAGGGGCAGATTTGTAAGGATATTCTAATTAGAATATCGAAGTTTGCACAGGTTTCTTAATGAGGATATTTGAAATGGGGTATCGATAGTTGAACTGTTATAATATGTTCTTAGCAAGGACATAAAAATTCAATTTCTTTCGCCTTGTAGATATGATATAAGTAGAAAAAATCACGACAATTAGCAGCCTTTTAAAATCACAATAAAAACGCAGAACGAAAAATAGAATTAATATGTCGATGAAATGAGATGAAAATGTGAAATTCCTAGTGTTTTGGTTTTAATTGTGCAGTGATTCATTGTGTTTCGTAAGTATTATTAGAGTGGTAATGTTCCAGTAGCAGCTGAAATCAATTTGGAATTTTAACAGATCGATTTCAAATGTTAGTCGAAAAAAAAAGGTCGTGGGAGGAGCATGTTGGGACAGGATTGACCTGAGGGGAGGGGGGAGGTTGGGAGTTGGAGGTGGGGGAAGAGGCTGTGGCGCATGTTCAAATGCGCATGTGGCGCATGTGCCCCAAGACTGGGCCTCTAGAGAGGGTGTTGGGAGTGGGGGAAACGGCTGATATAGGAAAGTGTTTATGGCCCATTTTTAGATGCCCGAGGGCTAGCTTGCTTGTTCGGAGCTTATGGGCCTGTGGCATCCTCCCCACACGAGAGAGCCTGGGAAGAGTACACATGTTTAGACAGGAATGTCTGTACGAAGGGGGAATTTACAGGTTTGGGAAGCGACCGCGGGACCAGGAAATTGTTTTTAATGCTCAAACATGTTCAGCTGCAGGAAACACACGAACAGCCGAATGAATCAACTGATTATCCTCTCGCATTTCATCTTTGAACTACGGTTTTAAGATATCTGTTTGCCATGAAACCCAACCTTGGCGCCACCACCGATAATGGCGCCACTCCGAACGTGGTAAGGCACACCCAAAGATGGTTTGCGGGGCGTCCACGCTCAGGCAGGATTGCCACTGACATGTAAGTGGCTACGGCTTGCAGGTTCAAACATGATCACCTCCAAACACCCTCCTTTTGAATCTTCCAACATTTATACTCAACAAAACACGGCAAAATTATAGGATACGCCATTCTATATGAAAAAACCAACAGTATTTACACTTAAGAAACGGTATCATTTATAGTGCGATCATATAACTAAACATCTACAGTGATCTCTGCTTCAATTTAGACCCCTCACAAGCCAAACATTACCCCCAATATGCTATTCATTTTTGCTAAACAATAAACTACACACTTTTTAGGCTACAAACCCTTTCAGTTCTTTTTTTTGTTTTTTAAAATTTACTCATCAGAAAAAATAATTCGAACAAAATGGCCAAAACTGCAAAATCGATAGAAATTTGTTCAAATTCCAACTACAACTATGCTACGCTTTTCTAACGTGTATTTTTTCATTTACAATACTTAAAATATAAATAAATTTTAATCTAAGTGGTTTTCATACAGAACTTATCCACAATTGAAGGTACTCAACTTCTTAAATGGTAAGTACCTTGAATAAACATCAGAAAAGAATACCACGTAACTGAAGGTGAACGAAAAATTGAAAATTTTCATCAAAAGGCAATATATTATATTTATATATTCATTTTACTGAAAACTATCCTAAAAATCACATTTTTTTGAGAAACTTTTTTTTCAAGAGAAGAATTCATACAGTCCCAGGCACACGGATAAATATGGTGCTTCTTATTACTTACTTATATGACAACATACTTTTTTTGTGTGTGGATTTTATGTATATTTTATATTCAACGACTAAGATATAAATATTTTTTGATTAAAAAAGAAAAAAAGCAACCAAAAAGGTGCATTTTGGAATTTATTCTATTCTGTACGTGTATCATACACAAGTATTCTCATTGTATAAATTTATTACTACAGAGACGTTCTGTATTAGGCCAGCGCACAGTGGTTACTCAGCAGGCCGCATCTTGGCGGGAAAATGCGCCAGGTTTAGTGGAGGTGCGGTTCATTTGTGGGACTACAGTTAGTTCACTCTTTGAAAGGAGCAGTTCTTTTGAGTTAGTTCAGTAGGTCATTCCAGTTCCTTTTCGTTTCCAATCACGCGGCACAGTTCTGAACTGTCAGACTGGCTTCTGTCTTGGGAACAGGAACGACCGGTCGAAGGAACGGCTGAACAACTCCAACTTAGTTCCTAATTCCTTTGAATTGTCGTAGACAGCGTGTTGGACTCACGTAGTATCCAAACCATTTAAACAACTCCTAATGAACCAAAGGAACTATCGTTCTGTGGATATTATAAACTCCTCAAGCAGTATTAATTCCCCATCTGAATGACTCCTAATAAACTAAAGGAACTACCTCCTCAGTGTTAATTCACCGCATCTGAATCCCCTAATGTACTTGTACTAAAGGAACTATCAGTGGATACTATCAGCTCCTCATGTGGTAAGGGAACTATCGTTCTGTGGATACTATAAACGCCTCAGTATCAATCCACCCCATCTGAATCCCGTGATGTACTACAGGAACTATCGCTCTGTGGATACTATACAATCCTCGTAGTATTCTCCCCTTCTGAATGACTCCTAATGAACCAAAGGAACTATCGTTCAGTGGATACTATAAACTCCTCATGTAGTATCCAACGTTCCAATGAACAACAGAACTAAATAACTACCTAACTCACCCGCCTTGTGAGTGAGTTACTAGTTCTATAGTTGCTAGTTCATAATACGCAGAACAACAGTTCTTTCGTTCCGCCTTCCTACATCCATCTCTAGCCACTGGGTCCTTGATTCTCTTACTCTGTGATCCCAGTGAACGACAGTTCAGTGAAGTGAACTATGTCGAGGAGCAGGTAGTTCAGTTGGCGGAGTTAGTTCTTCAAGAGTAGGTCAGAACTTCTAGCCTGGCTCGGTTTAGGCCCTCTGCATGATACAGGGCGGATTCCTTGACGATTCCCTCACAAGGACACCGTGCTAGCGTCTCTGAAGACGAATGCGTAAGGGAATCTGAAATATTCGTCGATGACTGTGAGCAGATATCGGTTCGGGCAAACGAGCTTCAAAGAAGTGATTCTAAATTTGTACAGGACGTCTAAAGAAAATAAAAATTTTATTTGTAAACTCCAGAACGATCTCAAGTCACTGATACACTTCAATCACAGTATGGTATCACCGTGGGTATGGTATCAGTTATGGCATTCACGACCGGCAACGCCCCAGTGCAAAATCTGGACCACTTTGCGGCGCATCAAAGGAACGATACGATACCCAGTGGGCGCGGCGTAGGGCTCCCCCCGCTGTGTATCATCACTCTAAGTATAATTATCCCACCTTTTGCACGACACAAAATGTAGAGTAACTAAGAGATGGGACATTTCCCGCTGTGTTGCGGCCCCGACACGCTGCTGCGTTAGTGTGCACTGACCTCAAGTGAGTTTTTTAAAATTTTGTACAAGAACTCGTTAGTTTTTCTCTACAGTTTTCACATTTTTCTCCACCTCGAAACTGCGTCCAAACTGCAGGCTGGTGAGAAGGCACTTAGACCTGCAAATCGTTTCATAGGAAAATCGTTCCGTTTCGCTATTTCTCAAGTCTATATGTATATATTTTTTTTAAATTTATTTTTTAACAAGTTTGTTCGGCAATTTTGGGTTCCGAGTGAATGACTGCGCCGAAATTTCGAATCCATTCCGAGGGGCACCTTTATGCATTCATTTGGAGAGGAAAACAAAGGGTGCAGAGGTTGGAAGCACTTGAATAAACATCAGGAAGATTTTTGCGTGGAAACTTTACCTATGTAAATTTAAACAAACTATACAATTTGTTTAACAGTCAACAAATTTTTTTTTCGACTTTCTGGTGATGGATTCGAAATTCATGGCTACGGTCTGTTAAATCGACGTATTTTTTCGATTTTCAAGTAGCACGTTAGATGTTTTTGGCGCTTCTACGTTTATATGTAAAATATACGGTTGGTGATATACGGTTGGATCCAGTCATCTTCAATTTCTTGTTTAGTCGTCCCAGGATGGGAAATTCGTCGGGTCCACGAAGAACGACGACGTGCCCGTCTGAGGAGCTGAGCTCGTTTGCACCTGGAAATTGAAAGAAAAAAACACGTTAATGTTGTTAAATAAATCATTCTGAACCACTCGTTTGTTTCCTCGTTGTATTAGTTCCTTTTAGTTACTCGAACTGGCACAAGAAAGCTGATGAAATCAATATTTTGGGTGCCCCAAGGCTGTTCGTGTCCAATATAACGGTCTTTCGATATTTGAGGTAAGTTTGGAATAATAGAGGAAATGACGCGTTAACTTCTATGATTTACTGACCAATTTTCAGTAATACCACCATATAAAGTGGGAGGAATACCTTCAAAGTAGTGATAGGGAATATCGTTAGCACTATCTATACTATCGATAGTTTTTGAATTCAAACGAAATATCATTTCGAAACATTTATAACACTGAATTCAATTTTATAGCTATTGAAACGAAAGGAAAACCATTTTAAAAATCTGTCATAAAATATACATCTGATAAAATTTTCAAACCAATAAAAATATTAAAATAATAGAGTAAATTAAGATGAAAAAATGCTAGATAATATTCCTATATTTCTCTTCAAAACCCACATATCTTAGGTAAGGCTACATAGTGCAAAAAAAAAAAAAAATAACTTGAATACAAATGAATTCATTTTTGAAAGTGTTCAGAAAATTGGAGAGGTATGCCCTTAAAAAAAAGGATAAACTATCACAGATTTTACAGATTAAATGATAGGAATCATTTCATGAGCTTACTAAGATCAACCTGGTAACTCAATAAAATTACATTAGAACAATTTTTTCCAAAGGGTTGGTACAAATAGGTAAGAACAGTAGTGGTAAAATGAAGGTCGAGGTGAGTTAATGCTATACTGCCTCAAAATGGGACATTTTGGTCAAGAATGTTTTTTGAAAAACATTATTCAGAACTCTTGGAAAAATGGTTGTTTGAAGCCTGTTTTCAAAAATAAGTGTCTTTTTTTAATGAGGGCGGTTAAAAGAAAGAATGTGGCACGAATGGCTGTTGGCCCAAGGAGGCGGAGCGAAGCCTCGGAGGGGAAGGTTCTCAGTGCTGCCAACAACATGGCAAACCTTCCTGGCAGCCTTCAAGAACCTTTGCCGTGAACTTTCCCTCTGTTTTATTTTGAGGACGAGTTTTTTAAATTTATTTATAAATGTGTGGTTCCATCCGTCCATTGCGGTTCTGTACATTGTTCAAAGTGATGCACTAGCGCTCTAAGTGGGATTTGTGTTGAACTACTCGGTGATTTACCTGATATACGTCATTTCTAGCGGGAACTCGGAAACTCACATTTCACACTAGTTTTCTGCCTCGACTTTCCATTATAAACACCTCATTATCACGTCAAAGTAAAGTAAACAGCCATTCCAGGCTGGGGCTTTTCGTCCGACTGCCCTGCGCAGTTGTGATCGGCTCATTATGAAATCAGTAAGTGTTCATTTTCGTTACAGAACAGAATTTGGCAACAAAGGGAGAACTTGAAACCCACGAAAATAGCCCCAGCTAGGTAGGTAGTAGGAATTAGCGAGGCAGAAAACTTATCGTCGACAGTATGGACAGTTAGGGACGATAATATCGGAGCTGTAGGTAGGTCCCCATCATCAGTTTCAATGCCTCTGACTGATAAGTAGATTTCCTTACCGGGATGGGGGTTGCTTGAACTGGCGGCGCTCTCAAGGGGAGCTGAGGAGCGGCCCAGTCGGGTTTCGGCACGGAAGCCTTCATCTCCAGGTCGCCTGAGGGACCCGCGTCCGGGTCTTCCCCCGTCTCCAGGCTGCTGTGCTTGATCCCGTAGTAGAAGTACATCAGAAACCCTGGGAAGAAGGTTGAAAACCCGAATAAAATACCAGGGTTTTAGAATTCAGGATAATTTGTAAATGTGGAAAAAGCGACGTATCAGGTCAACTGACATCTGATTGGCTCTTGGCCCAAAGAGGCGGAGCGAAGCCTCCGAGGCGAAGGTTCTCAATACTGCCAACAACCCAACATTAAAAATGGCAAACCTTCCTGGCAATCTTCAAGAACCTTTGCTATCACCTTTCGTGAACCTCCTCAAGGTTTGAGTTTGAGGACATGGTTTTCTAAATTTAGTTATACATTTGTGGTCCCATCCACTGCGGTTCTGTACATCGTTTAAAGTGATGCACTAGCGCTCTAAGTGGGATTTGAATTGAACTACTCGTCGATTTACCTCATTTCTAATAGAAACTCGAAAATTCACATTTCACACTCGTTTTCTGCCTATACTTTCCGACTTAAACACCTCATTACGACGTCAATAAGCGTTAATTTCCGTTATTGAACAGAATTCGGTCAAAAAAGGAGAATTTGTAACACATGAAAATTGTCCATTGGCTGCATAAAAAAAAAACGCTGCAAAGTCCTTGTCACATGGGTTTATTATTCTACTGGACGCACCTACAGAAATGTTGGCTGTTCATTTATTGTTTCTTTCATGCGGAATAATTCAAATAGCTATTTTTGATGGTTTCTACTTTCTACCAATTTTGATCCCCAAAAACACAAATTATGCTCCTATTTTCGACAAAAATCGTCTCTGATCATTGATAGTGCCCTTTAATTGTCTTTACTCACCTGTTGATACTACTTCTAGTGTTGTTTATTTATGGTGACTTCAGAAAATTTCCCAGGTTTTGGCTAATAAAAATTGAATTTTGGGAGCTGAACCTTCGTTACAACATCAATTCTTCACTCTTTGGTCACAATCAACTTCATATTCGGTCTTCTCGCCCTAAGAAACATGGAAAACGATACCTCACAAGCACATGTTCACTAAAACCTTTAAAAAACACCTCGAAACCCGCGTTTTTACACCCATTTTTCACCCGTAACACCCCTGGGTGTACTCCGATCGGGCTGCCGAGCTTTGGAGGAAAACTAGGACTCAAATGGAGCCTGTGTGCGAAAGAACGACGATTTTAGATCAAAATTTATCATAAATTTAAGGCTGAAACTTCGTTAGAACCTCAATTTTCCACTCGGGTCAAAATCGACTTCATATTCGGTCTCCTCACCCTAAAAAACATGGAAAATTATTCCTGACATGCTCATGTTACTAAAACACCAAAAAAACCCATTTTGGTTTATTATTCTGTGAATAATACACCTATGTATTTGCTCAGCAAAAAATGTTTATAACACCCCGTCAAAATTTTTTAGACCGAAAATAAAGTAGGTACGGATGAAACACACACTTTGAAACGTAAAATAAAAAATGTTGATGGGGGTGTTATAAATTTTTTATTTGCTGAGCGAATACACAGGTGTATTTATTCACGGAATAATAAACCAAAACGTGGGTTTTCACGATTTTAGCACATTGTGTGCATTCAAAAATTCTGGTACAGGGTCATTTCTTATCGAACTGCATCGTAGAACCCCAATCCACAACGAAAATGGGGGGCTCCTATTCAAAAATAAAAATAAAAATAAAATAGAAGTTGGTGTAGAAATTTCTACATTTTTATAAAATATCGATTTTCGGTTTGAGATCTACGTAAAAAATTATGAATAGCTAACAAAAAAAGTTAACTTTGGAAATGTTTTCTAAATTTTCCTATGAATGCTCATTTTCTTACCTAACGTCATCCACACGGTGAACCTGACGAGAGTGAGGATGGACAGCTTGAATATCAGGTAGATGTTGACCATCACAGCTATCGCCGGCACGAAGGGCAGCCCGGGAGTTTTGAAGACGAGGGCTTTCCTAGGGAATCGAACAAGCGGAAGAGCGGATATCAAAATCAACCCACCGATTCACATTCCAACATCTTTTGACAATAATAAATTCCTGAATGAAAATGAACGACGTCTTGCTTGTTGTATCCCAAAGAGGGACGACTACCAGTTCCGCGCAAAACCCTTCTAAGTACACCAGTTCCGCGCGAACTAGATAAATCCAGTCGTTCAATTCCACGTGGTACAACCAGCCAGTTCCACGTGGTACAAGCAGACAGTTCCGCGCGGTACAAGCAGCCAGTTCCACGCGGTACAAGCAGCCAATTTTGTGCGGTACAAGCAGCCAGTTCCACGTGGTACAAGCAACCAGTTCCGCGTGGTACAAGCAGCCAGTTCCACACGGTACAAGCAGCCAGTTCCACGCGGTACAAGCAGCCAGTTCCATGCGGTACAAGCAGCCAGTTCCGCGCGGTACAAGCAGACAGTTCCACGCGGTACAAGCAGACAGTTCCACGCGGTAAAAGCAGCCAGTTCCACACGGTACAAGCAGCCAGTTCCACACGGTACAACCAGCCAGCTCCACGCGTGAGGAAGATGATAAGTAGGTAATGAAAACTGTGAAGTATTACACAATGCAGCGTGCACATGTGCAGTGAAGTTTGGAGCGTCGTGGTTATGTACAACATTTTCACTTTCAAAAATAATATCACCACATATGTCCGTGTAGAACAGAGCGCGACACTTTTTCTCCGTACATATCCACGAAACACCGCACTTTACCTCCCTATCACGGTGGTCTTCGATCATCTTATTGGGTTTTCCCTTTTCGCTTTAGGATACGGCCATATCTTCTGTTTACAAGGAACTGGCTTTGACGAACTAGACAAACGAATCTGACCTCTGTCGATCATCTGTAGATAAGTGACAGAGTGTGACAGTAGGGATGGACCCTCGAGAGTCCCCCTCCTAGACCAGAAATTACTACCAGTTAAGAATGGGTATCGATTAGGCTTCCACCAAGCGACCCTGTCTCCACCGAAAGAAAAAACAGCTCGAGAACCACCACTGTTACACTCATGATGGACCGATTGTTTACACATCCGACCATTTGTTGACGAAACAGGCAGTGAGATAGCGAGCAATATTGTTCGTGTGGAACTGGTACACACGAAAGCCAGGAACCCTGCGTGGAACTGGTAGGCTGTGAAAACTCAATCGGCGCGGAATTGGTATACATCGAATTAGCACATTTTTCGGCTTAGCACAGAACTGGTGTATTCCCCCAAAAATATTTGTTTGTTTGAACCAAATAATAACAGATCACAAGATTACAGAAATAATGACAAAAATAACGATATTTATGCTAAATTAAATACCACCTCATCTGCAATTTTACCTATAGTTCTGTTGTTACTGAACGGTACATGAAGTAGGTATTTATAAAAACGCTGTAAGTTATTACACAACGGTTTATTATTTACCTGTATATGCCCCTTCTGCGTAGATCACTGTTTTCGGTGGTCAATACCCTCGTGCTCACCCCAGGAAAGCCCTAAACCGAGTAGCGGAACCGCCCCAGGAATTACAGTTTCATAAAAAAATGTGCAGGATTCAATAATTCTATCATTAATATTATTTGTTGTTATTCATGAAGCGTAACGTTTGTTCAAGTTTCAGAAGTACCTATCAACAAAATCCGAAAGATCCATCCAACAAAGTTCCACAGAACGAACAACTCGACTTCATAAAGCCATAATCTGGTGCTCCCTAGCGGTGATTATCTAGGGCCAATTCCCAAATCCTCTAAATATCCTCTATATGGGGCCTCAATCGGTGGCAATGTTTTTTTTCCAATTTTATTTTGGCATGATTTCTCCATACGCCATACAATATTAAACTATTTACAGCGGATTATGGAATGAAAGTCAATTATAATCTGATGTACTTATGTAAACTAATCGACTGATTAAGTAATGTAAATAGATTAATAAATTACATTATACATTATATTCTATGGCAATATATTATGGCTCATTGAAAACAACTGATCATCCCTCCCCAAATATTGGGGCCAATTAAACCCCACATCCCAATATTGGGGATCACATTGTTGCGGCGTCCCTAGCAATGATATATGGGCTGAATGTATACAAGCCTGCCGGTGCAAACTTCTGGGCCTTACTGTGAACAAACGGCTGGACATACAATGCTCCGAATGGTCTCAAAAAACTCCCGAGATCGAGAACTATTTAAAAGCAGAAATTTTTTTAAATTCCACTTTCGGAAAAGAAACCATAAAATTTTGAGGGGCGGTTAAAATTTGTTTTTCATGCTCGATTCAAAAGGTTCATTATTGAAAATAATAAACCAAAATCGCATTGCCCACGGACAGGTTATTCCTGGTTCAGACTTTTTTTGGTAGGTAGGCGATTGAAAAAATTTTTTTTCACTGTTGGCCGACCTGTTTTGAGGTTTTCTCGAAATGATGAGGAGAACCCCGATGATGGCGGGGAGGAGGGTGAAGACGAGGAGGCTCACGATGACTGAGTCACTGCTCATCCCGATGACGATGGTCAGGTCGAAGACGAGGATGAGGAGGTAGAGGAGGCCAACGAGCTTCATCACGACCAAACCCGACTCCTCGGTGGCGGGACCCGTGTCGACCCAGGGGAAGATCGCCGGACACAGGTACGTCGCTGCCTGCAAAACGAAATGAGATTCGTTCATAGCAAAGGTATACAGTTATGACGGTAACAGAACATTTTTGGTCTCTGGATTGCAGTAACACCACACATCGTCCTAAGGATGGGGGAATCGGTTACTGATGGAAATGAACAACGGAACCACTCAGAATAACAGGTTATCTACCAAGAACTGGTTACTGAAATAACCTGTTACGAGAAAACCTACATTATTGGAATAACTACTTCGCTTCTCCTGGGCTCTGGGCTGGCACTGGGCAGTACTAAAGAGACGGTACCTACTGGCAAAGGCAGTACGAGACCTTTTATTTTAATATAAAAAGGCCGGTAGCTGGTTGCCTTCACTACTGTGACAGAGTGAGAGCAGAGTGACGGTGGACCCTCGAGAGTCCCCCTCCTAGACCAGCGAGATTATCACTGGATAAGAAGGGATATCGATTAGGCTTTCACCAAACGATCCCATAAATCGAGACACTGCAAATCAGCAGCTCATACCTGGAGTTTCCTGGCGAAGTGGGACAGCGTGGGGCCGGTGATGCCGGCAGTGGCGCTACCGCAGGTGCTCCCGCCCCCGTGGACCGTCCCGTAGAACTTGGATTCCGACGCGTCACTGACGAGGAACTGGTCGTCTCTCATCACGTCGTCCCCTTCCTCCGTCATCGTGTCATCAGAGTCTGGAGAACTGCAATCATCGGTATAACACTTAAAACCTGTATCAGTTGTAGTAGTCATAAATATATAAGCACTCGCCGGGATTTCAAAAGCTGTATGGTTACTCGAGTGAACCACTCCATATAGAACTGTTCATTGCATAAGTCCCTCAAATCGTTACTATATGTAATTACAATACAGAGTTTTGCAGCCACAACGACGTGTCGAAAAAGACCAAAACAGACCGATGAGGTACGGCGAGCAAATTTCAGATGATAACCTTTTTGGTTTCCTTTTGGGCATCTACCGCTAGGTAAAGTCACAATAAAGGCATCTTCCAGCCAACGCGAGTTTTCCCATGAGTTTGGCGCACAACCCACTGCACACAAAAACTGCGTTCCAACCACAGCAAGTGTTGAAACTGTTCACTTTGGTTTTATCTATAAACTAGGTTCGTTCCAGTGCGAAACCTCACAAGCTTGTATTACTAAAACACCAAAGAACACAATTTTTCACCCATAACACCCCTGGATATATTACGATCGGGCTGCAAAGTTTAGGGACACAACTAGCGCCCAAATGGAGCATGTGTGCCAAATGGAGACCTGCGAAAGAACGCATTTTTAGACAGAAAATGAAGTAGAGACGGCGTGGATACGGCTGAAGGCGGGTAGACATCGCATTTTTGGAATCTAAGCACCTTTAAACATTTAAAAAAAATTTTGAGGGGTTGTTATAAAACATTTTTGCTGAGGGAATACATAGTTGTATTACTCACAGAATAATAAACCAAATCGTAGTTACTGAACGGTTGTCTGTTTCCACTGAAGCACGAAAAAACTCAAAAAAATCCCCTGTATTCCCCTTCTTATTCTTTTTCTTTGAAATAGGCTCAAAGGTGAGGCAGTTTGTGGCAATCAAAGGAAATCGCAACCGTAATTGAACTAATGGCTTTAATACTACGGTTTAATGATAAGGGGTCCAGATTCCACTACAGGGAGGCGCCCAGCTGTGCTTGCCTTTTGCGTGGAATTTTTACAGTGGAATCATTACAAAGTTTTATACAAAACCACACTGTATTTCAGACCTTTAACAATCACAATTAACATGTTTATAAACCTTGTTTTTACTTGAATTTTGTTGAGAATAAAAACATTACAAGTCCAGTAATTTACTTGTTAATCTTGTCTATTTAAAATTCTTTTTAAACGCAAAAAAATCATGGTAATGTTGATGGAACTGCAAGTACGATACCTGGTGGTTGACTAATCGTTAGAACACTGATAGCGAGCAGCTGATTTCTCACCCATTCAATTCGATGAGTCACTTCCCAAAACCTTTTCGTGTCGTGACGTTTTTCGGCCGGCAGGTCATCGCAAGAGCGTGTGCGAATCGGCATCTAGTAGATGTGTGCCGATACTCTCGGATCAGAAGGTGGAACCTGTTCCCCTGGTGGAACCGTTCCAGGCCACTCAAGTTGCCGATACCGATATACAGTCTTGTAGGCCGAGTAGACGTGTGTGAATACTCTCGGGACCTTCTTCCATGGTTCCACGTTCCCGATCAGAGAGTATCGGAACGCACTTCGGCACTAGCACCTCTTCAAAGTGTTCTCGATCCATAGCGATCCCGTTCCGACGTGACTGCGTCCTCCTCCATCCTTTTCCTGTCATCGGAACTCTGTCTGCCTACATCTACTGTCTGACTACATTCTACACTGCGTCACCCTTTCAACCACCGCCTCACACCTCCCCAACTTCCTCAATATCCTCATAATGGTAATAATAACCATTTTATTTCCCCACTCCTGACCTCTTTACATATGTATGTTACACACCGTCGTAGATTTCCCATAAAAGGTAAAGTTTTACCGAATAAACACCCTACCATACCTACTTGTTTAATCCAAATGTTATTTCAGATTTTCCACATTTAAACTCCGGTTTCTCGCTTGAATCTTTTTGCACAGCAGCACGAATATTTCTTTGCAAATTCGCTCTTATATCCATGCGGCATGAATGGAATTTCTGTGTATCTGTGACTCGAATAAATTCGAAGTCACTCTCCCGTGAAGCCTATTCCCCGGGCTCTTCCTTATTTTCAGTAAATTGACTGCCCCAAAAAGCAATATTGGCGGACGGGGGAGAAAGAAAGGCCTTTTTCCGTTCACGACCCGTCGAAAAGGAAAGGAAATCCCTGGACCTCCAATTCCAGCTGTCTCGGCTGGTGTACAAGGGAGTCACCGCCCACCAGTTGCCCGACCCGAATGACTAATTGTCCCGACGTCAGACCCTTTTCCCTCTCCACAATCCTTCCGTTCAGACAACGGGACCCTGAAGACATTTACAAGTCAACGTCGACCTTTTAGGCGAGTTTATTAGCCGGGTGGTAAACTGACACCAGGAACAAGGGGATGAACCGAACATAACTTATGGTCTGCAGCAGTGGTTCAACCTTCTTAGCTGCCACCCCCTTTAAGAGCTGAACATTTAAATCAACGCCTCCCTAACATGAAAATCCTTCAATTAGGGTTTGGAGAGAGGGAGGGGGGCGGGTGTGTGTGACCGAATAGTAGAATTCGAATTAAAGGAGGTACTAACGAATTAACGGAGTATATGACTGAAACCGAAATTGATTGTGTAAAACAGTACTTTGGTTACGAATGAGAACCAACAGCCATCAGTGGGATTGTTTTGCTCTGTGGTTCAGAGCCGGTTTCTTCAAACCAGGTTCAGTGTTAGTGAGATGAAGGCGCATCTTTTCTAGATGTTAGAGCTGTGCCGATACCAATCTTTGTTGTAAATGTTCTTACCTGCTCCAGTTACACGTGTAGAACAGTTCCAAATTACCGATCTCGTTCCGCTTACCAATCCAAGGGGTTTAACACGCGCGCAACTCCCCATGTTGCCCAATTTCATATTTTCCCAGCTGTATATTACTTCGATGTGAACAATTAATTCGCTGTCACTCATAAACATAAATTTTGGATTACGGCCCTTAGAGTATTGACCCGGAGTTGAGGGGTATTGGATATCACTTGTAGGTACCTATTAAAACAGTAACTCATGCGAATTTCAACAAAATCTCTCGATCCATTTCGGAGTAGGTAAATATAAAAAGCTATAAAAATAACGTTTTTTTGCTAATTTGTTCTGGTATTTTACGTGAAAATATTGATTTAAAGAGCTGACATTACTACAGTAGCTTTCTTCTGTATGTAGGAATCGAGCCTCAAAATCAGAATTTTTTTAATTTCGTAAATTACGGTAGTAATCGTGTTACATGTAACATAAATACATAAAGAGGCCAGGAGTGCGAAAATAAAATGGTTATTATCACAATTATTAGGACTTTGAGGTAGGTGGGGAGGTGTGAGGTGGTGGTTGAAAGGGCGACGCAGCGTAGAACATAGGCGGACTGTAGATCAGCGAGTTCCGATGATAGGAACAGGATGGAGGAGATCACGGTCGAATCGGAAATAGGGATGTGGTGTTCAGCACTGAACGGATCCGAAATGAACGGATCTTTCAGTTAACGTATCTCAACTGAACGGATGACCAAAGAGTTAACGTTCTCACTGAATATGCGATCCTAACCTCACTCCATTTTCACAACCCCTCATATCAGTTCAACCGTTCATCAACCCCTCTCTTCGCCCCTCTACGTTCGTACTGTTCTTTACTTCCCCCCTTGGTGTTCCCATCGTTCTTCCCTTCACCACTCGCCATTCCTCCATTTTCACAACTCCTCAGTTCACCCGTTCAGCCATTCTTCCGCCTTGCCCGTGTTCCCCTCCCAACTCCCTATAGTTCATCCCTTCGTCGACCCCTCCCTTCTCCACTTATTGCTGATCGTCAGTAAGGCTTCTTATTTATTAGATTCCATGAACATTTACGACATTTTTTATTGTGATACATTTTCCAAACCACTGATTTTTTATGAAAAAAAAAAATTATTAAACGATTAAATTTGTATAACTTTTTATTGAATCAAACCTATCAAAACCCCGTTTTCGTGATTTTTAGGTTGGGATAATTAGAATTTGGGTTACGGAATCAGTTGAACTGGTGAACGGGTCCCAAAGAACGCATCTCAGGACTAGTGAAATGGTGGGACGTGGGAGTTAACTCCTGGAACTGAACGCATCTTACACATCTCTAATCTGACCGGGATCGCTATGGATCGAGAACGCTTTGAAGAGGTTCCAGTGCCAAAGTGCATTCGATACTCTCTGATCGGGAACACGGAACCATGGAAGAAGGTTCCGAGAGTATCAGTACGCGTCTACCCGGCCCCCGAGACAGTGTATCGGTATCAGCAACTTGAACGCCCTGGAACGGTTCCACCAGGAGAACAGGTTCCACATTCCGATACGAGAGTATCGGCACGCTCTACTAGATGTCGAGTCGATTTCTTTTAGCATGGCAGGCGCATGCTCTTGCAATGTCCTACAGATAGGTCTGAAAATCCATAGATCTACAGATGAATACATACAGCACGGACTGTCGCTAGCGCATTCTAGCAGCCGACAACAAGTAAATGTTCATGCTAGTAGTTCAGTCGGCCGCTAGAATGCGCCAGTCATGGTTCGCACCACGCCGAGCTCGAGACACTCCTGTTTACTGGTTCCTCAACAAAATTAAGTTTCCCGAGCAAAATTAAATAAGTATTTACGTTCCTTTAACAAATACTCATAAAATACACAACTGCTCTCTCAATCCACACATTCGATTAACCCACCATGATAAATAATTAGGGCATTTATTTTTAAGAGTTCAAATACTAAACTTACGTTGAAGCCTGCACAGACAAAAGTTACAGCTGGATTTTCGTACAGTTTATATTTGTGGACCAGCCAGCACATAATTTTCGAAATTCATCGGATTCGGACTGTTTTTACAATGAATTGTGGTGGTTCAAAATTTGTCCCTTGATTTCTCTGATTTTGATTTTGGAGGACAGGGTTATCCAACCCTTGTAGGAGTCCCCTAATTTTCGAGAGGAAGCTAAAATTGTTATCAAATTATGTTTTATATGATGTAACCAATAAATGTATATATTCATAAATTGGAATAACGCGGTTACCTTCTTGTGACCCTCCTGACCATGACCCTTTGCACGGGGGCTTCACCGCTCACCAGACCCCCCAGCCCGAGGGGTCCCTGGGGCTGCGGCCTCAGCTCGTTCGTGCTCGAGAAAACCTGTTGTAAAATCATCAAGAATCGATAATAATTATCTCCGACTGCTGTAATACAATGTTGATGCATCAGTGAGTTCCACCAAACGCCGCATACCTGGCCGTTGGCGACGCCGCCGAGGCCCGGCGCCGTCGGTTTTACAGGCGACCCCTTCACAGGCGTCCTGAGGGACTCCGGGAGGAGCTCCATCAGGTTTGTGGTGTGCGGCTGGTACCTCAGGATGAGGACGCAGGTCGAGACGAGGGTGTAGGCGAGAAGCGTACCTACAGTAATCATAGTAAATTACAGTACATAATAAACTGCAGTACAAGTAAACAGTAACAGAATACTGACATTTGCATTATTAATATTCTGAAGAGTTGCGATGCATTTTGGCGTCTTCGACAGTGCTAATAAGCTTACAATTAGATGGAATTAGGGGGACAGGAGTCCACTGATACTCTAGACCAGGGGTTGTTAACCTTTTTGAAGTGTAGGACCACTAACAAGTACATAACAGAAGTTTCCACGCACCAATTATAATTTTTTTTGACATTTAGTGAAATTATAGTAGAAATAGATATTTACAAATAGCCATTTATTTTTGGTCACAATGAAAATTTGTTTTTAATAATGTAAAGATACAAAGATACAATACCTAATTACATGATGATTAATTTACTCAGCTGACAACGAACAGTTGAGCAATGGCCTAGTACTTAAAAATCACGTCTTTTTTTCTTCCTTCCACCTCCCTAACGTCTCATATTTTTTCTCACTCTCAAAATTCTGTCTCCTATTTTTCGACACTTCGTATAAGTCGTTCATTTTTTTCGCATAAATTTTTTTCACAACTAGTTCTTGCAAGTTTTCTTTTCCACGCAATTTTTTAAAATTACTGCATATGAATTTCGATTTATAGGCAGGATCGTTTCGAGAAAGTTTTTTCGTAATTGGTTTTTGCAAGTTTTGGTTCGAATTACACCCGAAATTTAGATATCAAAATGTGAATTTTCGTTGTTTTACACAAACTTGCTTCATACGACCCTAATTCGCTTAATGTGGGTCCTAACGTGGCTTTTCCATGCCAGAAGTCTGAAGATACTGTACTGCATAACTACGATGAACCTGAAGGAAGTGATAAGTGGGGGAAACGAAAAGGAACTGTAATGAACTACTGAACTAACTCAAAGGAACTACTCCTTTCAATGAGTGAACTAACTGAACCGGAGTCCCATAAATGAACTGCTCTTACCCTACTCTTACCCTTACGCTAGCCAATATCGTGGATGCACGGATACACCTAACTCAACCGAGTGAAAGTGACTATAGAATGAAATTGAGGGAAACGAAAAGTAACTGTAATGAACTAGGTAGGTACTGAACTAACTTAAAAGAACTACTCCTTTCAAGGAGCGAACTAACTAAACCCGAGTCCCTCAAATGAACTGCTCTTACCCTACTCTTACCCTTACGCTAGCCAATATCGTGGATCCACGGATACACCTAACTCAACCGAGTGATAAGTGACTATAGAATGAAATTGAGGGAAACGAAAAGTAACTGTAATGAACTAGGTAGGTACTGAACTAACTTAAAAGAACTACTCCTTTCAAGGAGCGAACTAACTAAACCCGAGTCCCTCAAATGAACTGCTCTTACCCTACTCTTACCCTTACGCTAGCCAATATCGTGGATGCACGGATACACCTAACTCAACCGAGTGATAAGTGACTATAGAATGAACTTGAGGGAAACGAAAAGGAACTGTAATGAACTAGGTAATGAACTAACTCAAAAGAACTACTCCTTTCAAGGAGCGAACTAACTGAACCGGAGTCCCATAAATGAACTGCTCTTACCCTTACGCTAGCCAATATCGTGGATGCACGGATACACCTAACTCAACCGAGTGATAAGTGACTATAGAATGAACTTGAGGGAAACGAAAAGGAACTGTAATGAACTAGGTACTGAACTAACTCAAAAGAACTACTCCTTTCAAGGAGTGAACTAACTGAATCGTAGTCCCATAAATGAACTGCTCTTACCCTACTCTTACCCTTACGCTAGCCAATATCGTGGATGCACGGATACACCTAACTCAACCGAGTGATAAGTGACTATAGAATGAAATTGAGGGAAACGAAAAGTAACTGTAATGAACTAGGTAGGTACTGAACTAACTTAAAAGAACTACTCCTTTCAAGGAGCGAACTAACTAAACCCGAGTCCCTCAAATGAACTGCTCTTACCCTACTCTTACCCTTACGCTAGCCAATATCGTGGATGCACGGATACACCTAACTCAACCGAGTGATAAGTGACTATAGAATGAAATTGAGGGAAACGAAAAGTAACTGTAATGAACTAGGTAGGTACTGAACTAACTTAAAAGAACTACTCCTTTCAAGGAGCGAACTAACTAAACCCGAGTCCCTCAAATGAACTGCTCTTACCCTACTCTTACCCTTACGCTAGCCAATATCGTGGATGCACGGATACACCTAACTCAACCGAGTGATAAGTGACTATAGAATGAACTTGAGGGAAACGAAAAGGAACTGTAATGAACTAGGTAATGAACTAACTCAAAAGAACTACTCCTTTCAAGGAGCGAACTAACTGAATCGGAGTCCCATAAATGAACTGCTCTTACCCTTACGCTAGCCAATATCGTGGATGCACGGATACACCTAACTCAACCGAGTGATAAGTGACTATAGAATGAACTTGAGGGAAACGAAAAGGAACTGTAATGAACTAGGTACTGAACTAACTCAAAAGAACTACTCCTTTCAAGGAGTGAACTAACTGAATCGTAGTCCCATAAATGAACTGCTCTTACCCTACTCTTACCCTTACGCTAGCCAATATCGTGGATGCACGGATACACCTAACTCAACCGAGTGATAAGTGACTATAGAATGAAATTGAGGGAAACGAAAAGTAACTGTAATGAACTAGGTAGGTACTGAACTAACTTAAAAGAACTACTCCTTTCAAGGAGCGAACTAACTAAACCCGAGTCCCTCAAATGAACTGCTCTTACCCTACTCTTACCCTTACGCTAGCCAGTATTGTGGATGCACGGATACAACTAACTCAACCGAGTGATAAGTGACTATAGAATGAACTTGAGGGAAACGAAAAGGAACTGTAATGAACTAGGTACTGAACTAACTCAAAAGAACTACTCCTTTCAAGGAGTGAACTAACTGAAACGTAGTCCCATAAATGAACTGCTCTTACCCTACTCTTACCCTTATGCTAGCCAATATCGTGGATGCACGGATACACCTACCTCAAGCGAGTGATAAGTGACTATAGAATGAACTTGAGGGAAACGAAAAGGAACTGTAATGAACTAGGTACTGAACTAACTCAAAAGAACTACTCCTTTCAATGAGCGAACTAAGTGAATCGGAGTCCCATAAATGAACTGCTCTTACCCTACTCTTACCCTTACGCTAGCCAATATCGTGGATGCACGGATACACCTAACTCAACCGAGTGTAAGTGACTATAGAATGAACTTGAGGGAAACGAAAAGGAACTGTAATGAACTAGGTAATGAACTAACTCAAAAGAACTACTCCTTTCAAGGAGCGAACTAACTGAATCGGAGTCCCATAAATGAACTGCTCTTACCCTTACGCTAGCCAATATAGTGGATGCACGGATACACCTAACTCAACCAAGTGATAAGTGACTATAGAATGAACTTGAGGGAAACGAAAAGGAACTGTAATGAACTAGGTACTGAACTAACTCAAAAGAACTACTCCTTTCAAGGAGCGAACTAACTGAATCGGAGTCCCATAAATGAACTGCTCTTACCCTACTCTTACCCTTACGCTAGCCAATATCGTGGATGCACGGATACACCTAACTCAACCGAGTGATAAGTGACTATAGAATGAAATTGAGGGAAACGAAAAGTAACTGTAATGAACTAGGTAGGTACTGAACTAACTTAAAAGAACTACTCCTTTCAAGGAGCGAACTAACTGAATCGGAGTCCCATAAATGAACTGCTCTTACCCTACTCTTACCCTTACGCTAGCCAATATCGTGGATGCACGGATACACATACCTCAACCGAGTCATGAATCATGTCATGTGTATGTACCGAGTGGCCATAATAACGTCATCTATACGAATGTTCAATAAAACTGCATGGTACTTGCTAACCAGCAAAGTATTACATAATACCCTTATCCTGACTAGACCTGAATCTTAATGATATTTTCACCCTCTTCAGCCAAGAGAGAAGAAAATGCTAAATACTGAAACGGAACCCAAAGAATATGCCGCCAAGTTTGTTAAAAAAAAAGACTTCGAGTAAATGATCTTATAAGGTACTAGCAAAAGAAAAAGTTTCTTCAAGGTAGGAAACAACGTTGAAAATTCGTTCCAATTTGTTCCGCTGATCTCTTTTCTCCCTTTTGTTATTCCGACTTTATTCAAATCCTCGGGCCCTCCCTCACCTCCCCGCTCTATTTTCTCTCCCTGAGTTTTCATTCTTGAAGAGTTGGAAAGGAAAGACAGGAGAAAAGACGGAAAGTTTAATCGCCTTGCGGCGGGATACGGTGGAAGAGCGGGGTTCGTACCGACGTTGTCGTGTCGATAAAACAAATTGAGTTACTGCGATGGAGACACTCAGTCGGCCATAAAGGCGTTATTTCCCCTTGTAAAACACCTAGCTGTTTTCTCATTGATGCCGAGGTACCTGCCTTACCGGTAGATACCGACTTGGTAACAGAATACCTAAGGACACCTTATTACTGGGGGCATAATACTGCTTATATAGCTTCCAAGACTCCCAAGGTAGTTGAAACCAAGTCTCCTATATCAAATGTACATAATTTCAAAAAACACTGCCCCAAGTCCTAGTCACATGGGTTTATTATTCTACTGGACATACCTACAGAAATGTTGGCTGTTCATTTATTGTTTCTTTCACATGAAATAATAAATAAAATAGCTATTTCCGAAGGTTTCCACCAATTTTGGCCGCCAAAACACGAATTAGGTACGCTCTTTTTCCCCCTAAAATTACCTTTGATCACTGGTAGTGCCATTTAATTGTCTTGATTCACCAGTTGACACTTATTCTAGTGTAATTATACAAATTGATGGTGATTTCAGAGGATTTTACAGGTTTTTGACTCATCAGAAAATCAAGCTTGGGAGCTGAACATTTGGTAGAACCTCAACTTTCCACTCTCTGGTCAAAATCGACTTCATATTCGGTCTTCTCGTCCCCAAAAACGTGGAAAAAGATACCTCAAAAGCTCATTTTACTAACATTTTACTAAAACACAAAAAGTAACTATTTTTATACACATTTTCACTCATAACACCCCTGGGTATATTCCGATCGGGCTGCAAAAATTGGGGACACAACTAGGGCCCAAATGGAGCATGTGTGCGAAAGAACGAAATTTTTAGACCGAAAATGAAGCCTGTATACGTGATACGGCGGACGGACATTGCATTTTCTGAATCTACGCATCTTGAAACGTAAAAGAAAAAATTTGGGGGGGGGTGTTATAGAAATTTTTTGCTGAGCTATTACATAGGTGTATTATTCACAGAATAATAAACCAAAAGAAGAGCGTAATTCGTGTTTTTGAGGGCCAAAATTGGTGGAAACCGTCAAAAATAGCTATTTCGGTTATTGCACATGAAAGAAAGAATAAATGAACAGCCAAAATTTCTGTAGGTATGTCCAGTAGAAAAACAAAACCCATGTGACAGGGGCTTTGCAGCGTTTTTCACCAGTGGCAGCAACGTTTTATTCATCTACTAACTAAAATTCTTCAAATGTAGCGAAACCTTTAAGAGCCTCCTTATTCAGGATGGTGAGGCTTCCGCCCACGTGTCAACAGTCCGCACTCAAAACAGCAACAACTATTACTGGCTAACCACACAGTGGCAGCTGTAGCCTGTAACTAGACCAGTTCAAGTTTCACAAGGCGCCGTCACCTCGAACCTAATTTCAGACGTTCATCACAGAGGGCTCTCCTCGGAAAGTTGCTAATGGCTCTTTCCAGACGGTATCGTGTTCGAAGAAAAGGAGTTTACTTCGGAACTCCTCTCACTTTGGGAGGAGTCCACTTGTTAACCAAGGCGCCTCTGGTGAGACGCCTTCACTCGAAACTTGGTATTTCCCTGCGTCCGCTGTTTGTTGAGATATAAAGCCGGTTTCACTTCTGAAGACGGATAAACCTTAATTAGGCGCAATCGTCTAAGGGCCGGTTTCACCACTAAACCATGAACTCGGTTTATCGGAAACCTAGTTCATCGTAACCGATGGATTGATCTCAGTTTAAAAAGTTTTGGGTTTCACGAAGTTAAACGAGTTTCTAGGATCGGAGTTCATGTTGAACTAAGATCAACGAAAACCAAGTTCGAGCTGCTGTTGATCCACAGTTTGAACTCTGATTTGGAAGGCAGGGGTTCGATTATTCGATGATACGATCAGGTGATAACGAGGTAAAATTGGGGGTGTCAGCTGTTTTGATAAACGTGGGAACGAGAAGCCCAGCTAACCATTTCTGTTTTTGCTTTCCCTACCTACACGTTGTTTTTCCCCGTTTTTTTTCTCGCTAAACATAGTTGTTTTTCTGTGTTTTGTGTCCCGTTTTCCTGATTCCTAATGGAACCAAAACGAGTCAAGAGAGAACCGATCTTCACAGCCAGTGAGCGCGAGATTCCCTGCGACCTAGTAGAAAGCCACTGGGAGATACTCGATACTATTTTGAATCTCTTCCACTAGTTCCTACGCATTCATTTTCGTCACCAAATTTGCATTTATGACAAATATTACATTTGGTGATTACTTGAACCTTCAGAAAGTGACAAAGTTCCTTATATCACTTGCCTAAATGGCGAGCATGTGATCATTTTGACCGCTAACTGTAGACAGAAAATAAAATAAACGCTATAATTCAATGTCACGACTACTTATGGAATCATTGAATTTTTATCCTATTTTCCCATTACGTCGTCTTTTCCTCTCTGCAAAATACGTTTCCTGGTTTGTGCAGTGGAGTAGACCACACAGCTTGCGTAGTCTCATTGAATTCTTATCATCAGCTCTTTGAATAATAATTGATGCACACCGAAAACGTGATTATGAATGGTTCAGTTTGGGTTTGTCTGCTGATACATTCACTATATATTGTATTTATCTATTTTTCGTAGATTCTTTCGAGAGTCTGTATCTCGACACAAAAGTCACTCATCAAAATGTTCTGTCCTCTGGCGGAATTACCTCGGGCGGCGAATTATAATATTGTTGAGTTCATCACTTTCATCTTCGTCGAAAATCATGTTAACAACTCGCACTAGTGATCGAGACATTGTTGATGTGAATGGATAAGCGGGAGGGAAAAGTAGACTTGAACCGAGTTTATCACTGCTGATCGGCCAAAATCGAGCGTTCAGCGCTGAACTCCCGTTGAACTGAGTTCAGGGTTAAACGCCCGTGGTGAAACCCAATCTGACGGACAATCTCCGTTTACGATTTGAACCGCGATTTGAACTGAGATCAACACCTTCGTTTACGTTGGTGAAACCGGCCCTAAGCGCAATGCGAACGCATTTCCGCTAAAAATTTGGCAGTTATAATCCAAACAGTCTTTATATCAGTAAGGTTCTGTTGTGTGACAGTGGGGGTGGACCCTCGAGAATCCCCCTCCTAGACCAGCGAAATTATCACTGGTTAAGAAGGGATATCGATTAGGCACAACTAGGGCCTAAATGGAGCCTGTGTGCGAAAGAACGATTTTTTTAGAGCGAAAATGAAGCCGGTACACGTAATACGGCGGACGGACCATTTTTTGGAATCTACGCACCTTGAAACGGAAAAGAACAAATTTTGAGGGGGTGTTATAAAAATTTCTTGCTGAGCGAAATAATAAACCAAAAGGTGCGAAGTCCTTGTCACATGGGTTTATTATTCTACCGGACTTACCTACAGAAATGTTGGTTGTTCATTTTTGTTTCTTTCGTGTGCAATAATTGAAATAGCTATTTCCGATGGTTTCCACCAATTCTGGCCCCCAGAAATACGAGTTAGGCTCATATTTTGTTACAAATAATCTTTGATGATCGAAAGTGCCATTTAACTGTCTTGATCCACCTACTGACACTACTTCTAGTGTTATTATACAAATTGATGGTGATTTCAGACAATTACCCAGGTTTTTACCCCATAAAAAATGAATATTGGGAGCTGAAAATTCGTTAGAAACTCAATTTTCCACTCTCAACTTTCCTCGCCCTTAAAAACATGGAAAAGATACCTCATTAGCAGTACTGTTACTAGACCACCAAAAAACCTTATTTTTACACCCATTTTTAACCCATACACCCCTGGGTATATTCCGATTGGGCTGCAAAGTTTCGGGATACAAAAGACCCAAATGGGGCTTGCGTGCGAAAGAATTTTTTAGACCGAATTAAAGTTAGACATGTGTGATACGGTCTACAGTGGACAGACATTGATTGCATTTTTGAAATCTACGCACCTTGAAACGTAAAAGAAAAAATTTTGAGGGGATGCTCCAAAAATGTTTTTGCTTAGCGAATACATAGGTGTATTATTCACAGAATAATAAACCAAAAGAATAATTTTTGTGCTGAACATACAGTCAGCACCAAATTTCAACTAAAAACAACACATACTTACAGCCTTCATATTGTATCCCTTGGTTTTTATACGGCGTAGTTGTTAAAATTTGGCATTTTGGTTATTTTGAAAAAAATTATATTGCACTAAAACTAGAGATCCTAAAGCGTCTGAAAAGGTGGAAATAATCTAATTAAGGTTAAAATTTACTATATGATAGGTTTCGAATACACAAATGTGATTTTGCGTACCGTATTTCCTGCTTGCCACTTCAATTCAAACTGACGCTTGCCTCCTCCAGTTTGGAAGGTTTTTCATTGTTTCCCGACGGTTGGGGTAGCATCTAGGAACAGCAAATGGGGGGCTATTCGCGCCAATACTCAAAAATACAGGCTGCAGGGCCAACGGTCGAATGTTCCCCCTTTCCCCTACCTTGTTCCGGGCCGAAGGGAGGGTAGGGTTGCTGTTTGTTATAAGTTGTTATTAATTTATCAAACGTACCGATGGACATCATCTCGACAAGGACGTCCAGGCTGATGATCATCGACGCCACCGCGGCGGCTGTCCCACAAATAAACGTGGCAAAGACTGGAGTCCCCGTGCCAGGGAAAACTTGGGACAGAGACCTGCAACAACGGAAACTACTCAAGTAAACGAAGCAGAATCCATAAAAGTTATTCATAAAACAGTCACAGCAGCGAACCGTAGGATTTAATGTGACATTTTTGGGGACCTTGTGGGTTGTCGGTCAGTCATTCGTTTCTGCCTCCTAAAGGTTCTAACACACTATGCGGGAACAGGACAGAAAACGCCATGGGTAGGACGCGGGGTGCTGGCCAGCTGCCGCTGTTCTTTCCTGCACCTATGCATTCACTAGGCAGGACACTCATAAACTCTCTTTCCCCCACCGCTCGCCATGCTCCCCTCATCTCAAGCAAGGGTGCTAGGGTGAATGCGGGGAAGGCGTGTGTGAATGTGGGGAACGTGTGGAAGATGAAGGGGAAATGTCCCATGAAAGGCACCGCCATTTTTCGCTTTGATAGCGATCGTGGCGTAACCCCTCCTGTGCCTCCCCCATGCTGTGACCCCCGAATCCCACTCAAGGTTCTCACACACTATGCAGGAACAGGACAGGAAACGCCGTGGGTAGGACACGGAATGTTGGCCGGCCGCCACTGTCCTGTCCTGCGCCTATACCCACATTAAGCAGGACGTTCCTCTCTTTCCCCCACCGCTCGCAATGCTCCCCGTGCGTGCGTGAACGTGAGGAAGGTAAATATTGGATGGTGGAGGGAGAACGTCCCGTGCCAGGAAACGCCGTTTTCCACTTTGAGAGTGACCGCGGAGGAACCCATCCTGTTCCTACCACATGCCGTGACAGCCGTGTCCCACCTAGTGTGCTTATCTCCATTCAAATACACAGAAGCGAAAAAATACGACCCGCGTCCCGCCACTGTTTCCCGTCCTGTTCCTGTCCTGTTCCCGCCTAGTATGGGAGAACCTTAAGAGTTGTGGCACAGTATGCGGTTACTTACAGGACAGGAAGCAGCCGTGGGTCAGGGGTCGTATTTTTTCGCTTTTGTGTACCCCAATGGGGACAACCACACTAGGTGGGAAGTGGTGGTGACGGCACGGGGCAGGCACAGGATCGAATCCGCCGTCATCACTCTCGGAGCGAAAAACCGTGATTCCTGGCATAGGGCGTTCCGTCTCCCCTGCACCCACAGAGTCAGAAAAAACCAAAGAGAACAAGGAGAGCTTGAAATGAGGGGAGCACGGCGATCGGTGAGGAGAAGGAGAGTTGAGGAGTGTCCCACCTAGTGTACGCATAGGTGCAGGATGGGACGACGGCAGCCGTCCGGCATCCCGCATCCTACCCATGGCTTTTCCTGTCCTGTTCCCGCATAGCCTGCCAGAACCTCAAAGCAATAACAAACGTAACAAAACAGAGGGATTCAAGCCACACAGAAAACCTCAAACCAGTTACCCAAGAAAACCACAATTCAACAAAACTTTGAAGACAAGAAAATACTGTCGGTCAAATCTGACTTCGCTCACAACAAGGACAAATGCGTTTGACCAGGAGTTTCTGGGTCTTGCGAAACACCAAAACAACACCTGTACCAGCACGTAAACCTCTAAAAACGTTGATAAAATTTTCCCACCAATCTACCTTTGACGGTTACTTGGCATTTGCATAATGCCGTCCAATTTAAACTTGAACGAGAAGGCAAGAGCTGGCTAACAGAGACGTTTACTTGTGATAACGGTGTACAATAAGCAGATAACGTCTGGAATGTGCTAGTGTTCGTACCCATTTTGCAAGACCCAGAAACTCTTCCTTAGACCGAGCAGAAATAGAACAATGAGGCGTACCCGTGACTTCTGTTTATACTACATTACCATTTCTAAATGAAAGTAGGTTCCATTCTACGAATTTTGAGACCAACCGCACTCTCCTATCATGAAAACTTCTTCTTCTATGAACTCTAAGTTTTGGCAACAAGTGACGTCATTACAGCCCTCCCGCCTGGGCGGGACCGCCTTACCGAGTGGAAAGCCACTTGTTGCCGAAACTTTGAAAGCTCATAGAAAAAAAACTATTCATCTTAGAAGAGTGGAATCGAAGTAGGTAGAACGGAACGTACTTTCATTTAAAAATACAATCCGAAGCCATCAGTACTCCTCATTACTATACATCTCCCGCTTTTACCTGAAAATTAGGCCGTCGTGAGCCATAGCGTAGACGATCCTGGGCATTGGGAACATGGAGCCAAACATGGAGACGGTGAGGCCAGCGATGCCTCCAGCCGCGATGACGCACTTGCATCGCGTCGCTCCCACTTGCCCGAACATGGCGACCAGGCCCGCTTCGGCGTTGATCTCATTGTACGGGACTGGAAATAAACAACCAGAATATCAACAGCATATCAATAGCAACAGGTGGTTGAGTTTTCAGGTGAAATGTCATCCGCCCTTCCACTGAACGTTGGTGTGAGACAAGGTTCAATAGTTGGCCCTTTTGTTTTTTAATATCTTTATAAATGACTTAGCTGCATCTCTGGAGCATGAGCGGGTGAGTGTCTTCCAGTACGCGGATGACACTTCCTTAGTGATTCGGGCCAAACACGAGACGGACTTGAATATGCTCATCAATACAGCTTGCGATATTATGGGAAGGTGGCGCGCTGCAAACAAATTAGTTCTCAACCCATCTAAGACAAAAATTTTGCACTTGCGAATGGGCTCCAGAGCACAGGGTCAAGAGTCTCTCGACGACTCTCTCAACCTTCTGGGATTGGAGATACGGCGGAACTTGAGCTGGGCTCCCCATATCGAGGGAATATCCGGTAAATTAGCTAGTGCCATTTATCTATTGAGGAAACTATCTTGCTTTGTATAGAGAGTTTACCATGCTCATTTTGCTACACATATGGCATATGGCATTTTAGTATGGGGTGGCTCTCCTGCGGTTGAGCTGGCTCTCAAAAAGCAAAAAGCAGCGCTGAGAGTTATTGTGGGGTCGATTCACGGGCATCTTGCCGACCTCTCTTTAAGGAGCTGGGGATTGTAAAGGTCGTTGGAATGTATGTGGTCGAGCTGTTGAGTTTCGTCACCTCAAACATTGAGGATTTCAACTGTCCGACACATTCTCATGACACCCGCTCACGAGATCATCTCTGCTTGGCTAAGCGCCGGACCACTATAGCACAGAAGAGCGACGTAACCTTCCTCAGAGCCTACCTTTGTATACAACGGCCTGCCCCCTGAACTTAAAAACATTTCTGCTCCCCGGTTGAGAAAAACGTTAACGTTATTTTTCAAAAACCGTCCTGTTTATTGTATTGAAGAACTTGTAGCCCTCAAATTTTGAATACCAACTCTTTGTGTTATTCGTGTTATTTATGCGACTATTATTTGTAGATTTATGTTAATTTATTTAGCTTATCTTCGAATTTTTCCACTCGCACTCCACAGAAAAACGTTGTTTCATAGATCATCGATACGTTTCTGGGCTTACAATAACAAATTTTACATTTCTAAACTTCTTCGAATTTTTCCACTCGCCTTGCACTCAGCAGATTTGAGTGCTCAGTTTGTCATCAAGTCGGTAGTTTGTGACGCAGCGTCACCTCTCCACCCCTAGTGGAACGTAGGGTGACGAGGCGTCAAACTAGGGATGGGCGTTTCAAGTTTCTTTTGCGTAACTCTAATAACAGGTATTTTCCAAACAAGTAACGGATTAAAATAACAGTTTCTTTGTCATTTCTGACGACGGATACCTGGACCGCATCCGATCCGACCTTCCCAGTACGGAGTTTTCACTATTATTCATTGCTGAGTTACTTGTATTTATCAAATAACAGTGGCCTTATCAGGTGGAATAAACCAGTTGTTGTGATACCTGTAGCGTGATTAGAACTTGGGTGGGTGACTGCCACAGAGTTGTGCCGATACCGACCTTTGTTGTAAATGCTCCTACCTACTCCAGTTCCACGTGTAGAACAGTTCCAAATTACCGATCCTGTTCCGCGTACCGCAACGAGGGGTTTAACACGCACATAACTCCCCATATTGCCGTGTTTAATATTTTCCCAGCTGTATATTATTTTGATTTAGAATAATTAATTTGCTGTCACTCATAAATATAAATTTTGCTAAATAAAACCGCTCATAAAAGAGTAACTCATGTGAATTTCATCAAAATCTCTCGAGCCATTTCGGGTTAGATAAACGTAAAAAGTGCTAAAAACTACGTTTTTTGGCATTCTTCTGGTATTTAACTTTAAAGTATTGATCTAAAGAGACTGACATTACTACAGTAGCTTCCTTTTGTATGTAGGAATTGAGCCTCGAAATCGGAATTTTTTTTATTTCGTAGTACGCACCTTGAAATGTAAAAGAAAAAATTTTGAGGGGGTGTTATAACATTTTTTTGCTGAGCAAATACGTAGGTGTATTATTCACAGAATAATAAACCAAAATGAATGGACAGCTCTGCAAAACCTCGCCACCGCAGGGTACAAGAAGAGCGAAGAAAAATTATGTAAGTAAAACGGGTGACTTACTTATTAACGTAAGGACTAGAGACGAGGTGACGTAAGCTACTAAGATGATGGCTAAACTAGAGACGATGGCGAGTGGGATGGACTTCTTGGGGTTGGTCGCCTCCTCGCCAGTCGTTGCGATGATGTCGAAACCGATAAACGCATAAAAGCAGGTCGCCGCTCCGGAAAATACCTGAAAAAATCGATAAAAACTCAAATATAAATTCGCAATCAAATTACTGGAAAACAATATACCATGACGTAAAAAATATCAAATTTCATAAAGTACTACATATATATATACACGGTGGCCTATACAAGTTGCACTATACCAGTTTTTGGCTTATTTCGAGCCTAATCAAAAAATATCAGAAACTGTAATGGATGAGGAGGTGTAACTATCCGCCCATACAGCGTAGCTTCCCCCTCTCCACTCCAGAAAGGTCGGGAGGCAGTGTGACAGCTGCCCCTGAAGGGACACTGGTTTGATTATTACGCAACGCTTCCAGGCGTCAACGATTCGTTTACGCAAATCGACTGCCCCATCAGCCGCGTGTCAAAAAGATCGGGAAGGAGCCCGGATCCAGCATAAAATTTGACGGGATTCCCATACACAGTCACAAAGTACACCTCCTTTTTTTAATTCTGTACCGCTCTAGCATATAGCAAATTTTCTGGGCTCTCTACATGTGCCAAACCGGCATTAGTCTTTCGTTACGAGAAAAACCTTTTGTAACATGGAAAAAGCTTCACGTAACGTGAAGAGCCAGCTTTACCTGTGCCCGTGGGATCAGCATTCCTAATTATGGGAGAAAACATTCAACCAGCCCCTGGACGGGTCGTCAAGACCTTAGAAGCCCATTTCATGAACTTGGTTCACTTGTTTCTGTACTTATATTCTTCATTATGTACTAAATATGTTTTTGAATAAAGAATTGAATTGACATAGCCTTTCACGCGGATAACCTCACTGTACCAGACAACCATGGAACTAAAGGACCTCTTAGATTTATGCAGACAGCCCATGGAAGAAGGAATATTCTCTTCCTACTTCCATGGGACGTCTTCAGTAATTATGTTTTCTACAAGAAGTTCCATAAACTCCTCTACTACTTCTATCATTTTGAAAAAACTTTAATCCTGGATACAAAAACATGGGTAAATTGTAAAAAACTAATTAGTGAGCAGGTACAAATCAAACAAGGAAAATAACAACCACTAACCACACAAATAAGAAGGAGAAGGCTCATGGAGAGGGCCTTTATGATTCCATGAAAAGATTATTGAGAGTTAGAAACACGTTAACGTCACTACAAGAGTTTGCTTTTCACGTTTACAAAAACGGTATGAAAAAAGCCTGTGAAAACGTTAGCATCTGCGTGTGCTTATTCTAGGTGTTTTGACATCCCGTATTTCTTTTTATGGAAACGTGTAAAAGAGCAGCTAGAGTGAGCACGCGTGAGTGATGCTAACCTATTCACAGGCTTTTTTCTTCCGTTTTCGTAAACACGTGAAAAGCAAAGACGTTTCCATGAAAAGAAATAATATAAAAATATAAATATAAAAATTATATATAAACATAAAATATAAATATAAAATATAAATATAACAAAGATGAAAAGAAATAATATAAAAATAATAGAAATGATATAAAACGTACAAAAACTCTGTCGAATTGACAACCAGCTCCAAAATTATTAACGTAGGCCAAGCTGTTTTGGTTGGGTCGATCAACGCGGGTTTCCACAAAACTAACATCAGACGGCTCCCGGGTGTCACTCCACTTACCCCACTCCAGCCCATAGGAAGGAAGCCGCCGTGGTTCGTCCACGTGTCCGTGTCTATGTAGAACATCCCGGCGGCCATCAGGAAGACCCAAGCGGACAAATTGAGTACGTTGAGGACGTTGTTGAAGACGAGCGACTTCTTGACTCCGGCAGCCAGGACGACCATCATCCCGAGGGTGATGCCCGCCGCTATAACATCCGGTGGCCTGTCCGTACCTGGAAACCAACAACAAATCAAATTGAAATGGGCAGGAACGAAGCAGCAATGAGGTATCCCAGTAATTTTTCTACTAATTTTTTTCTAAAGTGCCCTATACTGCTTGCGAAAATCAGGTCTGTTTGTCGAGGAGATCTTGACATAAAATTAGAGAAGCAAACAGAAAATGGGAGTTCGAAAAACAGGCAGGCCGTGACATAGAGATCACTGCCTCCTCAAGCTATATTTCTCAAATAATTATTAGTTAAAAACAAATCATCTTCAATTTGTTTTTCCCTATCTCGTATTGACAATAATTATATAACCATCTGTTTTTTTTTTAACCTCCAACCTTGTCATTGTATTTTGTATAAATTTATTTTATAATTCCTTGTGTATTAATGGACAACCATGTGTAAAACACAAATAAAGAGTTATTATTATTATTATTATTATTGCTTCCTCACTACCGAACGTAGGGAAACCTTGGGCCTTGAGGAACATTATTTTTGGTTACGTGTCTGTCTGTCTGTGGTAATTCCTTGTAACGCCCATAACTACCCGAAATAATGGTCGAAATGGGCTGAAATTGGGAGGGTAGGTGCGGGTTCGGTCACAGATGGTCCCATACCAAAATCATTGGAAAAGTACAGTAATTTCGTCCGCGCATGCGCAAACGTGAAATACATGGAACGCCCATAACTATCCTAAATATCGTTGAAATGAGTTCAAATTCGGAGGGTCGATCAGGAATAATACTTTGATTGTTTCATATGAATTTCAATGGAATCGTGATGTAACTTTCGTCTGCGCATGCGCTAACATGAAATGTTGACCATTTCTTTGTAACGCTTGTAACTATGCGAAAAATAGAATAGTCGTAAAGAGCTGCAAGTTTGAGGGTACACGCTGGTTGGGTCGCAGATGTTCCAGTTTCAAAATCATGGAAATCGTTCTGTCTGCGCATGCTCAAACGTGAAATACTTGAAACGCCCATAACTAACTTAAATATCGTTGAAATGACTTCAGATTTGGAGGGTCGATCAGGAATAATACTTTGGTAGTTCCTTATGAAATTCAAAGGAATCGTAATGTAACCTTCGTCTGCGCAAGCGCGAACATGAAATGTTGACCATTTCTTTGTAACGCTTGTAACTACGCGAAAAATAGTCGTACAGAGCTGAAATTTTGACGGTACACGCGGGTTGGATCGCAGGTGATCCCATTTCAAAATCATGGAAATCGTTTTGTCTGCGCATGCGCAAACGTGATATACTTGAAACGCCCATAACTACCTTACATATCGTTGGAATGAGTTTAGATTTTGAGGATGGATCAGGAATAACACTTTGATAGTTCCATATGAATTTCATTGGAATCTTACCGTCTGCGCATGCGCTAACATGAAGTGTTGACCATTTCTTTCAACGCGAAAAATAGTCGTAGAGCTGACATTTTGACGGTACACGCGGGTTGGATCGCAGATGGTCCCGTATCAAAATGAACCTACCCAACTATTCTATACGTTCATGTGATTCAAGTGAGGAAGCCATACTGCCTACTCGAATTGTCAGACGTTTTATTATTATTGCTACCTGGGTTTTTAGGATTTAGCGCAAAATTAGCGCCTGTTTTGGCCAACACAAAAATTCGAGTGACGGGTCATTTTTTCATGAAATTTCACGTAGAATTCGAATCTGAAATAAAAATTGGAGGGGAAAAAGAAGTTAGGGCACATTTAGCGCATGCGCCCGAGCACCAAAATGCCATTTTTGAAATCTATGCAAAAAATAAGGGGAGGTTCACATTTAACTTCCATCTCCAACGGTGGAGGATATAATGGGGGTGGGCGATCCTGTATTTTTCTAAAAAGATTGACAGGAGTGATGTTATTTCGAGTTTTGAGACCGGGGATCCGTACAAAAGGGCGATAGAGATTGCGACGGACGAGAATAGGGTTGTTTGCTTGGGAGGATTAACGCATGAAGAGAACCACTAGAACAGTACCAAACTTCCATGCAAACAGGTACAGAAATATTAGGTTCTACAGTTGGATCCGACGTTGATTTTCAATAGAACCGCCATAAGGGCAATGGACACCTCATTCATTATCCAGCCAGCTAGTGGCTTCTATTTAGGCAGCCTGCCAGCAGTACTTGGGTACCTACCATTATAACAGCAGACAGTCTCAAGCTGAGGTGTAGGTATAAATATTACTGTTTATACATCTCATAAACATTTGTATAAACCTGTATAAACATTGGTATAAACATAAAACCTGTATAAACATTTAAGTATGCACTTAAATAAAAAGATATCACCTGATATACTGAAGTTTTTCAATCACACCAGCTGACATGTTGCGTTCAGTCAGTTATGATTCTCACCAACATGATCACTAAACTAAATCTCAACAACTGAACCTTTCGCAAATCGGTACTTATCGGTTAACGGGAGGCCACTCATTTAACGATTTAAAATTATTTAAATTATTATTTTCTGAATTATTAGTTATCGCTTTCGTTCGTTGTATGGATGTGTTTCCAGTCAGTGTCAAATGATGGCAAACGTGGAACGTGTGGCAGGCGGTACCAAGTTGGGTAAAGACGCGATTTTTTACAATTCTTTCAAATTTGTTTTACAAAAAAAGCTGAAGGTTGTTTGGGACTTCTGAATAGATTAGTGGAATGCATTGTCAAGCGATCTGGATGCTCGCTAGCGCTCGCATCTCAAAAAAGATAAACAATCCCAGAAACTATCCCGTGAATGAGCAGGTTGTTTGGGACTTCTGAATAGATGAGTGGCCTCCCGTTAACCGATAAGTACCCGCAAATCCACTAAATAATTCTCGCGTAACTTCATTTCTAATGGAATGTTCTTACTGATAACGGAAAGAATTCACATTACAGACAGAAAGAATTGATAAAGGTGATTACTAATAAAGGTGATTCTATTCCTGTCAGCGTCATTGTAGGTGTCGGTACTTCGGATTTAAATATTTACATTTCGATATAATATATTAGATAATTGGTTTTACAGATAGTCCGGATATCTGAAAAATATAATATGATAAATTATAGCTAGGTTCTAGGTAACTATTTGTAATTCGTAGGTATTGCAACAACTCAGTAACAAAAACGTCCCAGTTCCGTTTGTGTTGCCCATGGAAGTGTTTTTGTTTCGATCTCTTCCAAGTGGTAATGACTCGATAAAGCTCCACCGATAAGAAATAGGAGACTTCAGATTGATCCCTCCTGATTGTGTGGAAGAAGGTTACGCTTGGGTTACAACTTCGATCGCCTCACAAAAGGCCCCTAGTAAAACGGTTGAACGAGAGGGAGATTCCGACTTTTTCTGCCTTTTCCCGTGAACCCCTCTCCTACTGCCACTACACCATTTGATTTTCAGCATCTTGAGCAATAACGTTCCTTTCCCACAAGGTAGGTACGCTTTTTTTGTAGCTCTTGAAAAGTGATATACTCGTACGTGAGTAAACACTGTGTCTATACATATAAATAAAACCTATGTAATGGAGAGAACTTTATATAGATATTTTATGTAGGTTGGTGACACCTATAAAGTGATGCCCTACCTACCGCAGAGATGGAGGCATATTCATGGTCGTAAATACGAATATGAATATATTCACACGGCGTATTTTCTATGAATACGAGTACGAATATATTCGTAATTACGCGTGTAAATACGAATATATTCACATGTACACGTGTAAATATTAATATATTCGTATTCATATAAATTCCATGTGAATACGAATATTTTCATATACACAGGAATTTTGTGTGAATTTGGTAGATATATGATGGAATTCACGCAAATTTTACGTTAATATTTTAGGAATATGTTCATATTCACACGAATCTCGTGTAAACATGGTTGACATATGGTATTCCCTCGAATTTCTGTGACTATGGTAGGAATGTTCATAGTCACACAAATTTTGTGCAAATATAGCTTAAATATAATGGTATTCCCTGGAATTTCATGAGAATATAGTAGGAATATTTATATTCACACGGATTTCATGTAAACATGGTCGAAATATAATGACATTCACTCGAATTTCATGTGAATATGGTAGGAATGTTCAGTCAAACGAATTTTGTGGAAATACAGTCGTAATATAATGGTATTCCCTCGAATTTCATGTGAATACGGTAGGAATATGTTCATATTCATAAAAATTTCGTGTAAATGTAGTCGAACTATAATTTTATTCCTTCGAATTTCATGTGCATACGAACATATGCCTATCAAATTCACATGAAATTCAAGTGGATACCATTATATTTCGACCATATTTACACGAAACTTGTGTGATATGAACATATTCCTACCACATTTACATGAAATTCGAGGAAATACAATAATATTTCGACCATGTTTAAACGAAATTCGTGTGAATATGAACATATTTCTACCATATTCACATGAAATTCGAGGAAACACAATCATATTTCGACCATATTTACACGAAGTTCGTGTGAATATGAACATATTCCTACCAGATTCACATTAAATTCGAGGGAATACTATTATATTTCGACCATATTTACACGAAATTCTTGTGAATATAAACATATTCCTACCATATTCACATGAAATTAGAGTGAATACCATCATACATATGCCATATTCACACGAAATTCGTGTGAATATGAATATATTCGTATTCACATAGATTTGTGTGAATACAAATATATTCATCTTCATACGTGTAAATATGAATATATTCGTATTTACACGCGGAAATACGAATATATTCGTATTCACAGAAAATACGCCATGTGAATATATTCATATTCGTATTTACGAATGTGAATATGCCAATCTCTGACCTACCGACACATTGCAGTAAATCCGATGTGTTAGCAACTGCCAAATGTAAACGTATTAAATCTATAGGGTTATTTCCTTAAGGGGTACTTCTTCTTGCGTTTCGTTAACCTGGTTATTGGCGTTTTTAAAATAATATGAATCTTGAACGTTCAGGAAAAACTACCAGTCAGTATGGGCCACTTTTGACATTGATACAAGAAAAGTCTTAGCGATGATTCTGTAGCTTTGACGTTGAGGTGGCAGGACGAGACGTGTCGAAATCTGAGGAAGCAGTGTTTATCGACTGCAAAATTCTATCAACTGTCACCATCAGTGACTATCAACGATTCGTCGAATGTTTTACCTGTAATATTCGTGATCACCGTGAAATGCCTCTTTTGAGTAGATCTTTTGAGTACTGACATTCAATCTACAGCCACCCTCAAGAGGACCAACTCCGTTCCTAAAAAGTTCCCATCATCCAAAGAAAATTCGCTAAATTCCCCTCCTCTTTGGTAGGTCGTAGAATCTTTTTAGTTCTACGACACAACTTTTATCTAATCATCATCCAATCAACGCAAAAAGAGGAAGACTACAGAAATCGGCACCTGCATATGCAAATTACCGTTCGATTTTGATGAAATTCACACGGTGCTTTTTAGGGATTACCCCCATATCTACTCTCAACACTTCAGCTAACTCTACCATATTATTTCTAGTAGTTCTCCACGGTAAAGAGTTGGCATATCCCGTCACGTGCACGTTCAATCACTCATTGTTTTCCCAGACGTAGAGCCATCGAGAAGATAGCGATTTTTAAAATTTGAGAAAAATTTCATTTCAGTCCAACCCCCCCCCCCCCACCAGCAAAATGCGTCCCGCGTGTTTTTGCCTCCCGCTGAACGTAAACCAAAATTTATGTTAGGGCCATATTATGATAGGAAATTTAACGCTGTTTTCAACGGTGTTCTTATTTTTAATTTTATTGTGTAATTTAAGGGAGTTATGGCAGTTGTAACTGACTTAAAGAAAGAAAAAAACGCTGCGAAGTCCTTGTCACATGGGTTTATTATTCTACTGGACACACCTACAGAAATGGAGGCTGTTCATTTTTGTTTCTTTCCCCCAAAACACGAATTAGTTACGCTCCTTTTTTCCCCCTTATTATCTTTGATTATTGATAGACGTGTTGACACTTTCTAGTGTAATTCTACAAATTGATGGCGATTTCAGACGATTTCCCAGGTTTTTGGCTCATAATAAAATCAATTTTGGGAGCTGAACATTTGGTAGAACCTCGATTTTCCACTCTTTCGTCAAAATCGACTTCATATTCGGTCTTCTCGTCCCCAAAAACATGGAAAACGATACCTCAAAAGCTCATGTTACTAACATGTTACTAAAACACACAAAGTACATATTTTTGTGCACATTTTCACTCATAACACCCCTGGGTACATTCCGATCGGGCTGCAAAGTTGCGGGACACAACTAGGGCCCAAATGGAGCATGTGTGCGAAAGAACGACTTTTTTAGACCAAAAATGAAGCCTATACACGTGATACGGCGTACGGCGGACGGACATTGCATTTTTGGAATCTACGCACCTTGAAACGTAAAAGAAAACATTTTGAGGGGGTGCTATAAACATTTTTCCTGAGCGAATACATAGGTGTATTATTCACGGAATAATAAGCCAAAAAAGGAGGAGGTTCTCAATTCGACCTGTTTCTATGTTCTTTTGGTTTATTATTCTGTGAATAATACACCTACCTATTTATTCGCTCAGCAAAAAATTTGTATAAAGCAGGGTTCACATCCGGAAAGCTATCCGGAAAGTGCGTACGAGCAGCTGATTGGTTGGACATCAGCTGGGGAGGGGGGAATATTCTTTCCGGAGAAGCACTTTTGAAGCGAACTGTACGCATCAGATTTTTCAGATATTTTCCGCTCCGCATCTGCGCAGTTCACTACTGCGCATACGGAATGGCGTCGGCAACCGAAACAGCTGTGGGAGGAAGCGCGGGAAACGAGTTGTCAGCCAAAATTCCGGATGGTTATGAACGCCTTCCCAACTTCCGCGATTCCCCTCCATCCCCTCCACTGCTTTTCACTAGCTTCCCCTATCCGTATTTCCAGACGGCTCCGGATGGATGTGAACCCTGCTTAACACCCCCTCAAAATTTTTTCTTTTCCGTTTCAAGGTTCGAAGATTCCAAAAATGCAATGTCCGTCCGCCGTACCACGCATACCGGCCTCATTTTCGGTCTAAAAAATTCGTTCTTTCGCACACATGCTCCATTTGGGCCCTAGTTGTGTCCTGCAACTTTGCAGCCCGATCGGAATATACCCAGGGGTGTTATGAGTGAAAATGTGCACAAAAATATGTACTTTCTGTGTTTTAGTAACATGAGCTTTTGAGGTATCGTTTTCCATATTTTTGGGGACGAGAAGACCGAATATGAAGTTGATTTTGACCAAAGAGTAGAAAATTGAGGTTCTACCAGATGTTCAGCTCCCAAAATTGATTTTTTATGAGTCAAAAACCTGCGAAATCGTCTGAAATCACCATCAATTTGTAGAATAACACTAGGAAAAGTGTCAACACGTGGATCAAGACGATTAAATGGCACTACCAATGATCAAAGATAATTTAAAAAAAAGAAGCGTACCTAATTCAAGTTTGGGGGCCAAAATTGGTGGAAACCACCAGGAATAGCTATTTCAATTATTTTACATGAAAGCAACAATAAATGAACAGCCAGCATTTCTGTAGTTGTGTCCAGTAGAATAATAAACCCATGTGACAAGGACTTTGCAGCGTTTTTTAAATAACCGTCCAGCGATTATTCCGTAAGTAACAAAACTTTTTTTTGGGGGAAAAAAAAAGTCTAGGAGGAATTTTTTGTTGGAAATTAGCTGTAAAACCGCCTCCTGAAGATTTAGCGGGCAGTAATGTTACACCCCGGACAAGCAATTAACAATAAAACTTGTGGATAAGACGTTTATTGGAAGGTTCACATTGAAACCAAAATTGGAAAACTCTGGCTCGTGACCCATTAACAAATGTCAAAACCATAGCAGTGGCCAAAATGAATTTTGAACAACTACCAGATTACTGTAAAGACAAATTTTAAAATAATTCAAAAATAACGGTTATTTCTTATTAATCACAGTAGCCGATTGAAATTTACGTGAAAACTGATGAAATGTTCGTTAACCCACACGCAATCATCAACAACGTTATTTTAGACAACACCAACCGCACAGGCGATTAAAAACCTCCTATAAAAGTTTACCTGTCATAGCGGGGCATAGTTGAGAGGGGGAGAGATAATTCTATTGCTATATCAATCGTGAAATTTCCCTGGCAGGAGAAGCGGTCTAATCCCTAATCCAATCGACCACTTTAAATTAAATCAAGTTTAGATGGTTGAGATTAGCATAACAACCTTCCCACTTCCCGTGAACTTTCATCGGCATTTTTTTTTCTTCAACTGTCCTTGATAATTTTTTCGTTGAGAATGCGGATTTTGTATAAAATTTAAAGTAGCTGTGCCAATTGTCTTGAGTCACCTGTTGATACTACTTCTAGTGTTATTATACAAATTTATAGGCATTTCAGCAATTTCTCAGGTTTTTGAATCATAAAAAATTAATCTTTGGAGCTGAAACTTCGATGGAACCTCAATTTTCCACTCTTTGGTCAAAATCGGTTTATATTCGGTCAACTCGCACTAAAAAACATGGAAAACAATACCTCACAAACTCATGTTATTTTTAAACATATTTTGCACCCATAACACCCCTGTGTTTATACCGATCGGGTTACAAAGTTTCTGAACACAACTAGGGCCCAAATCGAGCCTGTGTGCGAAAGAACAAATTTTTTACACCGAAATAGATACGAAAATTAGTACCAAAAAATTAGTATTAGAGAGAATATTAGTGTGTAAGAAGATCAAGCAATCTGAGCACGAATCAACATGTCAGATTCTGCAACATCCCTTATACCTCTTCTTCTTCTTCTTCTTCAAGTTCATTATAACACCCATGTCCCTACACCGTGATAGTAAATAGAATTCAACCTCTCAAAAATAATACTTCGGCGCCTCCATTCTCTTTTGGTTCGTTCTAACAAACAGTTCTGGACCAACCCAGAATGGAAATGCGATCTGAAAATGAGGGGATACAACCGTCCAGGATTGAGTCCAGAAACGCGTCTGTCCGAACGTGCGCTGATGATTCCGAATGGATAACCCGAAGCAATGTAACCTTCCACATAAACTGAAGGCAGAAGCATCTAGTGCGCATGTGCAGGACCAACAGTCCTCGAAAAAATCCGGGACTGTTAGAACTAGTCCCGAACGGACCTCGACTCTCCGTCCAAACATCCAACTCACGATCCAGCACCAGTTCTGGTGCTGTCCAAACACACAAAAAAAGCGTGGCTTCGACAGAACGGTCTGGAATGTTCGAGGACTGTACAAACGTGCATTTTCAAACTGTGGGAAATTCATGGATACTAAATAGAGAGAACCTCAGGCTTTTAGACCATTTTCAGTTCAAACATTGACCTTTCATTTGAATGATGCAAATGCAAATTTAATCATAAGGCACTGCTGTTAAAGAAATCAATAAAACGTAACGCTATTGTTGCAACTTGTTCCACAGAATTTACACTGTGAAAACCTCCATGCTATTATGATCTAAGCTTTCTTCGCGCTGAAATTATTCCAACACCTTTTTAGTCTTGAAATAATAGCGAGAGCTTTGAAAGTTCTTCCTCTTGCGCTTCTTGCGCTTTAGTGGCACTTACTCACTCTCCACGTCACCCCTCTCCCACCAATATAACCACTTGAGTCCTCTGCGAAAGCCATTGTTCAGTCCTTTCAACCCTATTTTAACGCCGAGAAATGTTTTCTCATCATTTATAATTTGTTCCCGTTGAAGTGTGGAAGAGTTTTTTTTTTCTTCTTATATGGTTCACACGATTTTTTGCAAAACGGTGGTTGGTAACAGCTGGGTACTTGGCTACTTGATGAGCAGAAACCAGGTAGGGAGATTCCTTCGCCTTGTTATATGAATGAATAGCCTGACCGCTCGCTTCGCTCGCTATCCGAGATTCGCTGTACGCAGTATCGTAGAACCAACAAACGACGGAAAAATCCCATAGCCTACCGGGTATTTGTGCCCAATTTTATCAAAATCCGTCAAGCCATTCAGGAGTTGACCATGGTCGACCATATTTCCGCTATGGTGAACCAGTGCTGCCACACTCGGGGACCGAAAAATTCCGACGTTGCACAACTTGGGAGCCTACTGGATATTCGTGCCAAATTTGGTCGATATCCTTCGAGCCGTTTGGCCCTGCATAGAAAGACAGACACACAGAGATTCGAATTTATAATATAATAAGCCTACCGGGTATTTGTGCCCAATTTTATCAAAATCCGTCAAGCCATTCAGGAGTTGACCATGGTCGACCATATTTCCGCTATGGTCACGGAATTAAAAATGCGCCTACGTTAAACTTGGGAGGCTACCGGATATTGGTGCCAAATTTGGTTGATATCCGTTGAGCAATTCGGGATTCGACCATGGAGGGGCCCATGGATGCGCTATGGTCGACCGCGGGGGTAGTCAGAAGGGTCGATCGTAGATAGAATTTTACGTAGATTACGAATACGCGATAAAAAATAGGGGTTACCATTTCAATTAACGAAGTTGACCATGGTCGACCATAGTTCCGCTATGGTGAGGGAATTAAAAATGCGACGTTGCACAACTTGGGAGCCTACTGGATATTCGTGCCAAATTTGGTCGATATCCGTCGAGGCGTTTGGCCGTGCCAAGACAGACAGACAGACACACACACAGAGATTCGAATTTATAATATATATATATAGAGATTCCGAACGGATAACCAGAAGCACTGTAACTTTCCACATAAGCTGAAGGTAGAAGCATCTAGTGCGCATGTGCAGGATCAAAAGTCCTCGAAAAAATCCAGGACTGTTAGAACTAGTCCCGAACGGTCCTCGACTGTCCGTCCAAACATTCAACTCTCCATCACGGATCAGTTCTGGCACTGTCGGAACGCACAAACAGGGGCGTGGCTTGTATAGAACGGTCCAGGGCTGTCTATCCAAAAGTACCCTCAGAAAACAGTCTATGCATAATCAGGAAAACACTGCAAACGGCTCATGGATACTATACAGTAAGAAAAAGAGTCCGAGAATCAAATCAATGCGAATTAGCGGTCACTGCTAACATATATATTTGCTCCTTTGCTATATATATATGCTTGCCTCCTTTATCAGATTTCTAATTTGTTAGACGGCAGGTCACTGAACCAAGATAAAACTCGGAGTTCAACCACTACTCGAAACGGAGTGGTCGACTAAGAGCGTGCCTATGATGGATTGTAGATTTCCATTAAGAATCCTTCTGCAGCGACTGTTTGACTAAGGACAAGCTGTATGGTTAACGAGATTGTGGAGGGTCCGGAACAAATTGGACTTGATTGGCAAAAGGTGGGAAGCCATTGTGACTCGCTGGAAAACGGATAAAAATCTCTTCTTTTCTTGGACGGATCGAATTTTTCTTTTTTCACCGTCACCCTTCAACAAAAGGGTCGTATATTGAGTGCCTCAAGTGGAGGAGGCGGACCAATATAATGGAAGAGAGAATCCCCCCCACCATACACACTGCCTCCAAGCAATATAAGGTCAGACCCCTCTACCTCTTAATACTGCCCGGAAAATTGGGTGAGCTCAAATTAAAAAGGGATTTTTCCTCACAGAGAGAAAGGTACCTTCCACAGTCCCGTATATTGTCGGGGGGACCATTATTTATTTTTATTTTTTCAAACAGCTGGATTCGACAGAAGCTATGAATAACTGAAACGGTATTATAACCTTCGATGGAGGGAGCATGCACGAATCTGCCCACTTTTACGGGTTCAAAACCAATAACAAATCACATACGCCCAGGAAAAACGACACCAAGACATATTCCTTAATTCTGAAACAAGTAGATCTAGTGAGTGACATTAGAGAGTTTTTGCAGCACCCTTACACCGAAACGAAAGCAGTGCTGCGCATGCGCACTTAAGACACCGAAAAGTACTGGGATCTAACACTGTCAGCTTTTGTCATGTTGGGATGACGAAACGTAATAATGTAACCTTACATCTGTATAACGCTACCTACCTTCTTCTGATTCCCTTGGAAAATAAATGTTGAGCGTCGTATTCACAGCTGATTCCTCACGTCTTTCTATGTTTATCCAAACTTGACGCCATGTGTGGACATGGATTTGTATTCACCGCGGAGTAAAATGGACGAAAGAGAGGTTAACATAACGTCAGCGTGACTTCACCAGCCGGTAGATGCCAAAGCAGAACGAAAACTGAGCCGAAAAAGGTTAGAATCTGACTTCGGTAGCCCTATCCGCCATTTTTGTTTCGGTGTCGTTTCCCATTTCGTTTTGGCGTTAGGGTGCTGCAAAAACTCTCTATTATGAAATATCATGTTCTAGAAAACGATTGAGAATGAGGGTTACCCATGGGTCTGAAAAAATAATGTACTTTTTGTGTTTTATGAAATTTTGACATCATCTTGAGAATATTGACACCAATCCGCACTCTTATGAGATACCTAAGTGGTTTTTATTCTATGATTTTTAGAAGTTCCCTGCACTAGTGACGTACCACCGGGAAAGGGAGTCCCGCACGGGTGGGAGGAGTGCATCTCGTATCGAGATGATAAGTTAAATGGAAGGGATCGAATCGGTTGTGAACAGGAATGATTTTTGGGTGGAAATCAAATTCTGGGGACAGGGCCGAAAGTGGGCGTAGCAAACAATATTTTTACTCGACCAAGCGTGCGCTGACGGGCCACTTTTCTCAACTGCCATGGGAACACTAGGTCCCAGGGCCTGCCAGTTTCAGAAGCCTAGGTTTCAATTTCGATTGCAGGACACAGATTACTAGCTTTGTTCTAAGCACGGCGAGTTTCGTAATGTATTCGGTGCAGAACCCATTGCGTTCAATTACAAGCAGCTTCACTACTGTAACTCAATTCCCGCACCATGTTCCCAACGCCACGGGTGTATACTCGTAGAAACTTTACACACAGTTCAGGGATGGGTTTCCAAACTCGAACTGAAGGAAACCTTCTGGAACCTCCCTACAGTTTCATTTCTCTACTAACTCTCACGCTAAACCTGGTTGAACCCTACTCAGGCCTCATCTTCATTTTTTTTCTTTTTACTGTACTTTGTAGTGTCTCGTTGTTTTTGAAGTCATTCTTTGCGCTGAAAAAAAATCACTATGGCACTAGGCACACTTTACGAAGTGTGGCGTGTACCAGGTTAATATTTGATGGTTATCCTAGTTCTGTGACCTATGCTACGCTAGCGCTTGCGGTGTTCCCATCCGCAAGTTCCAGATGTTCCAACCAATGAGTTACTGAACTGAGAAAAATCCCCACCTTTTTGGTTCTGGTTCAAAAACTCAAGAATTCAGTTATGGTACTTGGAACAAACCTAATATATTCCGATAACATGCTTGGTCTTCGGAGCTACAGGGCAGCTAATATTCATGAATGAACCACCGTGGATGCTCTACTAGAATACTGAACATCCATAGCCAGGGAAATCTAGAGGGTAGCTGTTAAACTTTGTCAAAAAAACCAGGTACAGTGTAGGGAGGGAAATTCAATGCCAACTGAACATGTGGTTGCATTTTTTTTTGCACTTTTAGTGTTTCTGGGTGCCGGGACATTGGCCCAAGTGGCCTTATGGACGCAAGGTTCCTGTTGTATTACGATCTATGGTGTCGTACAATAAAAACTATTGCTTATATGTATTAACTGCTGAGGTATCTACCTATAATATAAAACTGCTAGTAAACGCTTTATCGGTTTTTCATTTATCAGCCCCAGTTTTTTTACGACGGTTTATTGCCGTAGCGTTGGGGATGGAAGAAAATTCTATAATATTTATCGGAAAGCCATTTCAAGGAGGGGACGTTAGGGCGTCAGTGGGGTTTTAACGGTCTGATAACTTCGATGGATTCCTAGCGCATCGATACTTGGTGGTTGAGTGTCATAGTAAAGTGGGTTGACATAGGGAAGTTATCCGTGGGTTTCGGGAGTTTATTTGGGTTTGTGACGCCTCCCCCAAAAGCTGTTGCAGTTGAAATGAGACAAGTGACAAACGAGCTTGACGTGACTTGAGCCAGCGATGGGGCCCTTCGCCCTCTCTCGGTGGGCTTTTCTGCCTTCAAGAATAAATTCACTTCACCTCCTTCCAGTATATCTTCTTTGTGAAAAGACCCATCGAAACCAAAAAGATCCCCTCAAGTGTTTTTCATGAAAACAAAGTTAGTTAATCGATACACCGAGTCAACATTTTGGATTCCTCAACTGTCGGCTCCATTAGTAACAACAGAGCCTGAAATGTTGCATATGTGCATATATGTCGTTTTCATCAGGTATATCTGTCTATTTAGACGTTTTGAAGAGTTTTCAACCAATCTGAGCTAAACAATTCTAATTTAAATTTGCATTTATTTAAATTTTTTTGTCGAATTACATATTTCTGCGAAAATCGGCATAATATAATTTATTATCAAATTTCTTTCATGTTGAAAAAGAAAAACGCTGTAAATTATTACACAACGGTTTGTTATTTAACTGTACAAGTATCTGTATAACTCTGTGAAAATACCCATCGAAACCATAAAGATCCCCTCAAGTGTTTTTCACGAAAACAAAGTGAGTAAATCGATACACCGAGTTAACATTTTTGGATTCCTGAAGTTCCATTAGTAATAATAGAGCCTGAAATGTTGCATATTTGCACAAGTAGTTTTTACTAGGTATATCTGTCTATTTGGACGTTTTGAAGAGTTACCAACCAATCTGAGCTAAAAAATTCTAATTTAAATTTGAATTTTTTGTGTGGCTATTTACATATTTCTGCGAAAATCAGCATAATTTATTATCAAATTTCTTTCATGTCGAAAAAGAAAAAAGCTGCAAATTATTACACAACGGTTTACTATTTACCTGTATATATGCCCCTTCTGCGTAGATCACTGTTTTCTACGGTCAATACATACCCTCGAGCTCCTCCCGGAAAAGCTTAAAATCATATATATATATATATACGTATTTATATATTTATATTTATGTGTGTCACTCCAGACGATATCTGACCCAAGTACATGATGAAGATTCCAAATTTCGCCAAAATGTTCGTATTGCCAAACGCAAGGATGAGTTCGAAGACCATCAATTTTCAAAAACTCTGAGGGGGTGAAATCAGAGTTTTTAGGGGTCAAACATCGGTACAACACGGCTAAAATCGCGAACATTTGATATAAAATCATTGAAAGTGTTATGGAAGGGCGAGTTAAGACTGAAAAATACCATTTATTTTGGTTTTTCATATAGAACAGATGCCAAATTTGGATTTTTTTGGATCAAAATCGGTATTGAGTAAGGTATAAAATCAATAATAATTCACCTGATGTGTGGGACGATGATTCACGGCCGAAAGATACAAATATTTAGATGATCAAACTATTATTCTCGAAAAAGTGTGGTAAAATTTGACTGTATAATGGTCAAAAATCTGTAAAAATGGCTAAAAATTATATAATTAATTATAGAATAAAATTATACTATATCAGGTATATTATATCATAAAAAATTATATAATTTAATGAAAGTGGTATGATTTCTCGCTGCATCATCTCTTTACACAATAGCACGAATATTTCTTCGCAAATTCGCTCTTACAGCCATGCTACAAGACTGGAACTTTTTCAGAGTTTTTAGGGGTCAAAAATCGGTAAAAAACGGCTAAAATCAAGAACATTCGATATAAAATCATTGAAAGTGTTATGGAAGGGCGAGTAAGACTGAAAAATACCATTTATGTTGGTTTTTCATATAGAGCAGATGCCAAATTTGGATTTTTTGGGATCAAAATCGGTATTGAGTAAGGTATAAAATCAATAATAATTCACCTGATGTGTGGGACGATGATTCACGGCCAAAAGATACAAATATTTAGATGATCAAACTATTTTTCTCGAAAGTGTAGTAAAATTTGACTGTGTAATGGTCAAAAATCGGTAAAAATGGCTAAAAATTATATAATTTATTATATAATAAAATTGTACTATATTAAGTATATTATATTATAAAAAATTATATAATTTAATGAAAGTGGTGTATGATTTCTCGCTGCATCATCTTTTTACACAATAGCACGAATATTTCTTCGCAAATTCGCTCTTACAGCCATGCTGCAAGACTGGAACTTTTTTTTTCCTATGTAGTTAAGTTATTTTGCAACTACTTTATGTATATTAATTGTGCCTACTTCTTTCATGTCGTTTGTATTGCCGATTCAGGCTAATTACAAATAAAAACTTATTTGACTGGACTTAATTGATTTCTTTGAAACAATCAATGCAGCGAGAGAATCAAAAAGAATAAATTAAAGTGGAGACATCGGAAAAGCCCTCCGCACGAAGATGTGCACGCTGTACTTGACAGGAACTTGAACGGACACGTCGAGATATCAAAAATTATAAAACGAGAGACGTCCAGTTTGTCGACAGAACACTCTCCCACTGACAATTCTTCACTAAAATATTTTTATCTATAACCTCATGCGAACGTTTCTTTTCCACGCGAAGTTGACTTTATTTCAGATAAGACGCTGTTAAACGACAGAAAACTTGGGGAAAACTGATAATAATATACAATTAAATATCATTTAAATATGTATTTTGCGTATGTTCCATTAAAATGTGAATTTTTATGGAACGTATCTTCCCAACACGTTTTTCACTAGATATCGTCGGAAAAATGACAAAGCGGCGTATCTTTTTTACACCACCACAAACTGACGTAACTTCAAAAATCCGATTTTTGAGTTAGCTTCATAATAATACCCTGATAAGTGACTCTAAGAGTTAGCACAAATCCCCACACGTTTTCTTCGCTTAGTAACACAGCAAATGCTAGAGTAAGAGTAGTAAAGACGTATCTTCAACAATCGGAACTAACACACTGACAGACGGGCGTATCTATCAGTTACGTCTCTCTGTCATTAGAGAGTTTTTGCAAAACACTCACGACGAAACGAAAGCAGTGCTGCGCATGCGCACTTAAGACACTGAAAAGTCTGACGAACCGTGACGACGAAAAATACCGGGATCTCACGGTGTCAGCTTTCGTCGTGTTGAGATGACGAAACGTAATTTAACCTTACATCTGTATAACGATACCTGCCTTCTTCTGTTTTCCTTGGAAAATAAAAATGTCGAGCGTCGTATTCACGGCTGCTTCTTGGCGTCTTTCTATGTTAATACAGACTTGACGCCATGTGTGGACATAGATTTGTATTAACCACGGAGTAAAATGGATGAAAGAGAGGTTAACATAACGTTAGAGTGACTTCACCAGCCGGTAGATGCCAAAGCTGAACGAAAACTGAACCGAAAAAGGTTAACATCTGACTTCGGTCGCCCTATCCGCCATTTCCGTTTCGGTGTCGTTTTCCGTTTCGTTTCGGCGCGAGGGTGTTGCAAAAACTCTCTACTGTGACAATCATGACTCGCGTCAGTTGCGCCACTTTTCAACTTTCCTCCTGATTTAGTGACCACTCCACTAATGACATTGGAAACTCCAATAACGCGCATGGGAAAGGTAGACCACGTAAGAGGAACGACTGCAACCTACTCCCGAAAGCCAATCAAAAGGCACTGCCGATATCATCCGCCAAATTCAAGGATTTGATGAAGATGTGCTAGAGGAGTGACGATACCGATCTTTGTCGGAACCGTTCCCACCTGTTCCAGCTCCACGACTGGAACAGTTCCAAATTACCGGTCCTGTTCCGCTTACCAATACGCAGGGGTGAGGGAGGGGGGGTTGACTATAACACAAGCCCGCCCCGCCACCGTATTCCACCCCTCTTCCCACCCCATCAATCACTTGCGGCAGAGTAGCATCCATAGCAAAAAAACAAATGTCGGTGGTGATTCGCTCATAACCGCCTGGACACCTCCTCTCTAAAAATCGGCCAATTTCAGAACCATGAAGTACTACTATACTCACTGGAAACCAGCACAGGCGAAAGAAACGAAATTTTTCCACTTCATGGAAAAACATTGAATCATGGATATGTTTTTGGGCGCTGTATTTTCACATCCACTTTTCAATGTTTAGGTGCTACCTCCCAATCGCTACCTTCCAATTCGTTCATTAAAATGGTTTGTGCTCATTTCATTATTGTTTCGCTGGGTATTGTCGGTAACTACACACGCACATCTCCAAATTGTTTATCGGTTGCAGCGTTGCATTTTTTTCGGTCGCAAATTTTAGAATGACCCCCCAGGGCAAAAACATATCCATGCTAAAAACTGCAGCATAAAAATAGAATAGTCTATTTTCACGTAAACTAACAAATTGCAGACCGGTTTTGGTTGTTATACCATCATCAATAGAATTCTATTGTGCACTTATGATGGTTTAACAACTGAAACCAGTCTGCAGTTTGTTAGTTTACCTGGAAATAGACTATTCTATTTTTATCCGGTAGCTTTTTTTTAAGGCTTGCTAAGGATCGACAAGGCAGTCGAGTCGGAGATTGGTCAGGGATCGAGTTCCGAGGACCGAAAGGGAGGTATGGTTAGTTAGAGAATCGAGAACACTGAATGAGTCCTAATCGGGAAGGTGGAGCACTGGAACTGGATCGGGAAGCAGAACTTTCAGCGATAGGTCTCCCCATTCCAGCGGCTCTGTCTTCCTGACAACCACCCACCCTTCAGCAGCCAGTCTTCGGATCGGTAGGACCGGTAAGTGGAGCGGCCTGGAACAGTTCCGGAACAGTTCCATCGTGAGACTAGGTTCCACATTCCCGGTTGGCCAGTTTCGGCCCATCTCTAAGATGTGCGATGATGGTATCATCCTCTCGGAATACCATCATTTTCATAAGAGCCTTCAGCCATCCACTGCTGTAAGATACTGCCTACCTGAACCAATTCCGGATGAAGAATCCGACTACAAAACTCTAGACTAGAAAAACTTTCAATATTATTGATAATTAAATATTTTTGTACTAACCCAATTTCATAAAGTTACCGTTTTTATTTCAACACTTTCAAGTCATTAGGTACAATTTTCACTTTTGGGTACAATTTTTATTAATTTATTAAAACAGTTTTGTAAGGTACCGTGTGATTTTTCTTCACAATAACTTTCCTCCATTACCTAATGAAAAGCTGTTAATCCACGTGTGAAAAATAATTATTACTCACTTTACAAAACCTCCACAATTTAAACGGTCGAGTGACATACCTGAAAAGGTACCAATTTTTGGCAATGAAGGACGTATCTGCTACTAAGGCATCCTTGAAGGGCGAAGAGCGACAAGTTAAGTAATGGGTTGTTAAACAAGTCAACTATAGGTGGAATGAACGATTTGTGGTTATGTACATCTATTTTCTGATTTTTCCAACGCCCTTAAACTTTCAAACACGAATATCTCGAAATGCGTTTTTTGCAGTTACCTACGTCCGTTTGTGGTGGTGGAAAAAAGATACGCCACTACGTCATTTTTCCGACGATATGGTGAATATTTCGCATTTAGAAACAAGATTTGCATATTTTTGCAAATATTTTCATTTTTCCGGGGGTTTTCACATATATTAGGGGTATTCACGGTCGGGCCGTTGTCGACGTGTTAACGAATTAAATGTGTTAAACTGGTTAAACGTGGAGAAAATCGGTCGCAAAGATGTTATCAAAGTGCGTTATCACTTGTGTTAAGTTAACCGAGTCCGAGGTGTGGTAAACGTCGACAGCAACCATGTTATCTGTGTTATCAGTTTTCTGACGAAGATTCAAAATGGTGGGTCAGGTACTGTGCCGTGTTTTATATTTCTTTCCTGATAAACAGTTTTAACAAGTTTAGGGTCGCACTTTTGAATATAAGTGAATTACCTGGACATGAAAACAACTTCAACCAACGAAGTGCTCCATGGCTAACTGCTAGCAATAGAATCATACCACCACCACCACCCGGAGATTCGTGATAACACGTTAACGCGTTACCGAGGGCGCCTCATGATTTTTCTGTGGATGAAGTTTTCTACTTAGCACGTTTAACTCGGCAAGCTCAACCGTGAATACCCCTATTATATTCCAAGTTCTATTAACAAATAATAGTAGTACTTCACTGACCTATTATAGTACCCAGGTAGGATTTAAGCGTTTCAGACACCGCTCCGCCGCTTATCGTGTTGAAGCAGGCTGACAGCGCAGACGCGCAAGCTGCTGTACCTGCAAATGAATAAAATAATTGAAATTGCATGAAAAAATACTGCCTGTTAAAGTGGAGCAAAAATAAGCACAGACTGAGATGTGTTTTTTTAAAATTAATTTAGCGTTATTTGCACCAGACATTCGCGGGAATTTCATAAAAATTCGTAGAGATTCGATGCCTCACGGACGCCCCCTGGTGGGTAACTCGGCAGATATAATAATCCACGACTATGATTTTTTCTGATGTTTTCTCCACTTTCATGTAAATATCATTTTAAATTACTGTTTTCTCTTTTCCTTGAGAGACAGCGTGAAGCGAGAGCATGCAGAGACAACATGGAAACGAAAACATTTTGCTTCCTCCTGCTGTTCCTGGATTCGTGGTTGAGCAAAAAAATGCATGTCCTCCAAAATTTAAATTTCCACTACCATTTTGCGTTTCAGACATCGAGGAACATTTTTGGTTCCGTGTCTGACTGTGATCAATTCCTTGTAACGCGCCATAACTATACAATAATGGTCGAAATGGGCTGAAATTTGGAGGGTAGGTGCGGGTTGGGTCACAGATGGTCCCATACAAAAATCATTGAAAAAGTACTGTAACTTTCGTCTGCGCATGCGCAAACGTGAAATACTTGAAACGCCCATAACTACCTTAAATATGGTTGAAATGAGTTCAAATTCGGAGGGGCGATCAGGAAGAACACTTTGATAGTTCCATATAAATTTCATTAGAATCTTACGGTAACTTTCGCTTGCGCATGCGCGAACATGAAATGTCGACCATTACTTTGTAACGCTACTAACTACGCGAAAAATAGTTGTAGAGCTGAAATTTTGAGGGTACACGCGGGTTGGATCGCAAATCGTCCCGTATCAAAATCATGGAAATCGTTCCGTCTGCACATGCGCAAACGCGAAATACATGAAACGCCCATAACTACGCTATATATTGTTGAAATGAGTTCAGATCTGGAGGGTCGATATGGAATAATACTTTGATAGTTCCATGTGGGTTTTTGGAATTTACTGTAACTTTCGTCTGCGCATGCGCGAACATGAAATGCTGACCGTTTCGTTGTAACGCTTCTAACTACGCGATAAATAGTTGTAGAGCTGAAATTTTGAGGGTACACGCGGGTTGAACTGCAGGTGGCCCTTTATCAAAACGAACCTACCCAACTATTCTATACGTTCATGTGATTCAAGTGAGGAAGCCATACTGCCTACTCGAATAGGCAGCCCTTTTTTCGTTATTTTTTAGTTTATATTCGTCGTAGTTAACGATTTGTACCCTAACTGGCTAAAAGGAGTCAACATTCGATTCAGCGTGAAGAACCACGTAATTATAACATAATTACAACGACAAATTTACGTCAATTAAGGTTTAATGAAACGGGCACCTGCCCTTTGTTGTACTCACCTATTAAATATTCTAGAACCATGTTCCAACCGATAACGAACGCCACGCCCTCACCTACCGTGACGTAGCTGTACATGTAGGCGGACCCTGTGGTTTTTGGCACACGAACACCGAATTCCGCATAGCAGGCTCCTGAAACAACGAAATAACGAGAAAACGCACATTTAAATTACCGTCAATTAATAGGCAGTAAATCGAGTAAAAAAACCAACTATTTACGTGTTCGGAATAACGAAATCGCGAGCAATGTAAAATGGAGTTCGAGTCGTGAAGGACGACCGAATGAGCGAATTTTCGAAGTAACGCGCCAAACAAGTTTTGTCCACAAATTTGAGCACTCTTGCTCCCAAACGTTTTTTGGTTCGGTACATATTCAGCATTGTTCACTGTGTCAAACGACCATATTCACGGAATTGACCACTATTTGGGGCACGAAATATTCGTGCTATTGTGTAAAAAAAAGATATAGCGAGAAACCACACCACTTTTTGTATTATACAATTTTTTCGTGATTTTATCGATGTTTGACCCTTATAAAGTCATATCTGACCCACTCTTTTTTGAGAAAAATATTTTAATCATCGAAATAGTCCCTATTTTTGTCGTGAATCATCATCCCACACAACGTCAGGTGAATTAATATTGATTTTAGCCCTTAATAACAATTTTTGACACCCCCAAAAATCCAAATTTGACCCCCTGTTCTGTATGAAAAACAATTGAAATGGTATTTTTCTGTATTTACCCACTTTCAGTGATTTTATACCAATTTTTCGCGATTTTAAACGATTTTGGACCCCTAAAAGCTCAAATTTGACCCCCCTTAGAACTTTTGAAAATTGATCGTCTTCGAATTCACCCTTTCGTTTGGCAGTACGAACATTTTGGCGAAATTTGGAATTTTTATCATGTACCCAAGGTCAGATACCGTCTGGAATGACACATAAATAAATAAATAAATATATATATACACATAATTATATATTATGCATACATACACCCATATAAAGCTTTGTTAAAATCTAGTGATGAATTCAGGATGCTCTGAAACGGATTTGCCTATAAAAATTTTCAATATTTCATGTCCTGAAAACTTTGGACCCATTGATTGCTATAGCTTCATTTTCTTTGAAAATTCGCTGAAATTGTTAATATCTAGGAATTGGTTCAGAATGCTCTTAAACTGAAAACGAATCGACAAACTTGTCAACATTTCGTGTGGATACTAAACGTTTTGGATCCATTCGCACTAGGTATAGGCAGCTTGTGTTTTGTTGAAAATCCGCTACTTCTTTTCAAAAGTACCTGAAAAAAGGGAGGCGACGGCTGCTATGATGAAGGAAATGACGACGCCCGGACCGGCGACGTTCCTGGCGACCATTCCGGCGACGAGGTACATCCCCGTCGCCACACACGACCCCACGCCCAGCGACGTCAGGTCCAGCGTTGTGAGACATTTCTGAAAAAATACAGGGAGGTAATGAGAAATCATTAAAAACAAAAAACCAAAACAAAAAATAAATACAAGCACTAAATATAGCTAAATATTGAATTTTCAAGAATACCAACTGTCGTGGTACCCTTATAATACAATATACAACTCCTGTAAATACGTTAAGATTTTTACCGATAAACAACAGAGAAACCGAGCTACGCAGTGTGAGGGACAGGGCCCAGGTAATTCTCCATCCAACGGCTCCCAACGGCCATTCTGGTGGGACCCGGGGAGGGTAGAGGCGCCTTTATAAGGTGCCTGGCTCGACATTCATCCAATTTTTCTCTTAAGAATGCCTTCTCTCTCAAACCTTACCTACTCACCGCCAACTAAGCCTTCTCCTTCCCTGTACGTTCTCAACGAGGTGAAAACCAGGCGAGAACATCCTTCAGTACGCAACGTGGTGAAAACCGGACGAGTATTTTCCTGGATATTCAATGTGATGAAAACCGGATGAATATCCTTCCTATTTCTCTTCCAAATATCCAAGGAGGTGCAAACCGCGCGGATATTTTCCCATCCCAATATTCAACGTGGTGAAAACCGGACGAATGTTTACCTTAAACCCAGAGACTTATCCAAGGAGGTGAAAACCGCGCGGATATTTTCCTATCCCAATATTCAACGTGGTGAAAACCGGACGAATGTTTACCTTAAACCCAGACGCGTATCCAAGGAGGTGAAAACCGCGCGGATATTTTCCTATCCCAATATTCAACGTGGTGAAAACCGGACGAATGTTTACCTTAAACCCAGAGGCGTATCCAAGGAGGTGAAAACCGCGCGGATATTTTCCTATCCCAATATTCAGCGCTGTGAAAACCGGACGAATGTTTACCTTAAACCCAGAGGCGTATCCAAGGAGGTGAAAACCGCGCGGATATTTCCCTATCCCAATATTCAACGTGGTGAAAACCGGACGAATGTTTACCTTAAACCCAGAGACGTATCCAAGGAGGTGAAAACCGCGCGGATATTTTCCTATCCCAATATTCAGCGCTGCGAAAACCAGACGAATGTTTACCTTAAACCCAGAGGCGTATCCAAGGAGGTGAAAACCGCGCGGATACTTTCCTATCCCAATATTCAGCGCTGTGAAAACCGGACGAATGTTTACCTTAAACCCAGAGGCGTATCCAAGGAGGTGAATACCGCGCGGATATTTTCCTATCCCAATATTCAGCGCTGTGAAAACCGGACGAATGTTTACCTTAAACCCAGAGGCGTATCCAAGGAGGTGAATACCGCGCGGATATTTTCCTATCCCAATATTCAGCGCTGTGAAAACCGGACGAATGTTTACCTTAAACCCAGAGGCGTATCCAAGGAGGTGAAAACCGCGCGGATATTTTCCTATCCCAATATTCAGCGCTGTGAAAACCGGACGAATGTTTACCTTAAACCCAGAGGCGTATCCAAGGAGGTGAATACCGCGCGGATATTTTCCTATCCCAATATTCAGCGCTGTGAAAACCGGACAAATGTTTACCTTAAACCCAGAGGCGTATCCAAGGAGGTGAAAACCGCGCGGATATTTCCCTATCCCAATATTCAACGTGGTGAAAACCGGACGAATGTTTACCTTAAACCCAGGGACGTATCCAAGGAGGTGAAAACCGCGCAGATATTTCCCTATCCCAATATTCAACGTGGTGAAAACCGGACGAATGTTTACCTTAAACCCAGAGACGTATCCAAGGAGGTGAAAACCGCGCGGATATTTTCCTATCCCAATATTCAGCGCTGTGAAAACCAGACGAATGTTTACCTTAAACCCAGAGGCGTATCCAAGGAGGTGAAAACCGCGCGGATATTTTCTTATCCCAATATTCAACGCTGTGAAAACCGGACGAATGTTTACCTTAAACCCAGAGGCGTATCCAAGGAGGTGAATACCGCGCGGATATTTTCCTATCCCAATATTCAACGTGGTGAAAACCGGACAAATGTTTACCTTAAACCCAGAGGCGTATCCAAGGAGGTGAAAACCGCGCGGATATTTTCCTATCCCAATATTCAACGTGGTGAAAACCGGACGAATGTTTACCTTAAACCCAGAGGCGTATTCAAGGAGGTGAAAACCGCGCGGATATTTTCCTATCCCAATATTCAGCGCTGTGAAAACCGGACGAATGTTTACCTTAAACCCAGAGGCGTATCCAAGGAGGTGAAAACCGCGCGGATATTTTCCTATCCCAATATTCAGCGCTGTGAAAACCGGACGAATGTTTACCTTAAACCCAGAGGCGTATCCAAGGAGGTGAATACCGCGCGGATATTTTCCTATCCCAATATTCAGCGCTGTGAAAACCGGACAAATGTTTACCTTAAACCCAGAGGCGTATCCAAGGAGGTGAAAACCGCGCGGATATTTCCCTATCCCAATATTCAACGTGGTGAAAACCGGACGAATGTTTACCTTAAACCCAGGGACGTATCCAAGGAGGTGAAAACCGCGCAGATATTTCCCTATCCCAATATTCAACGTGGTGAAAACCGGACGAATGTTTACCTTAAACCCAGAGACGTATCCAAGGAGGTGAAAACCGCGCGGATATTTTCCTATCCCAATATTCAGCGCTGTGAAAACCAGACGAATGTTTACCTTAAACCCAGAGGCGTATCCAAGGAGGTGAAAACCGCGCGGATATTTTCTTATCCCAATATTCAACGCTGTGAAAACCGGACGAATGTTTACCTTAAACCCAGAGGCGTATCCAAGGAGGTGAATACCGCGCGGATATTTTCCTATCCCAATATTCAACGTGGTGAAAACCGGACAAATGTTTACCTTAAACCCAGAGGCGTATCCAAGGAGGTGAAAACCGCGCGGATATTTTCCTATCCCAATATTCAACGTGGTGAAAACCGGACGAATGTTTACCTTAAACCCAGAGGCGTATTCAAGGAGGTGAAAACCGCGCGGATATTTTCCTATCCCAATATTCAGCGCTGTGAAAACCGGACGAATGTTTACCTTAAACCCAGAGGCGTATCCAAGGAGGTGAAAACCGCGCGGATATTTTCCTATCCCAATATTCAGCGCTGTGAAAACCGGACGAATGTTTACCTTAAACCCAGAGGCGTATCCAAGGAGGTGAAAACCGCGCGGATATTTTCCTATCCCAATATTCAGCGCTGTGAAAACCAGACGAATGTTTACCTTAAACCCAGAGGCGTATCCAAGGAGGTGAAAACCGCGCGGATATTTTCCTATCCCAATATTCAGCACTGTGAAAACCGGACGAATATCCTCCCTATTTCTCTTCAAAATATCCAAAGAGGTGCAGCGAACCGTGCGAACACAATCCCCCGCACTCCAACTACCCATCTAATTTGAGCAGAAACGAGCAGCTGGTTCACAAGAAGATGAGTAACTACCACGGATTTTGCGTATGCACATGCGCAGTGGCCATTCAACTGACTCGATAGCGATAAATTTCTAGGGGACCATTTGGGAGTTACACCCCAACTACCCTCCAATTTGCGCGAAATCGGGCCGCTGGTTCACAAGAAGATGAGTAACTACCACGGATTTTGCATATGAGCATGCGCAGTGGCCATTCAACTGACTCGATCGCGATAAAATTCCTGGGAGACCATCCAGGAGTTACACCCCAACTACCCTCCAATTTGCGCGAAATCGGACCGCTGGTTCACAAGAAGATGAGTAACTACCACGGATTTTGCATATGAGCATGCGCAGTGGCCATTCAACTGACTCGATCGCGATAAAATTCCTGGGAGACCATCCAGGAGTTACACCCCAACTACCCTCCAATTTGCGCGAAATCGGACCGCTGGTTCACAAGAAGATGAGTAACTACCACGGATTTTGCATATGAGCATGCGCAGTGGCCATTCAACTGACTCGATCGCGATAAAATTCCTGGGAGACCATCCAGGAGTTACACCCCAACTACCCTCCAATTTGCGCGAAATCGGACCGCTGGTTCACAAGAAGATGAGTACCTACCACGGATTTTGCGTATGCGCATGCGCAGTGGCCATTCAACTGACTCGATCGCGATAAAATTCCTGGGAGACCATCCAGGAGCTACGCCCCAACTACCCTCCAATTTGCGCGAAATCGGACCGCTGGTTCACAAGAAGATGAGTAACTACCACGGATTTTGCGTATGCGCATGCGCAGTGGCCGTTCAACTGACTCGATCGCGATAAAATTCCTGGGAGACCATCCAGGAGTTACACCCCAACTACCCTCCAATTTGCGCGAAATCGGACCGCTGGTTCACAAGAAGATGAGTAACTACCACGGATTTTGCGTATGCGCATGCGCAGTGGCCGTTCAACTGACTCGATCGCGATAAAATTCCTGGGAGACCATCCAGGAGTTACACCCCAACTACCCTCCAATTTGCGCGAAATCGGACCGCTGGTTCACAAGAAGATGAGTAACTACCACGGATTTTGCATATGAGCATGCGCAGTGGCCATTCAACTGACTCGATCGCGATAAAATTCCTGGGAGACCATCCAGGAGTTACACCCCAACTACCCTCCAATTTGCGCGAAATCGGACCGCTGGTTCACAAGAAGATGAGTACCTACCACGGATTTTGCGTATGCGCATGCGCAGTGGCCATTCAACTGACTCGATCGCGATAAAATTCCTGGGAGACCATCCAGGAGTTACACCCCAACTACCCTCCAATTTGCGCGAAATCGGACCGCTGGTTCACAAGAAGATGAGTAACTACCACGGATTTTGCATATGAGCATGCGCAGTGGCCGTTCAACTGACTCGATCGCGATAAAATTCCTGGGAGACCATCCAGGAGCTACGCCCCAACTACCCTCCAATTTGCGCGAAATCGGACCGCTGGTTCACAAGAAGATGAGTACCTACCACGGATTTTGCATATGAGCATGCGCAGTGGCCGTTCAACTGACTCGATCGCGATAAAATTCCTGGGAGACCATCCAGGAGTTACACCCCAACTACCCTCCAATTTGCGCGAAATCGGACCGCTGGTTCACAAGAAGATGAGTAACTACCACGGATTTTGCATATGAGCATGCGCAGTGGCCATTCAACTGACTCGATCGCGATAAAATTCCTGGGAGACCATCCAGGAGTTACACCCCAACTACCCTCCAATTTGCGCGAAATCGGACCGCTGGTTCACAAGAAGATGAGTACCTACCACGGATTTTGCGTATGCGCATGCGCAGTGGCCATTCAACTGACTCGATCGCGATAAAATTCCTGGGAGACCATCCAGGAGCTACGCCCCAACTACCCTCCAATTTGCGCGAAATCGGACCGCTGGTTCACAAGAAGATGAGTAACTACCACGGATTTTGCGTATGCGCATGCGCAGTGGCCGTTCAACTGACTCGATCGCGATAAAATTCCTGGGAGACCATCCAGGAGTTACACCCCAACTACCCTCCAATTTGCGCGAAATCGGACCGCTGGTTCACAAGAAGATGAGTAACTACCACGGATTTTGCGTATGCGCATGCGCAGTGGCCGTTCAACTGACTCGATCGCGATAAAATTCCTGGGAGACCATCCAGGAGTTACACCCCAACTACCCTCCAATTTGCGCGAAATCGGACCGCTGGTTCACAAGAAGATGAGTAACTACCACGGATTTTGCATATGAGCATGCGCAGTGGCCATTCAACTGACTCGATCGCGATAAAATTCCTGGGAGACCATCCAGGAGTTACACCCCAACTACCCTCCAATTTGCGCGAAATCGGACCGCTGGTTCACAAGAAGATGAGTACCTACCACGGATTTTGCGTATGCGCATGCGCAGTGGCCATTCAACTGACTCGATCGCGATAAAATTCCTGGGAGACCATCCAGGAGTTACACCCCAACTACCCTCCAATTTGCGCGAAATCGGACCGCTGGTTCACAAGAAGATGAGTAACTACCACGGATTTTGCATATGAGCATGCGCAGTGGCCGTTCAACTGACTCGATCGCGATAAAATTCCTGGGAGACCATCCAGGAGCTACGCCCCAACTACCCTCCAATTTGCGCGAAATCGGACCGCTGGTTCACAAGAAGATGAGTACCTACCACGGATTTTGCATATGAGCATGCGCAGTGGCCGTTCAACTGACTCGATCGCGATAAAATTCCTGGGAGACCATCCGGGAGTTACACCCCAACTACCCTCCAATTTGCGCGAAATCGGGCCGCTGGTTCGCTAGAAACTGTCAAACTGATTAGTAACTCGGATTTCCCGTCGCAAAGCTGTATCTATGTGTACCAGTTGCCAAGGCGTTAGGAATCAACGCTTCGATCATCGCTCCGCTCGATCGATTATCAGATCCACGGCAGATGAACGGTGATATTATCAACTCAAAACGATGATTGGGGCGATAATTGCTGTTTGATGATGTCGGGTTAGTTATTGACGAACGATTCTTAGAAGCAGCGAAGGGCATCAACTGGTGGGACGAGCCGCGGGGAGCCCTTAATGAACCACCTACCCCCCCCCCCCCCCCCCCCGCACAACACGCAATCTCGAAGGGGGGTGATTCAGGGTTTAGGGCTGACGGGGTGGGGGGGGGACGAGGAGGTTCACCCGTTGCGTTTCAGGGTATGTGGCTGTGAACGGTGACGGCCACCGGTGGGGGGGGGAGGGGGTATCGAACCGAGAAAACCCGTCTGTCCTCCCATCCCGCCTCCACCAGGGGTCGGCACCTGAAGGCGACGGATAAGGCAACCTCCCTCCCACCTACCCCCCCCCCCCCCCCACCGCTGAGCATTTAGCGACGCCGTTAACAATATCCACCCCCCCCCCCCCCCCCGCGAGCCCTTTCACCGTGACCCTTCAGCCCTTTCCACGTGGATTCTTCCCTCTTTTCTTCCCCTTATCCACGTGTCACACCTCCCACGGCGCGGCGCCACAACCGTATCTAACCCTCACACACTTTTTTTTTTTACCCTGATCAACAGGCTGTCCTCCTCCTCCTCATTCTCCACCTCCTCCTCTCACCAATTATCCGTCCCTTCCCACTATTATCCGTCCTCTCATAATCTTATCCGCCTCCCATGGACCTCCTCATTACCCTATCAGCCCCCCCCCCCCAATCAACCCCACCACCGCTAATCCTGTTACCCTCGTCCTGCTCAAAATACCCTGCGAATTCCTTGTCACTTGGGTTTTATTATTCTACTGGACACACCTTCGGAAATGCTGGCAGTTAATTTATTTTTTATTTCATGTGCAATAATTTAAATAGCTATTTTTGATGATTCCCACCAATTTTGGCCCCCAAAAATAAAAATAAGGCTCCTAATTTTTTATTTTTTATTTTTATTTTTTTTTTTACAAAAGAAGACCCCACTACAAGAAAGATGAAGGTCGTCTTTTCCGAATTTCGAGAAAATCAGCTTTGAAAGTTTCAAGACTTACACTGACTACCCAACAAATTATATTGGCAAAACTGTTTAGCGCTAAATTTTCTCCCACTCCCAAAGATACTATCGGACTTGGTTTTTGAATGAAGAAAATTTCCTGGAGCGGTAACTGTGGATAAACTATCAAAAACCACTTCAGAAATGTGCAAAAAAGATGAATGTCACCCAATACCGTGCAAGAAGGATGAGTAATCGTAAGTCGTTGAACTTTGCTTCCTCCTCTGAGACAGAAGTACGACGATGCTTAACGTTGAGCGTACTTATGAGCCCAAATAGATGTGCACTTTGAGCATCATGCGTTCCAAGTTGGTTAAAATCTTGAATGATTCGTTTTCGATTCGATTCATTTACGATTTCGAAGCATTTCAATCTTTTACATGAACAGTCAGGCCCTGTTTCGTGGGAGCTTACCCGCATTTTTAGCGAATTTTCGAAGAAAAATCCGAAGAAAAGTCCAAAATTTTTAAAACTCGAATTTCCGAAAGATTTTTATACCAAAATCCGTTTCAGACCATCCTGAATTCCCTGCCGAAAGACACCAAAAATTATATGTATATATATATATATATATATATATATATATATATATATATATATATATATATATATATATATATATATATATATATATATATATATATATATATATTTATATATATATTTATATATTTATATATGTATGTGTCATTCCAGACGATAACTCTCGAAAGAATTGAGATAAAAAGTTCAAATTTGCACGAAAAATCTGTCTTGGCAATCGACAGGCTAAGTTCGAAGTTGGGCAGAATCGGGTCACCCTAAGGGGGAGTTTTGGGGAGTTTTAGGGGGGGGG
>OX940989.1:23824281-23967569 GCA_954871275.1 Leptopterna dolabrata
TTGTAGGTAAGTATTGTTAGGGATCAATAGCTGTTCGTGGTTTCTATCCTTACTCTTGTAGTCAGTGCGTTGCCGCCCTTTCCTAAACTGCTCCCTCATTCTTATTGCGTAATCGCTAAGTGTAGTATTGTGCTCTGCTTTTACTCTAAATACACCCGATTAGTATTCTAATTTGTGCGTGTCGTTCACAGTCTTCTCTCCCGGTCCTTTATATTTATGTTAGGTTATCGGGCTCCAGTTTTTACGCGGACAGTTGTGAAATTTACGTGGATGAACTTGGATAAAGTTTTGTCTTAACCTCAAGTGTAAGTTTTTGCGTACGTAATCGTGGCATTATTTCGGGAAAATGGCAAGTTTAAATGGTTTCACACATTTGCCGGTACTTACCTCGACCAATTTCACAAACTGGTTATTCCGAGTTCACGCATTACTTGGGAAGGATCAAATTGCTGATTGTGTGAAGTTTAAATTAGCTGAAGATGCGGATGAGAAGACCAAGTTGGCTTTTGAAACTCAAGATGCCAAGGCGAAGGCTGTTATCATTCAGTGCGTTTCAGATAAGCACCTAGACATAATAAAAGAATCTAAAACTGCGAGTGATATGATCGAAGATCTAAAAGCAGTCTTTGTGAGATCGTCAACGTTCTCCAAGTTAGCTCTGTGGCGTAAGTTGTTTTCTTTCAAATGCAGTCTCAAGGAAAACCTTGAAGATTTTTTTCTGAGATTCGAGACCGTGACTCGCGAACTGGAAGCTCTCGGTTCTAAACTTGAAGAATCCGACCGAATTTGCCTAATGTTGCTCTCACTTTCGTCGGACTATGACACTGTGACAACAGCCATTGAAACTCAGCCGACCGTAAAGCTAGACTTCGTGAAAGCTCGATTGCTTGATCACGAGATGAAATTGAAAAACAAGGAAACTTCAGGTGATTTAGAAGAAGCTTCATTTCAAGCTGGTGGTGAGTCAGGTTGTCACATCTGTGGATCGAAGCAACACTGGAAGGACAAGTGCCCTAAGAGAGGCAACAACAAATCCGGACGTGGAGGGAGAAATGGTGGTCGTGGAGGCAAGCAGCAAAACTCCACTAACTCTAACAGGAACTCTGCACATGGAGCATCTGTATCGTCGGAAATCTCGTTCATTGCTTTGAACTGTAGGGATAAGAAGATTTTTGGTTCTAATATTTTCATATTGGACTCAGGTGCATCGCAAAACTTGATAATGTCTAAATTTGAACCTCTCATGAAAGATGTCAACATTTTGGAGCATCCATACCGAATAAGAATCGCCAATGGTGAGGAAATGATTGCCACTAAATCTGGCAAACTGGTAGTTAAAATCCAGGAAAACGTGATTACGGTTGATGCAATAATTGTGCCAGGACTTCAACATAATTTGTTGTCTACATCTAAACTAACGTCGAAGGGTCATCGTATTGTAATGAACAGTGAAAACACGATAATCAGTGGGACAGGCTTTACACTTGTGTGTACCCCAGTAAATGGACTTCCTGTGCTCCATTTTTCTACAGTGAGTGGTCAGTCTATGGTCGCGCATGTTACAGGCGATGTTTGGCACAGGAGACTGGGACATGTGTGCAAGGACTCGCTCAAGACTCTAGGACTCCCAGTCAGCCCTGGAAAGTGTTCAACATGTGTTGAGGGAAAGGCCAAAAAACTTCCCTTCAAGCGTCATGAAAAGAGGACGACCGACATAGGTGAATTGGTTTTCAGTGACGTATGTGGTCCTATCAATCCTCAGACATCCCGCGGAGACAGGTATATTCAAGTAATTCTTGATGACTTTTCGAATTTCCTAGTAGTGAAATTGCTTAAAAATAAAAGCGAGGCTGGCATGAATTTGATCGCCTATGCTCGTGAGCTTAAAACACAGCAAGGTAAGCTAGTCAAAAGAATTCGCACAGACTGTGGTGGCGAATTTAGGTCAAAAGAGTTAACCAGTTTTGCCAGCCAAAATGGTATAAAATTGGAATACACGATTCCTTACAACCCTCAGATGAACTCAAAATCTGAGAGAATGAATGGTACTCTTTTAGACATGGTTAGAACCAAGCTAGTGGAATCACAGATACCGAAGTGCATGTGGGGCGAAGCTGTTAGAGCATCAGCTTATGAGCTGAATCGTCGTCCGACCACATCGCTGAAAGGCTCTGCACCATCAAAGGTGTATTTTGGGCGATGTGATTTGTCAAAATTACGCATTTTTGGATGTCGGGCTTGGGTTTTGGTCCAACCCAGAGGTAACAAGTTGGATCCTCGTGCCAAAAAAGGGGTGATGGTTGGATATTGTGGAGGCGGATACAGGATTTGGCTTCGTGAAACTGATGAAATAGTTAGTGCTAAACATGTAACGTTTGATGAAACAGTCATGCCGTGTGCTAATGTACAAGAAACTTTCCCCATACTTACCTCAGATGAAGGTCCTCAACCACAAGACTACGACGATTATGACGTAAATGGGGAACAATTGCCGATGAAGTCTGAAGAACAGTCACCCAAGAAAGAAGTTGAAACTAAAAAGCAAAGTTCTCCAGCTCCTCTAAGAACTTCTTCTGGAAGGACAGTCAAGACGCCTAGTCATCTCTCTGACTACGATTTATACACAGCTTACTGTCTATTGACGTCCACCGGATCTGATGAACCAACTACATACAGACAAGCAGTCAAATCCGAAGAATGGCAGGAAGCAATCGAACGTGAATTAAATTCTCATGAGAAACTTGGTACTTGGTCGCCCTCTACTCTACCTCCAGGTGAAATTGCGATCGATACCAGATGGGTATTCAAGAAGAAAGAAGATGGTACCAGGAAGGCACGTCTTGTCGCCAAGGGATTTCAGTTGCCACCAACAGAAGAGAATGTTTACTCTCCGGTGTGTAGAATGCCTACTATACGCCTACTACTGTCAGAAGCAATCAAAAATAACTGGTCGCTTAGGCAAATTGATGTACCTGTGGCATTTTTAAATGGTATTTTGCCTAGCGATGTGTTCATCAAAAGACCTATGGGTGTGAAGAGCGATTGTGAAGTTTTTAAACTCAATCGAGCGCTATATGGACTCAAAATAGCTCCCAAGTGTTGGAACAATCGTTTCAATCAAGTCATGGAAAACCTCGGATTTGTGAGATCAAAATATGATTTCTGTTTCTATCGTGGAAATGACGTGTACCTAGCACTATTCGTCGACGATGGACTCGTCACAGGAAACCCTGAAGGTGTGAGGACCGTCATAGAAGCACTTCGAAAGGAATTCGACACCAAGGACCTAGGCCAAGCCAGATGTTTCCTAGGCATGGAATTCCAGCGTAGCAGCGACTGTTTGACAATCCGTCAGTCAAAGATGGTTCAGAAAATCGTCTCCGAGTTTGGTATGGACAGCTGTCGTACCATTGACACTCCCATGGAACCTGGTTTTCAGTTCGGGGACGAAGAGGTGGAAGAAAACATTCCATATCGACGTCTAGTCTGCTCTTTAATGTACTTAGCAGTGACGTCACGACCTGATATATCATTCTGCGTCTCTTTGCTCAGTCGTGTGTTAGACAAACCTACAGCTGCGTCTTGGAAGGCTGCTAAGCGAGTAGTTCGATACCTACGTGGTACTTCTGACTTTTGTCTCAACTTTCGTAAGTCCAGTGGCAGTCTACATGCATACAGCGACGCTGATTGGGCCGGAAATCACCTAAACCGGAAGAGCATCAGTGGTTTTATCGGATTTCATGGTGAGAACCCAGTCTCATGGTTTTCCAGGGGTCAAACCTGCGTGGCCCTGTCCAGTTCCGAGGCAGAATACGTCGCCTTATCACTAGCAGCCCAAGAGGTACAAAATCTCAAAGGAATAGTGAGTGAAGTTAATTCAGATAATGAATGTGTCAAAATTTTCGTTGATAACGCGAGTGCTGTGTCCATGGCTAAATCATATGAAAATTCTAAACGCGCTAAACACATTGACATCCGTTATCATTATGTGAAAGATCTTTATCTGAAAGGTGAAGTTGATATTTTGCATGTAAATTCAGAAAATAATATCGCGGACGTGTTTACTAAACCGTTATGTAAGGAAAAGTTTGTTAAGTTTAGAAATGCTATCAAAATTGTGGCGAGCTAGGTTTGAATTTGTAAACATCTACTTTTATTGTACGTAAACATTTTTCCTTGTCATTGCATAATGGATTGAGGTACATACTGATTTATTGTCTTATTGAATATTTTTTTATTGTTGACTCAGTTTCTGAATGTTTATAATGTATGCCAAAGGTTTTAGATTAGCGATTCGATGTTTACAGTTGTTATCATTTGTGATAATGATAAGATACCAGTCCTGTTAAGATTCCAATCATGTTAACATAGAATCGAGAGGGGATGTTAGGGATCAATAGCTGTTCGTGGTTTCTATCCTTACTCTTGTAGTCAGTGCGTTGCCGCCCTTTCCTAAACTGCTCCTTCATTCTTATTGCGTAATCGCTAAGTGTAGTATTGTGCTCTGCTTTTACTCTAAATACACCCGATTAGTATTCTAATTTGTGCGTGTCGTTCACAGTCTTCTCTCCCGGTCCTTTATATTTATGTTAAAGTGTTATTAAATATTGGTTTTCCTCAACCGTCGTTTCAATTCAACTATTATTGACCATTTATCTTGTTGGATAAGTCTTATTATTTTAATTATGAAGGCGTTCATGATTTAGGTGACTGCTGCAGCAGGAGTATTAGGTAAGGTATACCTTATGGCTTATAGGTAACTTCAAGATAACTACGGTTGTGTAGCATACGACACTTCAAATTTTGAAGCATTCCGTGAGTACACTATGATCTGTAATATTTTGGTTAATTACTTTCAATAATGAACAATTGGAATCGAGCATGAAAAAAAAAATTCTAACCCCCTCAAAATTTGATGGTTTACGTTTCAAGGTAGGTATATGTAGAATCCGAAAATGCAATAAAATTATTTCTGTCTGTACGCCGTACTGGCCACTTTTTTTAGTTACCATGAAACAAAATTGATGAAATTCGGGTTATAGGTTCCTTTCGGGTTCTAGTTGGTTCTCGAAGTGCGACGTTACTGTCAGTCATCTCTAAGGGGTTCAAATTTTCAGAACGCCGTAGCTCGAAAACTTTCGATTGAAGGGTATGGTTTTTTTTACGTTATTAAATTTGTCTTGAGCTAAACAACTTTTTGAGACCACCCGGAGCATTGTAAGCCCAGCCGTTCGTGTGCACCAAAAAGCTTAGTCAACACGATCGTGAATCAAACGGTATAATCCGGCCTGGATACCACCACTAAGGAGCACCTGATTATAATCAAGGATGGCTGTATGAAGTCGAGTTGGTTGTTCTGCGATATTATTTCATTTGATAAGTGATGGACTATTGTATTTTGTAGGTAGGTAGGTACTTGTGAAACCTGAACAAACGTTGAAGTACTATTGATGGGTAAATTATTACACAACGGTTCATCTACCAAGAAGGGGCTGGATTTTGTTGATTGGTACTTTTGCAACTTGAATAACCGTTGAAGTATTATTGATGGGCAAGTTATTACACAACGGTTCATTATACTTGACCGCGCGAGGTAGGTATTGACCACAGAAAACAGTGATCTACGCAAAAGGGGCATCTATTTCACTCCACATCAACAATTTCCCTTCAGAACTTCATTATTTGCGTTTCTTTTCGCCATTTTAGGTACTGTTTGCCATCGACAGAATTATTTTAGCAACATTTAGGTAGGTACCTAGTAACGAGTACGGGGTTAGGTACTAACCTACGGAGGGCTTGCGATCTACATAATATGTATAGAATAGTACATATTATATAGATGGGTTATCTATACAGAGAGCTGTGATCTGTAACAGAAGGGTATTCTGTACAAAATAATAAACCGTTGTGCAGGGATTTGCAGCGTTTTTTAAGAACAGATAGTAACCATATTCCATGTTTTGAAGTGTACCTAACAGTTCGCAGTCAATTTGGGAAACGTACGGTTACGATATGTTTCAACACCGTCCTTACATCTATCAATGTACCTACCTATTAGTAGGTACACAGATTACCAGCACCCCATTAGGTGTGTGAACATCAAAAGCAACTTTTAAGAGATCCATAAGATAACCACAGGTAATTCTGAGCCAAAATTGCTCTCCTTCGCTCGTGATGTGTTAAACTCTGTTTAGATTTAGGATGTCTCAAAACGGATTTGTAAGTAAACACTGAAAATTTTCAGCAAGTAACCTTCCAAAATATGTTGTTCCAACCCACACAATTCAGAGAGCAAAAAAAATTTATTGACCCGCACAAAAAATTCCGAGAGAGCGAAAGCGAAATTAGATTTGTAAGGTTACCTATGCTTGAGGTAGGTTCAAATGTGGTTATAGCAACTCCCAACCAACCGCCCTGAACCCCACGCAAGCGAGCTGTCGAACCGCGGTTCAACCCGACTGAACCGTGCTGGTGGGCTGGAACAGCGGTTGTCAACCGCGGTTACACTCGGTTCGTTGGTTGGAACAGCGGTTGACGAGTAAATCACTACTGCGCATGCTCGGTTCAACCGCACTGGCTGGCTGGAACAAAGCTAAGAAGTTTAGTTCGTTTTCGTTCCCATTCCGCCGCTCGCATTGTCAAGCGATCTCAAAAAAGATAAACAATCCCAGAAACTATCCCGTGAATGAGCTGGTTGTTTGGGACTTCTGAATAGATGGTACAAGTATGTTATAGTCACTCTTATTTTTTGGTGTCCTTACAATGGTCTTCCCGTATTAATTTTGAAAGTTGATATCGGCACCCGGGATGTAGGAGATTGATGTAGGCATCGGGACGCCATATTGAGCCGTCATCGATACCACAAGGATCGATGTATTTGAGATAATCGATACAATCGATATTGGCGGGGCTATAACATACTTGTACCGAAAAAACTTGTGTGCCTACTTTTTCAGGGTTGTAAAACAGGTTGTAAAAATTGTGCAGCATTTTTGTAGAGCTTGTGGGATGTCTACAGAAGGTAGGGGTTTCCTTTCCAGTGCTGCCAATGAGGATGTCATTTCCGTAGACACTGGAATTACTAATGCAATTCTTAAGGTAATTCTCTGGATTTCCGTCTTGGGAGGGATCTTTCGGGGTATTTTCGAGTCCACTGCATGTAGGGTGAGCGGTAGGTCTGAATATACAGGTGGTAATGGGGGTACCTGAGGGAAATATCATGGAGAAGGCTTGGCCACATTGATCTAAATCCATCTTCTTCTGACTTCTTATCATTTTCTTATCAAACCAAACAGTCCAGGGTCTACCTTCTTGTTGGCTGTTGTGGTTCCTTTAGCGATTTTTCGTTTTTCTTGTGTTAAATTACTGTTATTTGTCTGTTAAATTATTGTTATTTATAGTCGTTCTGGATGTTTGTTGGTGAGCGAAATCATTTCTCCATCGGTTGAAAGTCACTAGCCGTACGTTGTGATTGTGTTGCGTTGTGTAGTCTGTGGAGGTGTCGCCTCTTGGCTTGATTGAGCTGAGCTGTTTGCTGAGAGGGCCGCTTGAATCCAAGGAATAAGATTATCGAGGTAAGGTCAGGTTTATAATAGTAATATCATTATGTAGGTAGGTACTGGCCAGTACCTTGTTAATGAATTTCCTCGCTATCCAACTAACCTAGTTGATAGTATATAACCGAGGAAAATGGCGTAGGTACTCGTAGCCCATGGTAGAAAATATACCAACTTAGCTCTTAGCCTAGCCAAGTTATTTTTCGAGTGGGCCAGATCGCCAGATGAAGAAAACGCAGCAAAATGTTTTGTGTTTGTGGGCTTGTGAGAAGTCCTGTGTCCGTTTTTTTATAGTAGGTACTGCCCTACAATCGAATATTTAGTTTAATTGAATTATGTTGTTTCATTTGGGAGGATTGTGTAGGTCGTGTCGATGTGCCTCGTATTGGATAAGCACCGAGGATTTTCAACGGCCGAAAACGACGTAGAGCTATGCACAATGGCGGGTCTAGAATTTAGAGGGAGGGGGGGGGGGGGGGGGTATACGGAAAATAAGTTCGAAAAATCCAACATTATATTTCGGTCTTTTAAATCGATATCAAATTGCATTATTTTTTTTTAATCTTCACACTTTCTCTCTACTGTAATGTTTGATGAAATGCTAAGTAGTATGTACGTCAACTATACTACAATTATTAGTGTCATTGGCACAATGCAAAATATACAGCTACGATACATTACTTTTTTTTAAATTCCTAACTATATTATTGTATTTCTTATTCATACGATTTTTCCTACGAAACAGCTTTATAGTAATAGTATACCTACTTTTTTCATTGAAAATATTATAACAATTTTGCATATTTTACTCTATTCATATTGTGCAGGTAAAGGTAAGATAATGAAGCAGTGAAGACATTTACAGGTCAAGATATACCTATTATTAAGATTTCCTGTTTCAAGGAAGTAGATTCAAGATTTCCTGTCAAGATTAAGATTTCCTGTTTGAAGTAGATTCAATCCGAGTTCTTGAGGGCCAAAGTAGGTAGGGAAATATCACCAAATTCTGTGAATTTTCGGTCTAAAAAATTCCTTCTTTTGCACATTTGGGCCCTTGTTTTGTCCTTGTGTCCCGACCGGTGTGAAGTTAGCAACATTTTTCAGCAACATCTTAGTGCCACCTTGAAATTTGGCATAAACAATCTCTAGGGCCTCTAAATAAATAATATAAAGTTTTTTTGCCGAGTTAAGCGTCGCAAGGGGGTTTATGCCAAATTTCAAGGTGGCACTAAGATGTTGCTGGAAATTTAATTTTGACTTTAGGGGTGCATTGCACCCCCTTGCGAGGCTTAACTCGGCAAAAAAACTTTATATTATTTATTTAGAGGCCCTAGAGATTGTTTATGCCAAATTTCAAGGTGGCACTAAGATGTTGCTGAAAAATGTTGCTAACTTCACACCGGTTGTGTCCCGAAACGTTGCAGCCCGATCGGAATACACCCAAGGGTGATATGGGTGAAAAATGGGTGTAAAAAAGGGTTTTTTGGTGTTTTAGCAAGAGTTTATGAGGTATCGTTTTTCATGTTTTTTTAGGGCGAGAAGAACAAACGTGAAGTCGATTTTGATCAAAGAGTTGAAAATTGAGTTTTTAACGAAGTTTCTGCTCCCAAAATTCGTTTTTTATGAGTCAAAAACCTGGCAAATAGTCTGAAATCACCGTATGTTTGTATAGGACACACTAAAAGTAGTATCAACAGGTGAATCAAGACAATTAAATGGCACTGTCAATGATCGAAGATAATTTGTCAAAAATAGGAGCCGAATTCCGGTTTTGGGTGCCAAAATTGGTGGAAATCATCAAAAATAGCTATTTCAATCATAATTGCACATTATATAAACAGTAAATGAACAGCCAACAATTCTGTTGGTATGTCCAATGGAATAATAAACCCATGTGGCAAGGACTGTGCAGCGTTTCTTAAATTGGAGTAAACTTCGAAAAATAACGAGAAATATTTTTATTATTTTTATTAATTAAATTTTAATTTTTAATTTTATTATTAATTATTTTTATTTTAATAACGTTTAGAGGCCTTGTTCTTGTTGAGTTTGGATTTGTGTGGTTTAAAACGGAAGAAAATCATGTTATAACTTAAGACGGTTGAAGGTAGTTCAAGTAGTTTATATACTCCATAGATCCGCTCATTTGGTCATGATGTTGCACGAGAACGGCGGTTTCTTGTGGTCATAATGAATTATATCAACTAATATTGTTCTGTAGTTTGTGGTTGTCTCCTACGGAACCAATAGCCGAGCAAGTGCCTAGAATGGACAAGACTATGTATAGTTAGTGACGGAACTCGATAATACGTACAATTTTTTGCGAATCACAGCTTTTGGTAAAAATGACAATTGCACTAATTGGTAGTGGCAGTTAGGTAAATTGGGCTTTCATAATTTTATATCGTTAGTCCCTAACGCTGAGTTCACATGGATGCGGAAAGTGCGGAACGCCACCTGATTGGCTGCCAGCTGTTTGGGCAAAGGCTCCAGCCAATCAGGTGGCGTTCCGCACTTTCCGCTCCGCACTTTCCGCATCCATGTGAATCCGGCCTTACGGGGTTCTGACCTTGGGCAACACTTCACTGACCTTTGACCTATAACAGCTGAATTGAGAAGTGGAATGGGGCGAGGGCGAGGGTAGGTACAACTAGAATGGCTGTGGGAGCCCCATTCATGCAGAATACGAAATGCTTTGTAGGAGTCAACCAACGCCGGAAATAGGATTTCAACCCTGTTTTGAAGGAGAGTTAGGTACTAACTGTTTGACCTCAAAGGCGACTAAAATGCGGTGGTGGGTTAATAATTCGTTGGGTACCTATGAGGGCCAGAATTGATTATTGAGTCCTATTCAGTATTTACAGTGCTTTTCTACTGTCGGAATTGTGTGTTTGATTTAGATTTCAAGGTTTGTACCGGTTGAAAATGGGTCGGATTGTTTTTGGAGGGGCATTCTGGGGATTCGTGGCCGTTTGGCCGCAGCTTGGGAAATGGTGTGTATGGTTGTCGTGATTCCCCTCACAGTAACCACTCCTATAATATTGTTATAAGATTTAACCAAATAAAAGAAGGGAACGTTGAGCTGGGCAGCGCCAAGTGGAAAGTAGCCGAAGGGTCCTTTCCATCAACCGCCATCGCACTCAACGGTCATAACGGCTGATTGTGGACGGCTGATTGCGGAAAAGTCCCTATATCAACAGCCCTTCTGGCCCAGCTCCTCATTCGACTGTCTCTCGCCCTCTCCTTAACCTTAACATGCACTCGCTGTGATGAAAACCGTGGGGTGCCCTCCTCTTTCCTGGTATCTGCTGTGGTGAAAACCGTGGGATACCTCCTTCTCCTCTGGCACCTGCTGTGGTGAAAACCGCGGGGCGTTAGTGAAAGACTCCAACGGAGCACATCCTTGCTCATCCATCTTTCGTCCACCTTCATCCAACCTCTCACCCCATTTTTCATGCAACTCTCACCCTCCGTGTCGTGAGCACAACATGAGCACCACCATGCTTCACGATTGCTGCTTAAGACGAAAGTGGCCAGGTAGTTGCTGGAATATTGTACTTGAACCTCAGTTAATATAGCAAAGCACCTCTCATGGGTTAGCAATGCATTTTAAACAAATAGTACTATAGCAAAATTACCCCCCCAAATCATTCAAAGCTAAAGGAAAAAGAAAGCACATCAACAAGTGGGATTTAAAATTAAATATTGATGTAGCGGGAGGGGGAGGGGTTTGGAATCATACTTGCAATAAGGAATATAATATATAGGCCACAGTGTCAGGAAAATTGAGAAAAGGGGAAAATAACATTTGGCTGCTCTAAAAAAACTCAACAGTTGCACAAATGAAATTATTGAATGCAATGAAGATCTGAAATTGATTTCTCAACCAAATCTGGGGAATCTAAATGAGCGACGGAACAGAAATTAGCAAAATTGAAAAGGCCGCGAAGTCCTTGTCACATGGGTTTATTATTCTACTGGACATACCTACAGAAATTTTGGCTGTTCCTTTACTGCTGCTCCTTTCATGTGGTAAACATGGAAAATGATGCCTCACAAGCTCATGTTCACTAAAACCTTAAAAAAAAACACGGAAAAACAGCAACTCGAAAACCCCTATTTTGCACTAATTTTTCTTCCGTAACACCGTTGTATTCCATGTATTCCGATCGGGCTGCGAGCTTTGGAGCCCAACTAGAGCCCAATGAGCCTGTGAGCGAAAGAACGACTATTTTAGACAAAATTTAAGGTAATTTTAAGGCTGGCAATTCCTTAGAACCTCAATTTTCCATTCTTTGGTCAAAATCGACTTCATATGCGGTCTCCTCGCCCGCAAAAACATGGAAAACGATACCTCACAAGCTGATGTTACTAAAACCCTATTTTTTCACACCCATTTTTCACCCATAACACCCTTGGATGTCTTCCGATCGGGCTTAAAAATTTCGGGACACAACTAGGGCCCAAATGGAGCCTGTGACGAAAGAACGACGGCCCTAGTTGTGTCCCGAAGCATTGCAGCCCGATCGGAATGTACCCAGGGGTATTACGGGCGAAAAATGGGTGTAAAAAATAAGGTTTTAGTAACATGAGCTTGTGAGTATCGTTTTCCATGTTTTTTTTAGGATGTTGAGACCGAATACGAAGTCGATTTTGACCAAAGAATGGAACATTGAAGTTGTAACGAAGTTTCAGCCTTAAATTTACGTTAAATTTGGTATAAAATCGTCGTTTTTCCGCACGCAGTTTGGGTCCCCATTTGGGAACCCAGTTCCTAGTTGTGCTGCGAAGCTCGGCAGCCCGATCGGAATACACCCGTGGTTGTGAAGGGGGGGGGGGGGGGAGGAGATTGGGGTTCTTCGTGGTTTTTTTAAAAGGTTTTAGTGAACATGAGCATGTGAGGTATCGTGTTCCATATTTTTTTAGGGCGAGAAGACTGAATATGAAGTTGATTTCGACCAGAGAACGAAGAATTGGTGTTTTAACCAAAGTTCAGCTCTCAAAATTCATTTTTTGTATGAGTCAAAACTTGGGAAATTGTCTGAAATCACCATAAATTTGTATAATAACACTAGAAGTAGTATCAACAGGTGAATCAAGACAACTAAATGTCATTATCAATGATCAAAGATTTTTTGTTTAAAAAAAATTAAGAAAATAGGAGCCTAATTCGAGTTTTGGGACCTAAAATTGGTTGGAACCTACAAAAATAGCTATTTCAGTTATTGCACATGAAAGAAACAATAAATGATCAGCCATAATTTTTGTAGGTATGTCCGATGGAATAATAATCCCATGTGACAAGGACTTCGCAGCGTTTTCACTTTTTGAATGCATAGGCCGCAATCGGATACCTACACCAATTTATCCGGACTTCCAGGGGCTCCTAGCTTAAAATAGGGGGCAATTTATGTGCCAAAAATAAAAATGGCTACAAAAAAGATTTTCAATAGGAAGTCGATTGATTACTCTCCATGTTGTCTGGGGAGAAACCTTCCTTGAACGCCACACAATTTTTGGCCAGCTGGGTGAAACTTCCCACACCATCTGGAACAGTGAGACACGTTCGAACGGGCCAGGAATTCCGATTTGAAAATGCTCAGCGGATCGTTAATGTTCATCTGACCCTCCGGCTACAAAGGTCCCTTTGCCTTTGACCAGGGCAAATGTGAGTTTTTATTCGAAAGTTAAGCTTCTGTGACGTCAAAGTTAGCTGAAATTGATGGTTTCCTCCGAAACACAGGTTTTCAGAGACGCTTACCAGAAGTCCGTCCTCTTGTATGTACTGGTGTCCCACAACTATCGCTTTCCCAGGATTTCCTCGATACAATCCCCTCTCAGCCAACTCCCAACTCCTCGAAGAGCCGAATTCAATGAGGCTCTTCCACCGCATCGACCCCGACATAAAGAAGTGATGGTCCGGACGGAGCGCCGTTGCAATTTATTCCTCCACTCCCCACTCCATGCACAAGTCATAAAACCCCTTGTAAAATGGCGCTTCAGGCGGTCCCCGAGACTGGGAACTGTGTCAGCGAAAAATATTACTTTCTGAGATGATTTGATTCTTAAGTAATTTCCCAACGGAAATTCCTCGAGCTGGGTGCAACGGTAGTTTGCTGCTTTGAGCCTGTCTCAACTACTTTATCGTAGACTGAATTATTTTTGATGTTACATTTACGAAGGTTCTGTCGTTTTCTGGCATTAAATAACCTTGAGCAGCCATAAAGTTTATGTGCAGTTTGGTTACAAATGTTTCGAGAATTCGAACGATGTAGCCATTTTTTACCTACGGTCTTCGTAGAGTTTCTTTGGTGGTTAACTGCTTAGAAAGCCTGGAATTGATGGCAAATTTAGGCCCGTTTGTTCCTTCAGGTATTGAAGCGACGGAATCAGACCCCTGAAGACGGGGGCGCTAAGTGCTGGTTCCACTGCAGTTGTAAATGCGAGTATGCGAGGCCCTCAGGGCATTTGGTGTCGAGCTTTGTGGTACGGTAGAAACTCGGAAGTTTCACGGTGAACGATCAATCACAGGTTAAACTCACTTGAGCCGATTGTCCCAGTTGGAGGGAGTCGAACACACAACACCACATACCACACGGAGTGTAACATATGACCTGTTCATGTCTGCTAAGATCCGTCTGGCTGCTTGGTCGATCAGTATCACTCAAGTTTTCATGTACAACATGATTTTGGGATGCCCTAACGGGAGAAAAACTTACTGAAGTGTTCACTGAGACAGATTTCTCTCCTGTTGAACCAAGGATGCAATCATTCGACATACGGCGTCATTTGGTACGGTGAAATACAACAACTTGGTAAGAATCTCCAGGTCTGGATGCACGAGGCACCTCGATCAGTGGATTATTTCTACAATGCTGAAATTATAAGATTAGTCTTAAGCCTTAAAGCTTAGTCTTGTCCACACCTGTGTGCTTTAATCTTTCCTCTCATTTTCAACTTGCGCTGTTCTTTCCCTTTCAACTTTCAACAGCGCATGTCTTTGGGGCCTGCCTCTTGACGCATTCAGTTTTGTGTCCACACCTATTCAACACTCAGAGCAACTTTGTAGTGTAACACTGTACAAACTGGAGAAATTTGAAAAATCATTCATCGGGTACTGTAACAACTACAAAATTAGGGACAAATTGGAGAATTTTGATGAATTTAGTTTAAGTAAATCGAGAATTTGTTGGTAAGGCTCGCAAGAGAGATAAAGAAAAAAACCTGCATCGATATATCTTATGGTAATTGCTGTGGAACCAAATGGATAAAGGTAAAAACTCTAAACGCCGGTGCCCAAAAATTCACTTTTTTGAGAAGTTACAGTATTCCAGGAGATGAACCGTGTACGCGTGGGCATACGAAAGTAACACCTAGAGGCTGATGGAACCCATGCATGGGGCCCAATTATTTTCAACTGAAAACAAGTCAAATTTGAGGGCACCGAGAGTGCATAAAATTTCTCACAAGATTTTATGAAGCCTTGGCGATTGGGAGTCGGGAATGTGCCATTGAACGCCCAGCAAAACCTCCGAGGTGAATGGAAACTGCGTAGTGTGGTTCTCTCGAAATTCCTTTTATCCTCAGATCCCTAAATACGCAAAGTGGTATCGAGTTGATTAGCATTGCACGAGGACGGAGGGCGAGTCGATGGTAACAAGTTCGTTACCGGGGACCATTCCAATAAAGGTAAATTGAAAACTGTGATATCCCTTCGGAGCTCTGGAAGTAATAAGCGAAACCTCTTTCAAGGGTCCCAAGGCGATTAGAGAGCAGTCGGAGATGGAGTTTTTGCCTACGCGATCCAATTCCGTACGGGGGAAGTCTGTTATACTCAACTATACCCACTCAACTGTATAGCTGAATGAATTAATAATTGCCTTTGTTGCCACTGAAAGGAAGACGTTACTATATAATCACGTGTGATATTCATCAAAATCTCATTGGCGATGGAGTTCTTACCTACTACCTACGCTACTATATTAGATATAACACTTTCCCATAGGCTAGGTATATGTTTGGTAACACTTTCCCATGTGTTAGGTACAACATTTTATTTACTTTCCTACTATTATGTTAGGTGTTGTGAGCGGCGTGTTGTGCTCACGACATGGCGGGCGAGATTTGGATGAAAGATGGAGTGAGAGGTTGGATGAAGGTGGATGAAGATGGATGAGGAAGGATGTGCTCCGTAGGAGTCTTGCACTAACGCCCCGCGGTTTTCACCACAGTAGGCGCCTGGGATGTTGGTGCTAGTACCCCGCGGTTTTCACCACAGCAGGTACTAGAGGAGAGGAAGGTGTACCAGACAGCAGACACCAGGAAGACGGAGGCCAACATCCGGCGGTTTTCACCACAGCAGGTGTTAGAGGAGAAGGAGGCGTCCCGCAGTTTTCTCCACAGCAGACGCCTGGAAGATGAAGGCTATTACTAGCACTCCGCGGTTTTCACCACAGCAGGTGCCAGAGGAGAAGGAAGTATCCCGCGGTTTTCACCACAGCAGATACCAGGAGAGAGGAGGGCAACCCACGGTTTTCACCACACCGAGTGCATGGAAAGTTTAAGAGAGAGGGCGAGAGAGAGAGAAGTTGTAAGTCGAGGGTCGGTGGGTAGAATGAGGAGCTGGGCCATAAATGCTGTTTATATAGGTACTCCCTTCCCCCTCCACAATCGGCCGTTATGCCCGTTGAGGGCGATGGCGGTTGATGGAAAGGACCCTTCGGCTACTTTCCACTTGGCGCTGCCCAGCTCATCGTTCCCTTCGTTTATTTGATTAGATCTTATAACAATGTTGTAGGAGTGGTTACTGTGAGGTGAACACTTCCCCATAAATTTATGGGAAAGTGTTATACCTAACTACCCTACTACCTACGCTACAAAACAGGGTGTCACAGAAACACATCTGTAAGAAGCCGGGAATCGATTTTTTTAGGCCATTTCCGATCGAAATATCTCTAAGCGATTTTTTTAAACCCTCAATTTTTGTGTTTTTCGGTAGGTATTTTAAGTTGTTTTTCTCGTAAATCACGTTTTTCCACGTGAAACTCGTCGTAACCCCCATTTTTAAAATCACCAAAAAAAAATTGGTGACTGCCATGGAAAAGCTCGTTAAATTTCCTTTTAGAATATGCTGATTTGAAGGATTTCTGAGTGGTGTGAACTAACTAAATCACCCGCGATGAAATCGTGGAAACCCATTTCAATGAAAAACTGAGTTATTGAAAGTTTGTCTATTTCCACTAATACACGAAAAATACACTGTTATACCAGTTTCGGTGATCAAAGCCAACAAACAATAACTAGTTATTGTTACCAGTTATATAATGTATGTGTATGTTACCAGTTGCATATGCATATGTACGAAAAAGTGAAAATCTATAATTTAGATCTCCGATGTATAGAACGGGGTTTGGAGGGTTTCCCGGTGTACAGGGAGCATCACTGAAATTTTGGAACGAGCCAAATGGCTTCATTTTTCTATACAATTCGCTAAAAACATGGGTGATAGCTTCACTGTCATGATGCCAGAATTTGTTACACCTAACTATCTGAACTGTGTAGCAAAATGGTAAAGTGGTTGATTGTTTTGGTCGTATTGTGCGCGGTGTCGTATTGTGATTTCCCATGTTGGATTTTCATCAAAACTCCACCGGTTCGTTTGCATAGTGAAATTTCTGCAGGTCCCTCAGTGTGAGTCCACGAGTTCGTCAGGGCTCATAGGATGAGTCGCCGAGCTTCAATATGCTTTAATACGACATTTTCACGTCTCACGTCACAACCTCCCCTCCATACTTACACGACCTAAATCACTCGCGACGAAGTCGTGGAAACCCATTTCAAAGAAAAACGGAGTTACTGAAAAAATAGTCTTATTTCCACTAATACACAAAAAAACGGGAAAAACACTGTTTTACCGGTTTCGGTAGTCAAACCATCGTCAGTAACAAACAATAACTGAATGGACATTGGAGAGGTGACCTTATAAATAGTCAAAAAGTGAAATGTGGTCGATTGGGATTGGTTGTGAAGAAGAATGATGAGGGGAACAAAGAAAGGGGGGTCGATTCTGATTGGCCCAGGAAGAGAATGCCAAAAGTGAAAGGAACGAAAGGAGAAAGGTGGAAAGGGGGGGGGGGGCCAAGCTGTTACAGAAATGAACGCAATAATGGAGAAAAACTTAAAGGAATTACATCATTCAAAGATTTACCCAACCTATTGCTCTTAAAGTTTCGAATTTTTCAAGTGCATCCTCCATACTTAGTTGGGTTTCCAGCGATTTCGATAAAAACCCCAATGTAACCGTCGATATCGGTACTTATTCTTTGGATCCCATCATCCCCAGCTCAGTATAAATATTAACTACTGGTGCAAGTGGAGGAGATCGTTGATAGGTTGTGGCTACTTTCAAAGCGGGCGTTTCGACAAAAGACCACTTTTTTCAAAGCACTTCCATTTTTTCCCATTCTTTTCCCTCTTTTCAAATCGAAGGAGCGACCTACCATTCAGCCTCAACTCGGTAAACAGCTTTACCGAGATTAATGACTCCCCATTGTTTCGCAGTGATGGAATGACGGAGTATACGAATCGGGATGGTGTGAGTGCGCCAAATTTCGCTCTCTATTGTACGAAATAAAACATCATCCACCATGTTGTGATCCTACAGGTAGGGTAGGTTTGGGTAGGTCGTAGGAGAGGAAGGATGTGCTCCGTAGTAGTCTTTTCGGATGGCTCACGCCCCGCGGTTATCACCACAGCAGGCGTTAGAGGTAGAGGCGTCCCGCGGTCATCACCACAGCAAATGCCAAGGTCGAGGGATACCAGTACCCCGCGGTTATCACCACAGCAGATGCTAAGGATAAGAATACTAACACCCCACGGTTATCACCACAGCGAGTTTTAGAGGAGGAAGCATCCCGCGGTTACCACCCCAGCAGGTGCGAATGGTAGGAGCGAGAGGAGGCGTAAGGGTGAGTGAGAGAGAAGTCTTATGTAAGAGTGAGGTCCGTCAAGAAATGAAGAGTTGGGCGAGCCGGGCGCTTTGTAAAGGCGCCTCTACCTCGTCCCTCGCCTGTCAACGGCCGTTGAGAGTCGTTGGGAGTTCGATGGAGGGGAACCCTTCTGGACTTCAGCCGAAGCGTCGCACAGATCGTCTTCCTCCGTGTTTATTAGTTAAATCTATATGTACAAATATACATTATGCTGAGGGGTACCACGACACACCACAAGTCCCCCTTGTAGTTAATTCCCTGAAAACACGAAGTTCCTTTTTGCAAAACTCATGTAAAAACGCTGCAAATCCCTGCACAACGGTTTATTATTTTGTACAGAATACCCTTCTGTTACAGATCACAGCTCTCTATATTGGTAACCCGTCTAAATAATATGTACTAGTCTATACATATTATGTAGATCGCAGACCCTCCGTAGATTAGTACCTAACACCGTACTCGTTACGAGATACCTATCTAAATCACGAGTTAAATGTTGCTAAAATAATTCTGTCGATGACAAGCAGTAACTAAAAATACACTGCCAAGGTGATGGCACAGGAGCTTCCTCGTCACAATCAGAGTGACCCATTATAAAATAGAACAGACTCGGAAGCAAAATAACATAACATTACATTACATTACATAACATTACATAACGTTAAATATACATATTACATAACATTACATTACATAACGTAACATTACATAACATTACATGAAATATACATATTATACATAACATGACTTCCATAATACATTACGTCCATTATACATAACTAGCCTGACCGCTCGCTTCGCTCGCTATCCGAGATTCGCTGTACGCAGTATCGTGGAACCAACAAACGACGGAAAAATCCCATACCCTACCGGGTATTTGTGCCCAATTTTATCAAAATCCGTCAAGCCATTCAGGAGTTGACCATGGTCGACCATATTTCCGCTATGGTCAGGGAATTAAAAATGCGCCTACGTTCAACTTGGGAGGCTACCGGATATTGGTGCCAAATTTGGTCGATATCCGTTGAGCAATTCGGGATTCGACCATGGAGGGGCCCATGGATGCGCTAAGGTCGACCGCGGGGGTAGTCCGAAGGGTCGATCGTAGATAGAATTTCACGTAGATTACGAATACGCGATAAAAAATAGGGGTTACCATTTCAATTAACGAAGTTGACCATGGTCGACCATAGTTCCGCTATGGTCAGGGAATTAAAAATGCGACGTTGCACAACCTGGGAGCCTACTGGATATTCGTGCCGAATTTGGTCGATATCCGTTGAGCAATTCAGGAGTTGACCATGGTCGACCATAGTTCCGCTATGGTCAGGGAATTGAAAATGCGACGTTGCACAACTTGGGAGCCTACTGGATATTCGTGCCAAATTTGGTCGATATCCGTCGAGCCGTTTGGCCGTGCATAGAAGGACAGACAGACAGACAGAGCGCATGCGCAGGGCGAACCGCTGGCTCTATCATGTTGAATTTTATATGGGACCTCAATGGGCCCTACCCGCTTAATCCCTGAGAATTACATTGAAATTGGGTGAAATCTTTGGTTACTACGGCTGTAACAAGGAAATTGAATCTATTTCACGCCAGCGCATCCGCAGAGCGCACCGAGGGTCCGATCATGCTGAAATTCATACTGGAACTCACTAGGCCTTGTCCAAACCACCCTTGAAAATTTGAGCGAAATTGAATCAAAATTGTGAAAGTTATGCGTGTTTGTTGAATTTAACGTTAGCGCATGCGCATGGCGTACCGCTGGATCAATCATGTTGAAATTTGTATGGGACCTCAAGGGGCCATATCCGCACCATCCCTCAAAATTTGAGCTGAATCAATTCAGAATCGTGGAAGTTATGGCTGTAACAAGGAAATGCGGACAGACTCACAGACTCACAGACCGACAGACACGGAACCAAATTTGTTCAGTAGGCTTTGAAACGCAAAATGCAAGTGGAAATTTTGATTTCTGAAGACAAAAATTTTTTGGCTCACGAAAGTGAACACAAGGCTTCCGCTGCTTCGCAGACTCGGAAGCAATATGATATGTACTATTCTATACATATTATGTTGATCGCAGACCCTCCGTAGGTTAGTACCTAACCCCGTACTCGTTACTAGGTACCTACCTAAATCTCGAGTTAAATGTTGCTAAAATAATTCTGCCGATGACAAACAGTACCTAACAAAAAGAAACACACATAATGAAGTTCTGAAAAGAAATTGTTTATGAGGAGTGAAAAAAGTTGCAAAAGTACCTACCAAAAAACTCCAGCCCCTTCTACGTAGATGGTATAATGAACCGTTGTGTAATAATTTACCGTTGAGTAATGATTTACCGCAGTAATAATTTACCCATCAATAATACTTCAACGTTTGTTCAAGTTTCACTACCTACCAACAAACTCCAAAAGAGCCATCATTTTGCTTCCGAGTCTGCGAAGCAGCGGAAGCCTTGTGTTCACTTTCGTGAGCCAAAAAATTTTTGTCTTCAGAAATCAAAATTTCCACTTGCATTTTGCGTTTCAAAGCCTACTGAACAAATTTGGTTCCGTGTCTGTCGGTCTGTGAGTCTGTGAGTCTGTGAATCTGTGAGTCTGTGAGTCTGTCCGCATTTCCTTGTTACAGCCATAACTTCCACGATTTTAAATTGATTCAGCTCAAATTTTGAGGGATGGTGCGGATAAGGCCCCTTGAGGTCCCATACAAATTTCAACATGATTGATCCAGCGGTACGCCCTGCGCATGCGCTAACGTTAAATTCAACAAACACGCATAACTTTCACAATTTTGATTCAATTTCGCTCAAATTTTCAAGGGTTGTTTGGACAAGGCCTAGTGAGTTCCAGTATGAATTTCAGCATGATCGGACCCTCGGTGCGCTCTGCGCATGCGCTGGCGTGAAATAGATTCAATTTCCTTGTTACAGCCGTAGTAACCAAAGATTTCACCCAATTTCAATGTAATTCTCAGGGATTAAGCGGGTAGGGCCCATTGAGGTCCCATATAAATTTCAACATGATAGAGCCAGCGGTTCGCCCTGCGCATGCGCTCTGTCTGTCTGTCTGTCCTTCTATGCACGGCCAAACGGCTCGACGGATATCGACCAAATTTGGCACGAATATCCAGTAGGCTCCCAAGTTGTGCAACGTCGCATTTTTAATTCCCTGACCATAGCGGAACTATGGTCGACCATGGTCAACTCCTGAATGGCTTGACGGATATCGACCAAATTTGGCACGAATATCCAGTAGGCTCCCAAGTTGTGCAACGTCGCATTTTTAATTCCCTGACCATAGCGGAACTATGGTCGACCATGGTCGACTCCTGAATGGCTTGACGGATATCGACCAAATTTGGCACGAATATCCAGTAGGCTCCCAAGTTGTGCAACGTCGCATTTTTAATTCCCTGACCATAGCGGAACTATGGTCGACCATGGTCAACTCCTGAATGGCTTGATGGATATCGACCAAATTTGGCACGAATATCCAGTAGGCTCCCAAGTTGTGCAACGTCGCATTTTTAATTCCCTGACCATAGCGGAACTATGGTCGACCATGGTCAACTTCGTTAATTGAAATGGTAACCCCTATTTTGGTTTATTATTTTCAATAATGAACCATTGGAATCGAGCATGAAAAAAAAAATTCTTACCCCCCCTCAAAATTTGATGGTTTACGTTTCAAGGTATGTAGAATCCAAAACTGCAATAAAAATATTTCTGTCTGTCCGCCGTACGCCGTACGCCGTACGGGCCACTTTTCTTAGTTACCATGAAAAAAAATTAATGAAATTCGGGTTATAGGTTCCGTTCGGCGTCTAGTTGGTCCTCGAAGCTCGACGTTACTGTGAGTCATCTGTAAGGGGTTCAAAATAGGGGTTGAAATTTTCAAAACGCCTATACCATTTTTTTACGTAAATATTTTTACGGTTTTAAATAGTTCTTGAACTTGCGAGTTTTTTAAGACCATCCGGAGCATCGTACGTCCAGCCGTTCGTTCACAGTAAGGCCCCGAAGTTTGCACCAACAGGCATTTTCGACTCCAGTGTGAATGAAATTGTATACAATTCAAACCAAATCTCGTAACCAGAGACGCGCCCACAATAGGAATTTGTGAATACGGCCAATCATTGGTAGGGATCACCTGATTATATTGGCGGAGTATGAAGTCGAGTTGGTTGTTCTGTGATATTATTTCGCTTGAAAAATGATGGCTCTTTTGGAGTTTGTTGGTAGGTAGTGAAACTTGAACAAACGTTGAAGTATTATTGATGGGTAAATTATTACTACGGTAAATCATTACTCAACGGTAAATTATTACACAACGGTTCATTATACCATCTACGTAGAAGGGGCTGGAGTTTGTTGGTAGGTACTTTTGCAACTTTTTTCACTCCTCATCAACAATTTCTTTTCAGAACTTCATTATGTGTGTTTCTTTTTGTTAGGTACTGTTTGTCATCGGCAGAATTATTTTAGCAACATTTAACTCGTGATTTAGGTAGGTACCTAGTAACGAGTACGGGGTTAGGTACTAACCTACGGAGGGTCTGCGATCTACATAATATGTATATAATAGAATAGTACATATCATATTATATAGAAGGGTTATCTATACATAGAGCTATGATCTGTAACAGGAGGGTATTCTATACAAAATAATAAACCGTTGTGCAGGGATTTGCAGCGTTTTTATCGCGTATTCGTAATCTACGTGAAATTCTATCTACGATCGACCCTTCAGACTACCCCCGCGGTCGACCATATCGCATCCATGGGCCCCTCCATGGTCGAATCCCGAATTGCTCAACGGATATCGACCAAATTTGGCACGAATATCCAGTAGGCTCCCAAGTTGTGCAACGTCGCATTTTTAATTCCCTGACCATAGCGGAAATATGGTCGACCATGGTCAACTCCTGAATGGCTTGACGGATTTTGATAAAATTGGGCACAAATACCCGGTAGGGTATGGGATTTTTCCGTCGTTTGTTGGTTCCACGATACTGCGTACAGCGAATCTCGGATAGCGAGCGATGCGAGCGGTCAGGCTAGTTATGTATAATGGACGTAATGTATTATGGAAGTCATGTTATGTATAATATGTATATTTCATGTAATGTTATGTAATGTAATGTTATGTAATATGTATATTTAACGTTATGTAATGTTATGTAATGTAATGTAATGTTATGTTATTTTGCTTCCGAGTCTGTTCTATTTTATAATGGGTCACTCTGATTGTGACGAGGAGCATCGTACGTCCAGCCGTTCGTTCACAGTAAGGCCCCGAAGTTTGCACCAACAGGCATTTTCGACTCCAGTGTGAATGAAATTGTATACAATTCAAACCAAATCTCGTAACCAGAGACGCGCCCACAATAGGAATTTGTGAATACGGCCAATCATTGGTAGGGATCACCTGATTATATTGGCGGAGTATGAAGTCGAGTTGGTTGTTCTGTGATATTATTTCGCTTGAAAAATGATGGCTCTTTTGGAGTTTTTTGGTAGGTAGTGAAACTTGAACAAACGTTGAAGTATTATTGATGGGTAAATTATTACTACGGTAAATCATTACTCAACGGTAAATTATTACACAACGGTTCATTATACCATCTACGTAGAAGGGGCTGGAGTTTGTTGGTAGGTACTTTTGCAACTTTTTTCACTCCTCATCAACAATTTCTTTTCAGAACTTCATTATGTGTGTTTCTTTTTGTTAGGTACTGTTTGTCATCGGCAGAATTATTTTAGCAACATTTAACTCGTGATTTAGGTAGGTACCTAGTAACGAGTACGGGGTTAGGTACTAACCTACGGAGGGTCTGCGATCTACATAATATGCATAGAATAGTACATATTATATTATATAGACGGGTTATCTATACATAGAGCTGTGATCTGTAACAGAAGGGTATTCTATACAAAATAATAAACCGTTGTGCAGGGATTTGCAGCGTTTTTTTTTATATAGGGGCTTTCTCCCAGGAGTTGTATTTTCATTTTCTGTTTTTTGCCAGTAAAGGAAATCTAAATCTAAATCAAAATCTAAATTTGAGTTTTGTCTATATTCGAACAAATTATTTCCCGATTTGGCACTCGAGTAAAGTTCACTCCTCGGTTTCGTCGTTGAAATAAATTACCAGGTGGGTGGAGGTGGAAGTTGAGCTTCCAAAGTCATCTCTACTATTAGCAGATTAACATGTGTGGCGTTGGGATTGTTGAAAACCCACAATCAAACACAACTTCAACCGTTATTACCCCTGTGTCTCCTTCTTAGTTGAATATGCATCCTAAAACACAGAGGAGGCATATTCATTTTCACCTCGCGCCCACTTGAAAGGAATATGAAGATAAGTGAATTGGGTATACGCTTGATCTGTCTAACTACCGATATGATGTATGGAGGGATTCGACCTACCCTATAGAAATTCAAATTTGTTTAAAAACGGGGACATTCAAATACAGTGGCCCAACACTTTATCACAAAGTGTTAATTATTGAATGAGGTGTTCCAGTCTTTTTTTTTTCATTAACTTAAATCGGGCCTGTTCGTCGAGAAAATGTTAAAATTAGAGAAGCAGATAGAAATTGGGAGTTGAAAAAAAGGCGGGCGTGACGTAGAAAATTCACTGCCTCCTCAGCTTCATAGAAATGCATAGTACATAGGTACAGATTATGCAGTATATAGAGTATGTACAGATAAAGAGTATCGGGGACAAATTAAAACAGAATAAACAAGCTCGAGATGGAAATATAATTGCTGAAGTTTCTTCTAACGTTACTTGACCACTTTTGAGTGATAAAAGGTTTGTTCGCGGTGACCATCTGACCATCAGAAAGGCGTTGGGCCGTTTGAGTGATTCTCACTCGTTTTGTTCTGTATAGTATCCATGACCGCCTGTTCGCAGTGTTTTCCAGACCGTCCAACACGCGTTTTCTGATCGTCATTCCAGTACACAGAAGGCAGGGCGGAAGAGAAACTGACAATGCACTGCCTCCTCGATCTCCAACCATTACCAAACGCACCAAATAAAACGCTTATCAAGACGGCATTGGATCATGGATGGTTTCTTACGGTTTTCTTGGCGTCAGCAGCTAACCGTCAGAAAAAGCCAGTGCGAACAAAGCTAATATAGAGATTTTGCAAGCCACTTATTGGCCCCGTAGGGTCCCCTCATGGATACTGCACAAGCTTCTTCCAGGGGCCTGGTAGGAAACGGGCGACGACAAACTGGCCAACTTTGGTGGGTCCCGCAGGGGCTCCCCTTGCAGTGCCCGGAGAGCGGACAACCTTCCAAAGTATAGCACGATTTCTTCTTCTACAACCTCCACAGCTCACCGTTCGTCGTCGATTTCGATCGATATTTTAATATTATTTTACTGTAGAATTCAATTTACATTGGTGCTATTGGTGCTTTCCTGTCAAACCATAAAAATTGGTAACAATATTTTAAGGGATTTCCTCAAATTTCCCAGAGAGGTTTCAAGGGCATCAGATAAAGTATCTGCAAAATTAAAGCTCTTAAAGTGTCCCAGAAAACTTTTTTCTGGCCTTTAGCATAACTTTCCTTTGACCCTTTGGGTTGCTGGGAAAGTCAAAAGTACCGAAAAATAAAATGAGAAATGGATTATGGCAACCCTAATGTGGATACATTCTGATGGAATAAGTTAAGCCGCAAGTGATTCAAGTCATGTGTGCAGTAGCGGTGCGTGGGCTCTGAAAATGGTGGGCCACCAAACCAGAACACAAATTAACAGCTTTTTCTACAAAATACCTGTAAATGTTTTCCAACAGTGGAGTCTTCTTATGAGAAATGGGTGGATTTTAATCAACCGCTGCTCTTAGCAAGTCAGAATGTAAGCACTGTGTTCACAATAGTTCTGACCAGTACCCGGGATTACCAGAAGCTAAAAGTTCTATAGCTTCATACTGACTAATACTCAGCTACTTCCTAAACTTTTAATCATCACTCTATCCTCGTAGGAAAACGTCGAAAATTTCGACTGTAAGTTAGCCACCGAATTCATGTGGTACAAAAATACAGAAGCAAATAAACTAAACAACAACTAAAAACAACGAACTAGACTAAAATACAACTAAGTAATGACCCACCGGCCAGTACCTACTTGGATGGAGAATCAGACTAGAAGCTAGAGACTTATCTGTGTATGTTGACGTCGATCAATCCACAAGACCACAGACAGGACACAACGCACTTAATTATCGCAAATCCAAATCTGTCCTGGGAACTCGAATGGGAACATACAAAATTAGAAACGTTAGCAGTAAATTGAAAACTCAACATAGGAACAGAAAGGCGGCAAAAGTGATAAGAACATGGAATAAAGGGCCCCCTTTATTCCATGATAAGAATTTTTAGGGGAGGACATATAGAAGGACAAGCATCTCGTATCGAGATAGCAACATGAATTGAAACAATCCAATCGATTGTGAACACTAACGATTTTTGGATGGAAATGTTGGCCTCGGACCGAAAATGGGCGTGGCTAACCAAATTTTTACTCGACTGAGCTTGCGCGGACGGGCCACTTTTCTCCGTTGCCGTAGTAACACCCGGTCCCTGGACCTGCCAGTTTCAGAAGCGTAGGTTTCGATTTCGATTGCAAGACATCGATTACTGTAGCTATATTCCGATAAAATGCTCAAATATCCATAGCCAGAGATCTCTGTCTTCTTCTTCTTCTTCCCAGTTACTTGTCTTGGCCGCAGCCATGCCAGACATAGGTTGGGACAGAGAGAGAAAACTCTGTTGAGTCGCTGTTGAACTTCGTGAAAAATGCTAGGTACAGTATACGGAAGGAAATTCGAATGCCAGCTGAACAAATGGTTGGCATTTTTTTTGGAGTTTTTTGTGTTTCTGGATGCCGGGGCAGTGGCCCAAGTGGCCTTATGGACGCAACGCCTCTGCATATGTGGAATCTGTACTTTTGAACGACTTTTGATTAAATTTACAAGTGTTATCAGTGTCATTATGTTACAAGATATTTCAGTGGGTCCAACAATTTTGGAAGTGACGTTTTTGAAACGTTTCTCCCTAGAAATCTTTTTTGGAGCGTCCTAAATCGAACCCTGAATTTCAAAACTTTCATATATCTATATGGTGTCATTCCAAACGATAACCTGACCTTTAACAGAATATTGATTATAATGAAGTTGAAAGAAATGCTGTTGATTTAAATGATGGTATGTAAAAAATCATGTTATGGATGGGTTTGTTTTACTTATTGTAGAGTAGACTTCTACGGACAGGAGTTCGTCTTATACCAAAAGCAACATAACGCCCCTGTATGGTCAAATTCACTTCTTTCCATGATGAGAGGCATCCTCCGTAATTTCCATTCCTGGCAGTGGAGCTCAATAAAATAACGTCTGAGGAAAGGAAAACAACGCGTTACTACTATTTTAACGTGACTTTGAGCGTCAACACTAACAGGCTCCCGTTCGGCACCCATAGCTAAGGGTTAGCATTTTCATTTGCTCGCTCTAGCTCGATGTCACAGGGTACGTCTGGCTCACGGTGCCCGTGGGCTGCAAAAATTCCAATGTAACGATAGACTGAATGAGTGGAGACCTTGATCGCTGAGGTTCCTATGGATACTATAATGCCTTACCACATTTACACGTGCGCGCGCACGTAGGTCCCGCGCTTTTTCAAAGTCCGATATATTTATTTCGCATTTCCATCCTTATATTACACAATTATTACCTCCCAATTTTCTGTCCTTTTTACATTTCTTGAATAAAATATTCCAAATATCTTATTTTTAGGGTAATTGGAATACCCCATTACACCACCTAAACCAGTTATACTATTAGACTCGAGAAGAATGTATATTTTAAATTTTGATTCTTCCTTTTTTACCTATGTATTCGGATACATGAAAGACGCTATTATTTATGAATTTATTGCGATAACGTCGAAGGAGTGTTGCTTGAAAACCGCAAAATCCGAGGAAAATATTCGCTATTTCCCTTCTACATAAGGCTTTCCTGGATTGACTTGGAAAACAATTCATCTTCGTCTCACCGCCCACAGCAGCGCTTTGTTGTCTGGGAGCCTTTTTCACCCTTTTATTAAATTCTCCGGAGTTCCCGCCCCTCCGACCGCCGCCAACATAGATGAGAGATTCTCCTGGAGCGATACGAAACCCCGATGTATTCCTTCTTGGTGGAGTTGAGGGAATATCCACCTCTACGAAGTGGCTGTGTGGGGGTGGGTGATGATGAAAATGTATGGAAATGGAATTTCAACGCCATCTACCCACGCAGATTGGTATTGTTCGAATGTAAAGGGCAAAAGTCGCGTTCGCCGTTCACTGTCGTAACGATCCACCACACCGCAGTAATTGATTCTTATGATGAAGCGGAAGCTATGTTTTCACTTTCGAGATGAACATTTTTTTGTGTGCTCCCAAATCAAAATTGATAAATACTTCTAGAGTTATTATACAAACTTAAGATGATTTAAGACAATTTACCATGTTTTTGACTAATAAAAAATGAATTTCGGGACCTTAACCTTCGTTACAACCTCAATTTTCCACTGGTTAAAATGCTTTTGAGCTTTTGAGGTATCGTTTTCCATGTTTTTGGGGGCGAGAAGACCGAATATGAAGTCGATTTTGACCAAAGAGTGGAAAATAGAGGTTCTACCAAATGTTCACCTACCAAAATTGATGTTTTATGAGTCAAAAAGCTAGGAAATCGTCTGAAATCACCATTAATTTGTATAATAACACTAGAAAAAGTGTCAAAACGTGGATCAAGACGATTAAATGGTACTACCAATGATCAAAGATAATTGGAAGAAAAAGGAAGAGCGTGATTAAGTTTTTGGGGGCCATAATTGGTGGAAACCATCTGAAATAGCTATTTCAATTATTTCAGATGGAAGAATCAATAATTGAGCAGCCACAATTTCTGTAGGTATGTCCAGTAGAATAATAAACCCATGTGACAAGGACTGCAGCTTTTGGTTTATTATTCTGTGAATAATACACCTATGTATTCGCTCAGCAAAAAATGTTTATAACACCCCCTCAAACTTTTTTCTTTTCCGTTTCAAGGTGCGTAGATTCCAAAAACGCTGCAAAGTCCTTGTCACATGGGGTTTATTATTCTACAGAAATGTTGGCTGTACATTTATTGTTTGTTTCATGTGAAATAATTGAAATAGCTATTTCTGATGGTTTCCAACAATTTTGGCCCCCAAAACACAAATTAGGTAGGTAGGTACGACAGGGTGGCCACCGGTCAGGGAAGTCAGGGAAAAAAATGTTGGTCAGGGAAGTCAGGGAAATTGAGTGGCGAGTCAGGGAAAATTACCGCACGTCCGCTGTTCTCTTGAGATTTTGAACTGACGCACTTTATTTACTGCTCTGCTTCTGTCCAGTCATCTGATAGGTTCAGAGAATGCAATGCCTGCCTAGCGCACCTGGTGAACAGAGTAGAGGATGTCACCATTGCCCCATCCGTCCCCTCAGCTCCCCGCAGGCCTGTGGGAAGTTCTAGGGAATACGATTGGGAAGTTCGATTATGAACCAATCGTAAAGGTAGGTACTTGAACAGTGGTTGATGGCGTTCGAATATTCCTACGGGATTCTTCTTCCACTTCCACCAGTATCTTTCCAGCCATGAATTTTCCTCCATTTCACAATAAATTACATCGATATGGATTCAGCTAACATCGATGGTATCGATGTTTATATGTTAGTAGTTAATACTTTGGTTTAAGTTTAAACCATTGATAGCACTTCATCAGCATGGTTTTTGTAAAAGCAGGTCAACCTTCAAATCTTTTAGTTTTCACCAACTATGTATACACGCAGATTGAACAAGGATACCAGGTCGCCACCATATACCTAGATTTTTCCAAAGCGTTTGATAGGGTAGATCATAATTTATTCTTATACAAGTTGAATGCTCTCGGCTTTCAAGGAAATACGTTAGATCTTGTTTCCAGTTACCTCACCGATCGTTCCCTGCTAGTGAAAATCAGAAATTCCCTATCGTCCTCCTTCATTCCTTCCTCCGGAGTTCCTCAGGGCTCGCATTATTTTCAAACTGCTTTAATCACCAAAACTAGATCTAACTGTAGTTACAATGATGCTAATTTTTCAGTCTAAATGTTCAATTTGAAGTTGATTGGTTCACAATATACTTCAAATATTTGAAGTATATTTTCGATGTTAACTATCGTCTCTGTACAGCTGGGCCCTGCCCGTTCTGTTAAATAAATATCGGAACGGTAACATCGATGTTCAATAATATCGGAATCGATGGTTAAATGTCGAACATAGAAGTCAAAACATTGATGTTTCGATAACATCAACCATCGATGTTCCATCCCAAAAAAAGTTGTAGGGGGTTCCGCGCGCGGGCGACGGGGCGGGCGGAGATTTTCGATTGTCCAGCTTTAAAATCAGATAAGTTCAATTATGATGAAATGTCTGCACGTGTCGGGTCCTACTTATGCAAGCTGTGTCAAGCCGAGGGTCGGCATGTGGTTAGTTAACGCTTGCATTGTTTTATGGAGGATTTTGGTTTATTATTTTCAATAATGAACCGTTGGAATCGACCGCGAAACATTTTACCCCCCACCATTGCCATTTTTTACGTTTTAAGGGACGTAGAATATGAATATCGAATAAAAATATTTCCTTCCGTACGCCGTCCAACGCCACGGTCCGCGGCTTTTTCTTAGTTCCCATGAACCAAAATTAACGAAATTTGGTATATATTTATATGGGTCCCGTTTGGGCTCTAATTGATCCTCGAAGATCAGCGTTAATGTCGCTCAACTGCAAGGGGTGAAAATAGGGGTTGAAATGTCCAGAGTATCCCTATCTCGGGAAATTGTATTATTGTTATTATTATTGGAAATTGTATTATTTAGTATTATTTAGAAATTGTATCGGGAGATGTGGGTTTTCTCGCATTTTTAAATAGTAAGATTTTTTCTGAATTTTTGAGACCATCCGGAGCATTCTACGATGTTGCCATAAAATTTGCTATACAATTTGCTGTAAAGAGCAGAGTGTACGCAAGCATCAAGCTGAGCTGAGAGCGCACAACACTGATCTGTCGGCCAGATTGGCGCTGTAGCGCAGTGGTCTAAGTGAGGGTTGTAATGCCAAAGTTCTCGAGATCAAAACCCTACTGGGACTTGAATCCCGGTAGGGTTTGATTGGCAGTGAACTGTTGAATTCACTCCAGATGAAGAATTTCCCTTCAGAACTTGTTTGTTCCTTTTTGCCATTTTAGCTACTGTTTTTGATTGATAGAACAGCTGTTGTTGCTGTTTTTATTTCAGCAACATTTAACACGTGATTTAGGTAGCTACCTAATAACGAGTACGGGGTTAGGTACTAAGTCACGGAGGGTCTGTGATCTATATAGAAGGGTTATATATACAGAGAGCTGTGATCTGTAACAGAAGGATGTTCTATACAGAGAAGTGTGGTCTGTAACAGAAGGGTGTTCTATACAAAATAATAAACCGTTGTGTAGGAATTTGCAGCATTTTTTGTGCTGACGCTTGGTAGTTCGCTTTGCTGTATGTATGCTGGTTGGCGTTTCTTGTGCCCCGATCGCTCCTCTAAATTAAAAATTTATTTAGGTTAGCACATTAATGAATTAATACATAAATCCTTCGGTTTAATAATATTTAGTCTAATTACCCGTTTATTTACATTTAAATTTGACAGAGAATATGCTAAAATTTAGGCAGGGAAATCGGGAAAAAGATGGAAGAGTCGGGCTTCAAAAATCTCGGAAAGTCAGGGAAATCGACAAAAAAGTCAGGGAGAAGTCAGGGAAAAGTCAGGGAAAATGAAAATCCTGATCGAGTGGCCACCCTGTACGATCTTTTTTTTTTTTTTTTTTTTTTTTCAAATTAACTTTGATCATTGGTAGTGCCATTTAATCGTCTTGATCCACGTGTTGACACTTTTTCTAGTGTTATTCTACAAACTGATGGTGATTTCAGACGATTTCGCAGGTTTTTGACTCATACAATATCAATTTTGGGAGCTGAACATCTGGTACAACCTCAATTTTCCACTCCTTGGCCAAAATCGACCTCATATTCGATCTTCTCGTCCCCAAAAACATGGAAACGATACCTCAAAAGCTCATGTTACCAACATGTTGCTAAAACGCAAAAAGTACCCATTTTTACACACATTTTCACTCACAACACCCCTGGGAATATTCCGATCGGGCTGAAAAGTTTCGGGACACAACTAGGGCCCAAATGGAGCATGTGTGCGAAAGAACGTCTTTTTTAGATCGAAAATGAAGCCTGTACACGTGATACGGCGGACGGCGTACGGCGGACGGCGGACGGACATTGCATTTTTGGAATCTACGCACCTTGAAACGGAAAAGAAAAAACGCTGCAAAATCCTTGTCACATGGGTTTATTATTCTATTGGACATACCTACAGAAACGCTGGCTGTTTATTTATTGTTTCATTCATATAAAATAATTGAAATAGCTATTTCTGGTGGTTTCCACCAATTTTGGCCCCCAAAACACAAATTAGGTACGCTCCTTTACTTGTTGATACTTTTTCTAGTGTTATTCTACAAATTGATGGTGATTTCAGACGGTTTCCCAGGTTTTTGACTTATAAAATCATTGATAGTACCATTTAATCGTCTTGATCCACCTCTTGATACTTTTTCTAGTGTTATTCTACAAATTGATGGTGATTTCAGACGATTTCCCAGGTTTTTGACTTATAAAAAATCAATTTTGGGAGCTGAACATCTGGTACAACCTCAATTTTCCACTCTTTGGTCAAAATCGACTTCATATTCGGTCTTCTCGTCCCCAAAGACATGAAAAACGATACCTCAAAAGCTCATTTTACTAACATGTTGCTAAAACGCAAAAAGTACCTATTTTTACACACATTTTCACTCATAACACCCCTGGGTATATTCCGATCGGGCTGAAAAGTTTCGGGACACAAATAGGGCCCAAATGGAGCATGTGTGCGAAAGAACGACTTTTTTAGACCGAAAATGAAGCCTGTACACGTGATACGGCGGACGGCGTACGGCGGACGGCGGACGGCGGACGGCGGACGGCGTACGGCGGACGGCGTACGGCGGACGGACATTGCATTTTTTGAATCTACGCACCTTGAAATGGAAAAGAAAAAAGTTTGAGGGGGTGTTATAAAAATTTTTTGCTGAGCGAATACATAGGTGTATTATTCACAGAATAATAAACCAAAAGTTTGAGGGGGTGTTATAAAAATTTTTTGCTGAGCGATTACATAGGTGTATTATTCACAGAATAATAAACCAAAATGCAATGTCCGTCCGCCGTACGCCGTCCGCCGTATCACGTGTACAGGCTTCATTTTCGGTCTAAAAAAATCGTTCTTTCGCACACATGCTCCATTTGGGCCCTAGTTGTGTCCCGAAACTTTTCAGCCCGATCGGAATATACCCAGGGGTGTTATTAGTGAAAATGTGTGTAAAAACAGGTACTTTTTGCGTTTTAGCAACATGTTGGTAACATGAGCTTTTAAGGTATCGTTTTTCATGTTTTTGGGGACGAGAAGACGGAATATGAAGTCGATTTTGACCAAAGAATAGAAAATTGAGGTTCTACCAGATGTTCAGCTCCCGAAATTGATTTTTTATGAGTCAAAAACCTGGGAAATCGTCTGAAATCACCATCAATTTGTAGAATAACACTGTAAAAAGTGTAACAGGTGGATCAAGACGATTAAATGGTACCTACTATCAATGAACAGAGATAATTCATTTTTAAAAAAAAAGCGTACGTTATTCGTGTTATGGGTGCCAAAATTGGTGGTGGAAACCACCAGACATAGCTATTTCAATTATTTTATGTGAAAGAAACAATCAATAAACAGCCAACATCTCTGTAGGTATGTCCAGTAGAATAATAAACCCATGTAACAAGGACTTTGCAGCGTTTCTGAATCTACGCACCTTGAAACGTAAAAGAAAATTTTTTGAGAGGGTGTTATAAAAATTTTTTTGCTGAGCGAATACATAGGTGCATTATTCACAGAATAATAAACCAAAAGGTACTTACTTTCAAGATGCATAATTTCTCTGTTGTGGTAGGATTTCGATGACGTGTCCCATAAGGACTTCCTTTCTTGTACTAAAGATATAAGCAACTCGAAGTGTGGAACGCCGGATTCGGCCGAATAAAGCAAAAATATTTGATTCGGAATCGGTGGTCGCATAAGCAGGTCGGGCATAGTGTGAACACTTCGTCCGAATTCACTTCTGGTTACTCGACCTATGTCGGCCGTATTCTGCAGAATGAAAAATCGGGCGAATTCCGCCTCCATTGTGTAGGCACCCACATTTCACTTCCATCGCGCCAAATTTCCTTTAACTGCTTCGTTATGCTGTACGTGTGAGGACGTTTGATAACGTTTGTTTTTTCAACACGAAATATCCGACAGTGAAGATCGATGAATAAACAAACGAAAAAAAAAACTTGCATCGTGTCAACAACCAGTACCCGATCCGGAGGGAAATGCGACAGGGAAATCCACCTCTGTCAAGATTTACTGAGTTTTTACTCAGACACAGTAACTAAAACTATACTCACAACTAAAACTATACTCACAACTAAAACTATACTCACACTAAAATCACATAAAATAAACACTACAAGTTGTAGTGTTTAGTTATAATTAAATGTATGAATACTGTAATTTGAATAGGTATGCAGAAATAAACGCAATATTTAAAATAAATCCAAGGGAAGCCGTGGATTCGTGATTGAGTAAAAAAACGCTGCAAATCCCTGCACAACGGTTTATTATTTTGTGCAGAACACCCTCCTGTTACAGATCACAGCCCTCTGTACATAGATACGTACAGTACTACGTACTATTCTATACATATCCCTCCGTAGCTTAGTACCTAACCCCGTACTCGTTACTAGGTATCTACCTAAATCACGAGTTAAATGTTGCTAAAATAATTCTTTCGATGACAAACAGTAACTAAAACGGCAAAAAGAAACTCAAATAATGAAGTTCTGACGGAAAATTGTTGATGTGGAGTGAAATAGATGCCCCTTCTGCATAGATCACTGTTTTCTATGGTCAGTACCTACCCTCGTGGTCAAGTATAATGAACCTTTGTGTAATAACTTGCCCATCAATAACACTTCAACGGTTGTTCAAGTTGCAAAAGTACCGATCAACAAAATCCAGCCCCTTCTTGGCAGATGAACCGTTGTGTAACAATTTAACGTTATGTAATAATTTACCGTTGTGTAATAATTTGCCGTGTGTAATAATTTACCATTGTGTAACAATTCACCCATCAATAATGCTTCAACGTTTGTTCAAGTTTCGCAAGTACCTACCAACAAAATCCAATAGTCCATCACCTGTCAAATGAAATAATATCGCAGAACAACCAAATCGACTTCATACAGCCATCCTTGATTATAATCAGGTGCCCCATAGTGATGATTTCCGGGCCGGATTTATACCGTTTGATTCACGATCGTGTTGACGAAGGTTTTTGGTGCACACGAACGGCTGGTCGTACAATGCTCCGGGTGGTCTCAAAAAATTGTTTAGCTCAAGACAAATTTAATAACGTTAAAAAAACCATACCCTTCTATCAGAAGTTTTCGAGCTACGGCGTTCTGAAAATTTCAACCCCTATTTTGAACCCCTTAGAGATGACTGACAGTAACGTCGAGCTTCGAGGATTTCATCAATTCTGTTTCATGGTAACTAAGAAAAATGGCCAGTACGGCGGACAATAAAACGGATGTTTTATTGCATTTACGGACTCTACGTACCTTGAAACGTAAACCATCAAATTTTATGGGTGGGGGGGGGGGGTTAGAATTTATTTTTTTTCATACTCGATTCCAGTGGTTCATTATTGAAAATAATAAACCAAAATTAAATGTTAGACATCGTACACAAAACGCTTGCGTAAAATTCCGCAACACAGTGAGACATTTTCATGTTGTATCACAAGCTTCATCTTGACAGTAGGTAGGTAACTAAGAACTCCTAAAAAAAACACTCCCTGTAAAAAAAGATGCCAAGCTACAAAAGGTGTGATATCCAGGTTGTGCCAAGCACTGTGCCTAATAATCTTCCATCCACATCCGACAGTTCATTTTCGACGTTAATTTTGAGGTATAGACTAGACTTAGCTAACAGGGTGAGGAGTGAGTTAATCTTTAGGAAGTGTGCTGCTTGGCCGGTCTAGTTACTGATCTATTCAGTTCCTACACGAAGGATTCGAAGCCATCAAAATTAATGATTCACATGCTATGTGCCTGATATGTCGTAGACAGACAAGCAGCACACTTCCTAAAGATTAACTCACTCCTCACCCTGTTAGCTAAGTCTAGTCTATACCTCAAAATTAACGTCGAAAATGAACTGTCGGATGTGGACGGAAGATTAGTAGGCACGTAGAATTTGAATCATTAATTTTGATGGCTTCGAATCCTTCGTGTAGGAACTGAATAGATCAGTAACTAGACCGGCCAAGCAGCACACTTCCTAAAGATTAACTCACTCCTCACCCTGTTAGCTAAGTCTAGTCTATACCTCAAAATTAACGTCGAAAATGAACTGTCGGATGTGGACGGAAGATTATTAGGCACAGTGCTTGGCACAACCTGGATATCACACCTTTTGTAGCTTGGCATCTTTTTTTACAGGGAGTGTTTTTTTTAGGAGATATCACAAATTTTGAAAGGTCGCAAGTAAGTTTCGAAGCTGAAATCAATGTGGCTCAATGTGGCGCAACAATATCCGAAGCCTGAATCAATGTGGTGCAACGACGATATTCTCACACAAGCAATGCTAAAAATGCTTGACACTTCACATTGGAAAGGGTAGACCTCCCGTTATTCGCCATGTCACTTCGGCGTTACAGTTTTTAATTTTCGTTTTGATGGAAACACCCAAAATCACTTCACGCATTAACATGATTTGGATCGGTACTAAATTTCATAAAGATCGGTCTAGGGAAGAGGGTATATAAGTGGCGTGACAAAGAATGGGTGGAACAAACAAGCCCCCATCCCCCGGAACCCCCCCTTTGCTTGTGCGAAAACGGTTACAACTCCCAAAAGGTACTTCACCACGCCAAACCTGATCTACATACCAAATTTCATAAACATCGGTCGAGGTAAAAGGTTTGAAGTGGCGTGACAAAGAATGGGTGGGAAAAAAAATACACTGCCAAGGTGATGGCACAGGAGCTTCCTCGTCACAATCAGAGTGACCCATTATAAAATAGAACAGACTCGGAAGCAAAAAAAAAATCAGTCATGCAGCATGACTTAATGAGCGAATTTTCAAAGAAATATTCGAATTAATGGCTATGGTTTTGAATAAAGGAAAACTTCGGTCTAAAATTTGGTTTTCTATGTATATTCTCTTCGTATTTATTTTAATTTGTACGTTTTGTCCATCCTGATTCTACCGTTTGTTTATTACGTAATTGTACTAAGTGCTTATTTATTTGATCGCTGTGGGTAAATTCAAGGAGTTGTAATAATCGTTTGCCTCCCCCTTTTTTGCTTCGAACTCTCGTCTTCAATTAATACTTCTCACATTTTTCAATCTGACCACTCTAAGGAGGTGGGGGTAAGAGTTTAAAGATTATCCTAGTTTTGGGTAATTTTTGCGCACTTTAAATGCTCTAATTTAAGAACGGATTTAGATATCTAAAATCCGATTTCACTATCGTGTTCAGCGTGCAAAAACCTTTAAAATGAGGGGTCACTTGTTAGAAAATAACATTTTGGGGATTTTTGGGTAATTTTTGCGCACTTTAAATGCTCTAATTTGAGAACGGATCAAGATATCTAAAGTCCGATTCCACCATCGTGTTCAGCGTGCAAAAACCTTTAAATGAGGGGTCACTTGTTGGAAAATAACATTTTGGGGATTTTTGTGTAATTTTTGCGCACTTTAAATGCTCTAATTTAAGAACGGATCAAGATATCTAAAATCCGATTCCACCATCGTGTTCAGCGTGCAAAAACCTTTAAAATGAGGGGTCACTTGTTAGAAAATAACATTTTGGGGATTTTTAGGTAATTTTTGCGCACTTTAAATGCTCTAATTTGAGAACGGATCAAGATATCTAAAATCCGATTCCACCATCGTGTTCAGCGTGCAAAAACCTTTAAAATGAGGGGTCACTTGTTGGAAAATAACATTTTGGGGATTTTTGGGTAATTTTTGCGCACTTTAAATGCGCCAAAACCCTCCTTAGAGTAGGCCAATTTCGCCCATCTTCGAACTTAGCCTTTCGATTGCCAAGATAGATTTTTTGTGCAAATTTGAGCTGTTTATCTCAATTCTATCGAGAGTTATCGTCTGGAGTGACACATATATAAATAAATATATATATATATACATATAAAAAAGTGTTAAATTTCAGGAATCGTTTTAGAATGGTCTGAAACGGATTTCTATGAAGAAAATTTCCAAAAATTTATATTATTTAAATTTCGAAGCCATTGCAATAGCTTCATTTTCTTTGAAAATTCGCTAATAACATAACATTACATTACATTACATAACATTACATTACCTACATTACAAACATTACATGACGTGAAATATACATATTACATAACATTACATTACATAACATAACATTGCATAACATTACATGAAATATACATATTACATAACATGACGTCCATAATACATTACGTCCATTATACATAATATTGCGAAAGTTATGCGTGTTTGAAGAATTTCACGTTAGCGCATGCGCAGGGCGAACCGCTGGCTGTATCATATTGAAATTTATATGGGACCTCAATGGGCCCTACCCGTTTAATCCCTGAGAATTACATTGAAATTGGGTGAAATCTTTGGTTACTACGGCTGTAACAAGGAAATTGAATCTATTTCACGCCAGCGCATGCGCAGAGCGCACCGAGGGTCCGATCATGCTGAAATTCATACTGGAACTCACTAGGCCTTGTCCAAACAACCCTTGAAAATTTGAGCGAAATTGAATCAGAATTGTGAAAGTTATGCGTGTTTGAAGAATTTCACGTTAGCGCATGCGCAGGGCGAACCGCTGGCTGTATCATGTTGAAATTTATATGGGACCTCAATGGGCCCTACCCGCTTAATCCCTGAGAATTACATTGAAATTGGGTGAAATCTTTGGTTACTACGGCTGTAACAAGGAAATTGAATCTATTTCACGCCAGCGCATGCGCAGAGCGCACCGAGGGTCCGATCATGCTGAAATTCATACTGGAACTCACTAGGCCTTGTCCAAACAACCCTTGAAAATTTGAGCGAAATTGAATCAGAATTGTGAAAGTTATGCGTGTTTGTTGAATTTAACGTTAGCGCATGCGCAGGGCGTACCGCTGGATCAATCACGTTGAAATTTGTATGGGACCTCAAGGGGCCTTATCCGCACCATCCCTCAAAATTTGAGCTGAATCAATTCAAAATCGTGGAAGTTATGGCTGTAACAAGGAAATGCGGACAGACAGACTCACAGACCGACAGACACGGAACCAAATTTGTTCAGTAGGCTTTGAAACGCAAAATGCAAGTGGAAATTTTGATTTCTGAAGACAAAAATTTTTTGGCTTACGAAAGTGAACACAAGGCTTCCGCTGCTTCGCAGACTCGGAAGCAAAATGGGAAGAAAGTCACCAAACACGTATTTTGAGCCCTATTTTTCGCAGGTTTTCGAAACACCTACCGCTTCGAATTTGGTGTCAGGCGACTCAGGGTGTTTGCCCCACAAAATATATACGCGCGAATAAAATATAGAAATAACGGGGATGGCCCGGGAGGGGGCCAAAGTTGGCCCGATTCTTCGCTCAGTTATATTAGGCTCTGGGGCAGCCGGGCGCGGGTTCATGCTTGGCATCGCTCGTTCTTTCTTCATCATCAGAAAATAAATTGTAACGCTGTTTGTTGTGATTTCTTAATTTTGCGCTCTTTCACATAAAAATGTTTTTCAAACCATTAGACTCCGTATTCAATAAACGTAGTTTATTTAAGTTAGTAAGAATATTTTTACGTGGGTTTAGTAAACACAGTTTACTTCAAAATTATTATGATTCACTACGATTAGTGGCCGAATCCATCGTACACAACGTAACCGCAATTTACAAAAGAACCTGTTCACACACAAAACGGGTAATCGCAATTAACGAAGGAACCTCTTCATCTTGATTCAGGACTTGAAAGGAAATACAACAATTTAGGGATAATGTTTACGTAATCATTTACGGGTTGCAAGGTTACCACATTCGATAATAGTAAACAATGACTTTCTTTTAATTATCTATGTTGCTGACTACTTTGTTTACCCACCTTTTGGTTTATTATTCTGTGAATAATACACCTATGTATTCGCTCAGCAAAAAATGTTTATAACACCCCCTCAAAATTTTTTCTTTTCCGTTTCAAGGTGCGTAGATTCCAAAAATGCAATGTCCGTCCGCCGTACGCCGTATCACGTGTACAGGCTTCATTTTCGGTCTAAAAAATTCGTTCTTTCGCACGCATGCTCCATTTGGGCCCTAGTTGTGTCCCGAAACTTTTCAGCCCGATCGGAATATACCCAGGGGTGTTATGAGTGAAAATATGTGTAAAAATAGGTACTTTTTGCGTTTTAACAACATGTTGGTAACATGAGCTTTTGAGGTATCTTTTTCCATGTTTTTGAGGACGAGAAGACCGAATATGAAGTCGATTTTGACCAAAGACGCGGAAATTGAGGTTTTACCAAACGTTCAGCTCCCAAAATCGGTTTTTTATGAGTCAAAAACCTGGAAAACTGTCTGAAATCACCATCAATGTGTATAATAACATTGGAAAAAGTGTAAACAGGTGAATCAAGACCATTAAATGCCACTACCAATGATCAAAGATGATCTTAAAAAAAAAGAAAAAAAAGCGTACCTATTTCATGTTTTGGGGGCCAAAATTGGTGGAAATCATCAGAAATAGCTATTTCAATTATTTCACATGAAAGAAACAATACATTTAACAGCCAACAAAAATCTCTAGAACTCCAATAGAATAATAAACCCATGTGACAAGGACTTTGCAGCGTTTTTTTCATCATGCTCAGTACAGGGATTCCAACGAGTGGTGAACGATTTTTGTACGATGAAAAATGGCAAACACGAATTTCCATAGAAACGAATCGGTTGTAAGCGAAAATCATCAGAAATGGTGCATAGCGCGTTTTCCTGTCGGTTTTTGGTAACGCTTTTCGAGTTTGTGTTCCATAGTAAAGACATGAAAATGTCAAAAAAAAATTATGTCCTCCAAAATGAAAATTTCCACTACCGTCTTGCTTTTCAGACATCAAGGAACTGGTTCCGTGTCTGTCTGTCTGTGGTAATTCCTTGTAACGCCCATAACTACCCGAAATAATGTTCGAAATGGGCTGAGATTTGGAGGGCAGGTGCGGATTGGGTCACAGACGGTCCCACACCAAACTTATTGAAAAATTACGGTAACTCGTCTGCGCATGCGCAAACGTGAAAAACTTGAAAAGTCCATAACTACCCTAAATATCGTATGAGTTCAGATATGGAGGGTCGATCAGGAATAATACTTTGATGGTTCCATACGAGTTTCATTAGAATGGTACTGTAACTTTAGTCTGCGCAAGCGCGAATATGAGATGTTGACTACTTCCTTGTAACGCTTCTAACTACGCGAAAAATAGTCGTAGAGAGCTGAAATTCTGAGGGTATACGCTGGTTGAATCGTGGATAGTCCCTTATCAACATCATTGAAATCGTACCGTAACTTTCATCTGCGCATGCGCAAACGTAAAATACCTGAAACGCCCATGACTACTTTAAATATTGTTGAAATGAGTTCAAACTTGGAGGGCCGATCGGGAATAACACTTTGATAGTTCCACTCGAATTTCATTGGAATCGTACTGTAACTTTCGTCTACGCATGCGCGAACACGAAATGTTGAAAAAAGTTTGAAGCGTTTCAGACTTCGAGGAACATTTTTGGTTCCGTGTCTGTCTGTCTGTCTGTGGTAATTCCTTGTAACGCCCATAACTACCCGAAATAATGGTCGAAATCAACTGACATTCGGAGGGTAGGTGCAGATTGGGTCACAGATGGTCCCATACCAAAATCATTGAAAAAGTACGGCAACTTCCGTCTGCGCATGCACAAACGAAATACTTTAAAAGCCCATAGCTACCTTAAATGTTGTTAAAATGAGTTCAAACTTGGAGGGTCGATCAGGAATAGTACTTCGATAGTTCCATGTGAATTTCATCTGCGCATGCGCGAACATGAAATGTTGAAATGTTCGATTTTATTGCAAATTTTAGGTCAATAATAAATTTATTACTACTCTATTTATTGCTGTTCAATAATTTTGACGCATCATATTTTTTTACCAACTGATTCTACACGTCCATGTTACAATAAGTGAGGAAGCTGTACAGCCCACCCAACTTGGCAGACGTTTTCTGGTTACATACAAACACGACAGACTGACCGTACGAGTTTCCCACAGCTCGAAGTGTGAACTTTCACAGGTTGAAAGAAGGTTATTTGAAGAGGGGGACGTAGTAATCAATACGGCATACGTATACCATCGCGATAGGCTGGTAATTGTTGGAAATTGGTTTGATCGCTGACCCCCTCGGCACGTCAGCTACGAAGAACAAACGGTAACAGAACTCGGTTCGGGTTTTTGCATTAATTATGTGGTTAGCTTTAGTTTGAGTTGGAGTACAGTTGTGCAGAGCGTCTCAATTAATCATAACATGGAGCCGTTTCGAGAAAAGCTTAAAACCGGTGACCCTAAACGGATTATTATTTATTTATTTATAACTTCCAGAAATTATTGCTTCCTCACTACCGAAGGTAGGGAAGCCTTGGATTCGTGATTGAGTAAAAAAAATTTATGTCTTCCAAAATGAAAATTTCCACTTCCATTTCGCGTTTCAGACGTCGAGCAACATTTTTGGTTCCGTGTCTGTCTGTCTGTGGTAATTCCTTGTAACGCCCATAAGTACCAGAAATAATGGTCGAAATGGGCTGGAATTTGGAGGGTAGGTGCGGGTTGGGTCACAGACCGTCCCGTCCCAAAATCATTTAAAAAGCACGGTAACTTTCGGCTGCGCATGCGCAAACGTTAAATACTTGAAAAGCTCAAATGCCCTAAATATCGTTGAATTGAGTTCAAACTTAGAGGGTCGATTAGGAATAATACTTTGATTGTTCAAATTGAATTTCATTGGAATCGTACTGTGACTTTCATCTGCGCATGCGCGAGCATGTAATGTTGACCATTTCCTCGTAACGCTTCTAACTACGCGAAAAACAGTCGTACAGAGCTGAAAATTTGAGGGTACACGCGGGTTGGATTGCTAATGGTCCCGTTTCAAAATCATCGCATGCGCAAAAGTGAAATACTTGAAACGCCCGTAACTACTTTAAATATCGTTGAAATGAGTTCAGATTTGGAGGTTCGATCAAGAATAATTATTTGATAGTTACATAAAAATTGCATTCGTCTGCGCATGCGCGAACATGACATGTTTACCGTTTCCTTGTAACACTTCTAACTACGCGAAAAATAGTCGTCGAGAGCTGAAATTTTGAGGGTACACGTGGGTTGGATCGCAGATGTTCCCATTTCAAAATGAACCTACCCAACTATTCTGTACGTTCATGTGATTCAAGTGAGGAAGCCATACTGCCTACTCCAATAGGCAGACGTTTTCTAAGTACTGATGATTTTGGCCCATTTTCTTCGATTTGTTTTCTATTTTTTAAACGCTTCTTGTATGATTTATACTAACGATATAGTTGAGCGATATTGTACACCAAATTGGCAGTCGTTTTCCTCACGCATCAGACCCTAGGAATCGTCGAAAAGAGCTGGAGGTTGGAGGGGAGAGGCAGAATGGTACCCTGATGCTGATGATTCCACATAGATTTCATCAAATTCGGACTGTAACATTCGGTTGCGCATGCGCAAACACCAAGTGTTTGCCAGTTCCTTGTAACGCCTATAACTACCCGATAAAAATCGTCGTAGGTATAGTGAGTTGAAATTATGAGGTTAGGTGCGGGGTTGGGTCACAGATGGTCCCGTATCAAATACATTGAAAAACTACTGTAACTTTCGTCTGCGCTTGCGCCAGCGTTAAATCCTTCTAGAGCCCAACACTACCCCAGAAATCGTCGTGAAGCGGTGATGTTTGGAGGGTAGGTGGGGGTTGGGCCACAGGTATTCCCATATTTTTTGTCATTGATAAAGTGCAGTAACTTTTGTCTACTTAGTGATATACGCAGAAGGGGTATCTGTACAGGTAAATAATAAACCATTATGTAATAATTTGCAAGCGTTTTTTGATTCTACATACTTAGCACGAAACGCAAACCATCAAATTGATTGGGGGGGGGGGGGGGGGAATTGGTTTCTTGACACTTAATGCGATTCTCTAACAACTTAATCAATATAATTATTATAATAATAGCAACAATACTAGGAGCAGTCCTAGGGCTATGAAAAATTACAGCATATTAATCAATTATAGGGTGATTAATAGCATGTGCAATAATATATCGAATTATTTCATAGTTCACATCTTCCACACACCATCACCAAACTCGCTGTGCACCGAAAGCCTTCAGCTTTTAACGAACTTTCAAGACAACAATAATTATCGGTGAAGAGCCCGCGTGGGGGAATGGCTGGTCTTAATTATTGTTAACTCGGCCGCGGTCTAATGAAGTTAAGGGCTTGGCCCAGTGGGTTGGTAGTAGTGGGGGTGTGAGAGACAAACTTTAACTAAGTTTTGTCCATTGCTTGAATCAAGTTCCTTTCATCTCTTGCGCACTTACAAGTCGGCTGTTCGGAGTTTGCATTTGGCAGTAATACTTCTGTTGTTCTCCGTCATCGAAGGTTGGCGATCAATTCAGCATATCTCTCACGGTCCTGCGCCAGGTGAAATAGGTCCGCTTCTCGGTCGACTCCCGTCCAGCTACGTATATTTGACAGCAGGGGCGTTGCGTCCATATGGCCACTTGGGCCACTGCCCCGGCACCCAGAAACACAAAAAACTCCAAAAAAATGCCAACCATTTGTTCAGTTGGCATTCGAATTTCCCTCCGTATACTGTACCTAGCATTTTTCACGAAGTTCAACAGCGACTCGACAGAGTTCTCTGGCTATGGATATTCGAGCAAATCGGAATATACTCGTAGCTACACTGATCGATGTCTTGCAGTCGAAATCGAAACCTACGCTTCTGAAACTGACAGGTCCTGGGACCTGGTGTCGCCATGGTAACCGAGAAAAGTGGCCCGTCCGCGCAAGCTCAGTAGAGGGTAGCCACGCTCCTTTTGGGCCCGGGGTCCACATTTCCATCCAAAAATCGTTTGTGTTCACAATCGATTGGATTCTTTCAATTCATCTTGTTATCTCGATACGAGATGTTTGTCCTTCGATCTCAACTCCCCTAAAAATTGTTATCACCCGCCATTCTGTTCCTGTGTTGAGTTTTCAATTTTCTGCTTACGTTTCGAATTTTGTATGTTCCCATTCGAGTTACCGGGACAGATTTGGATTTGCGATAATTAAGTGCGTTGTGTCCTGTCTGTGGTCTTGTGGATTGTTCGACGGCGGGTCATTAGGTACTTAGTTGTATTTTAGTCTAGTACGTTGTTTTTAGTTGTTGTTTAGTTTATTTGCTTCTGTATTTTTGTACCACATGAATTCGGTGGCTAACTTACAGTCGAAATTTTCGAAGTTTTCCTACGAGGATAGATAGAGTGATGATTAAAAGTTTAGGAAGAGATAGGCCTTTGCTGAGTATTAGTCAGTATGAAGCTATAAAACTTTTAGCTTCTGGTAATCCCGGGTACTGGTCAGAACTATTGTGAACACAGTGCTTGCATTCTGACTTGCTAAGAGCTGCGGTTGATTAAAATCCACCCATTTCTCATAAGAAGACTCCACTGTTGGAAAACATTTTCAGGTATTTTGTTGAAAAAGCTGTTAATTTGTGTTCCGGTTTGGTGGCCCACCATTTTCAGATCCCACGCACCGCTACTGTTTGACAGCCACGATGCTCGTATCCATCCAACTCCCCTACGTCCGCTGATCTTTCACATCATTACGGTCTGCAAGAAACTGTATTTGGCCCCACGCATAATATGCCCCAACTAAGCAACTTTCCTCAACTTTGCCGTTCAGGGAGTTCTGCTGCAGGGTATACATAGTCGTTCCGGAGTCAGGCGGTCCAGGGAATTCTCTGCATGCGTCGGATCAACCTCATTTCAAAAGCCTCTAGCCGGTCCATGTCCTTGGCTTTAACGTCCACGTCTCCACTCCATTTAAGAAGTATTCACCAGATGCAGCACATCATTAGGTATTGTATGGCTTATTGTGGAAATCCCAGTCACATATTTAGAAAATGAAATCATAATAAGAAAACTAGATACCACTCAGAAGCTAAAAACCAACCGTCCTTCTTGATACCCTGACAGGATTCAGCCAAAATTTGACTGTATCCTGATTTGATCAAGCAGCCAAATATTTCTGCCAAGCAAATCTTGTAGTTGGATGGATGTAGAAGGAAAAACGCTGCAAAGTCCTTGTCACATGGGTTTATTATTCTATTGGACACATCTACAGAAATTTTGGCTGTTCATTTACTGTTTCTTTCATGTGAAATAAATGAAATACCTATTTCTGATGGTTTCCACCAATTTTGGCCCCCAAAACACGCATTGGGTACGCTATTTTGGTTTACTATTCTGTGAATAATACACCTATGTAATCGCTCAGCAAAAAATATTTATAACACCCCCTCAAATTTTTTTCTTTTCCGTTTCAAGGTGCGTAGATTCCAAAACTGCAATGTCCGTCCGCCGTATCACGTGTACAGGCTTCATTTTCGGTCTAAAAAAGTCGTTCTTTCGCACACATGCTCCATTTGGGCCCTAGTTGTGTCCAGAAACTTTTCAGCCCGATCGGAATATACCCAGGGGTGTTATGAGTGAAAATGTGTATAAAAATAGGTACTTTTTGTGTTTTAGTAACATAGTAGTAAAATGAGCTTTTGAGGTATCGTTTTCCATGTTTTTGTGGACGAGAAGACCGAATATGAAGTCGATTTTGACCAAATAGTGGAAAATCGAGGTTCTACCAAGCGTTCAGCTCCCAAAATTGATTTTTTTATGACTCAAAAACCTGGAAAATCGCCTGAAATCACCATCAATTTGTATAATTACACTAGAAAAAGTGTCAACATGTGGATCAAGACCATTAAATGACACTACCAATGATCAAAGATAATATGAAAAAAAAAGGAGCGTAGGTACCTAATTCGTGTTTTGTGGGCCAAAATTGTGGATCAGGGGGCCTATTCACTAAGCCAAAGAGACATCTCTTTCAGGTCCGACTCTCTCTTTGGGCCAAATAGATTTTTATAGTATCCATGACAGGGTTATTCAGTAACTTTTCAAAGAGAGAGTTGGCGGCCATCTTGGCATTCTTGATCTCTTTCAGAGAGACACCTAATTAGGTGTCTTCCCTCGAAAGAGAGAGTCTATTTCTCGTTTGTTTCACAGTGATCGTGTAATATCCTCCTTCATCCGTGTAATATCCTCCTTCATCCGCAACCACATCGGTACTTTTGATCGTGTATTCTTTCATTTCATAAAGGTAAATCAATTTAAATTAAAAATATATACATAATCAATGATTCATGAGTAAAAACGTCCAAGTACGGGTTGAGGTAGGTACCTACCTACCTAAGAGGTTCATTAGGTGTAGATATAACACAAGCATTAAAAGCCCCCTAATTCGTTTATAATTGAGACTTTTTTCAATTTCATTTAAACTTTTATCCGATTCGTGAGTAAAAACGTCCAAGTATGGATTGAGGTAGGTAGGTACCCATTGAATAGGTATTAAGAAATGCGTTCATTATTAAGGAATTGAACTCCCAGGGGCACGAACATCTCGCACTTCATGGATACTATGGCATTTTCGTGTATTAGGATCCATATCTCTTTCTCAAGGTCTCTGGAGCTATTCAGTAAAATAGACGAACCCGGAGACATTGGAAGAGACTGTCTTCCCGGGGGAGACTATCTCTCGCGGGAGATTTTCAAAATAGATAATCTCTTTCCACTGTCTATTTTAGTGAATAGGCCCCCAGAAATAGCTTTTTCGGCTATTTCAATTATTTCACATGAAAGAAGCAATAAATGAACAGCCAACATTTCTGTAGGTATGTCCAGTAGAATAATAAACCCATGTGACAAGGACTTTGCAGCGTTTTTTTTCAAATTATCTTTGATCCACCTACCTACCTGGTAATACAACTTCGATTTGGATAATAATTATTTTCCTAGTCTACTAGTACAGTCTTCTTGTGTTCTGCAGTCGTTGCACAAAACTTAGTTGGAAAATTCACGAGAGCCCATAAGTGAGCCTGTTCCCACCTACCATCAGCATTCAGGCTCAAAGTACAGGTTTCTTTAAGTGAATCCTTTGCACGTTTGCAGTCGACAGTCGGGTTTGATTATTTTCATATGGAACTAACTAAGGGACGAAAGCAAAGTTTCTGGGAATGTTCCTGGACAAAACGTTGTCGTGGAAGCCGCATATCGCGTACACAGTTCGGAAAGCGGAAAAATTCATTAATGTGTTAAGAATGGCGACGCATTTGCATTGGGGAGCAGACCCGGTGGTTGCGTTGCGATTCTACAGATCCACAATTCGAGCGGTGTTGGACTATGGATGCCCATTGTATGGTCAAGCATCCAAGACAGCTCTTAGTTGTTTGGATAAGATCCAGTAAAAAAACCAGTCATGCAGCATGACTTAATGAGCGAATTTTCAAAGAAATATTCGAATTAATGGCTATGGTTTTGAATAAAGGAAAACTTCGGTCTAAAATTTGGTTTTCTATGTATATTCTCTTCGTATTTATTTTAATTTGTACGTTTTGTCCATCCTGATTCTACCGTTTGTTTATTACGTAATTGTACTAAGTGCTTATTTATTTGATCGCTGTGGGTTCATATTAGGTAGGATAGGGTAGTTAGGACTTTTGACTTACCTACTCAAGAGAGTGCAGTAGGTAAAGGAGTTGTTATAGAAAATCATGAGTGCTTCAAGTGCAGGTTGTTTTTCATGCAGGCTCAATCTTGAAATAAACTATGAAGGAAGGATGTGGTTTCTGGAAGGATCACTTGGAAGAACATGTGGGTGCTACGTTGAAATATTGTTCTATTCTAGTATTCAACATTGAGTGTTGAGTGTTGTTGGTAAGAGTTTAAAGATTATCCTAGTTTTGGGTAATTTTTGCGCACTTTAAATGCTCTAATTTAAGAACGGATTTAGATATCTAAAATCCGATTTCACCATCGTGTTCAGCGTGCAAAAACCTTTAAAATGAGGGGTCACTTGTTAGAAAATAACATTTTGGGGATTTTTGGGTAATTTTTGCGCACTTTAAATGCTCTAATTTGAGAACGGATCAAGATATCTAAAATCCGATTCCACCATCGTGTTCAGCGTGCAAAAACCTTTAAAATGAGGGGTCACTTGTTGGAAAATAACATTTTGGGGATTTTTGGGTAATTTTTGCGCACTTTAAATGCGCCAAAACCCTCCTTAGAGTAGGCCAATTTCGCCCATCTTCGAACTTAGCCTTTCGATTGCCAAGATAGATTTTTTGTGCAAATTTGAGCTGTTTATCTCAATTCTATCGAGAGTTATCGTCTGGAGTGACACATATATATATAAATATATATATACATATAAAAAAGTGTTAAATTTCAGGAATCGTTTTAGAATGGTCTGAAACGGATTTCTATGAAGAAAATTTCCAAAAATTTATATTATTTAAATTTCGAAGCCATTGCAATAGCTTCATTTTCTTTGAAAATTCGCTAAAATGTCTGAGGTAAATGTCTCTACCTTCAATCGACGCCTATTGTTGTAATGTTACAGGAATGTAACGAGCCCCCGCTTTGTCTGCGTCGTCGTTTACTGTCTGACAGATTTTTGATTCGCGTCCAAGCTTATTCCAGCAAATTACTCAGAAAACTGCACAGGCTAAATGAGCACGACTTACTGTGTAACTTCTGGATAAGGAAACCTTCGCCCCCCCTGGCGGCTAGTTTTGCCTCAACAAATGTTTATGGTGACGTTATCTACTCCAGCAGGATATTGCCAGTGTTTCAGGCCGACGTGTCCATTATAAAGTACAGTGTGGGATACAGCATTGTTGACGTCGACAAGCTTGGGGCATCTCGAGAGGCTTCAGCACGGTTTGCAGAGCAAATGCAAACCAGGTTTCCAGGTGGATATGTGTTCTACACAGATGGGTCAAAAGCTGTGGATGGTTGTGGTTGCGCGTTTTTCGACCCACAGGTTGGAATCGGTAGAGCCTTCAGACTTCCTAAGTTAGCCTCGAGTTTTACTTGTGAAGTTGTTGCAATCCGGGAGGCCCTGCGGTATGTTGGGATCAGAGATGAGGAGTCAACCATTGTGGTTACTGACTGCCGGAGCGCCATTTTGAAGCTTTCCAACTTTGTTATAAAGGCCAACTTCAATCATATCCTCATGGAAATACTAGAGATGTTGTTAAACATGCAAGGGGACGGTCGACGAGTTCACTTTGTATGGACGAGATCACATGTTGGTGTTAGCGGCAACGAAATGGCCGATTCTCTGTCCAATGCGGCTCGACAAAACGGAGTGGATCTGGATATTCGGATACCATTCACCGACATCTACGTGTGGCTCCACGAAGAACTGAAGGTCCGATGGCAACAGCTTTATGATGAAGCCAGAGCGGGCATAGCATACCGCGGGCACAACCCTCAAATTGGGGTCAAACCTTGGTTTTCCCAGTTTGAGCTGAGTAGACCGGAGATGAGGGCAATAGCCCGTTTACGCTCTAACCATGCTTTGTGTGGAGCTTACTTGCACCGAATCGGTATGGTCAACGTTCCAGCGTGCGAATTTTGTCAAGATCAGGAAGACGACCTACAGCATAGGTTTATGATTTGCCCGAGATTCGATCTTGCAAGACGTCGGCTGTTAGATACGTGCGTTCATCATTTGGCCAATCCAGTGAACTTTCCCGAAATGGTGCATTCGCGGAGTTTTACAGTTTTCAAAGGCATTTGTTCATTTATCCAAGAAGTAGGAATCAAAATTTAATTTTCTTATTCATTCGCCTTTATTTTTCGTTCTTTTATTGCAACATTGTAATGTAAAATAACAAAATGAAATTACTTCATGGCTATGGCTGTCGGCTAATGCCAAATGAAGAAGAAAAAAAAAAACTAACTAAGGAACTACACGCGTCCAACCTCAACATTTTATAGCTGAGAGAGCGTGCAAAGCAGCGATAAAGACAAAAATCTAATAAATAATATAAGAGCAACTCATAGATGTTCGCCGGTATTCTATGGAGAGGAAATCGTAGTTCCTTTTCATTTGACCTGATGTATTATTTCAGCGCAGCGGTAGAACTGAATGAAAACCACGGCAAACGGCTTGTCGAGGTAAACGTTTCACTGTCACTTTCACTGAGTCACTAAGGTGAAATTTCTATCAGAGTCGACTCGAGCCGTTTATTTCCGTCTTTCTTAAGGAATATTTGATGGGGCAATTTCTCGGTTATAGCAGCCCACGGCCGCATGAGGGGAATGACCACCTGTTCGAAGCAGTCGGTACTTTTCCAAGAGAAAATAATGGAAAAAAATAGCTATTTCAATTATTTCACATGATACAAACAATAAATGTACAGCCAACATTTCTGTAGAATAATAAACCCCATGTGACAAGGACTAGCGTTTTTGTAGTGTTATCCTACAAATTGATGGTGATTTCAGAAGATTTCCCAGGTTTTTGACTCATAAAAAATCAATTTTGGGAGCTGAACATCTGGTACAACCTCAATTTTCCACTCCTTGGACACAACTAGGGCCCAAATGGAGCATGTGTGCGAAAGAACGACTTTTTTAGACCGAAAATGAAGCCTGTACACGTGATACGGCGGACGGCGGACGGACATTGCATTTTGGTTTATTATTCTGTGAATAATAAACCTATGTATTCGCTCAGCAAAAAATTTTTATAACACCCCCTCAAAATTTTTTCTTTTCCGTTTCAAGGTGCGTAGATTCCAAAAACGCTGCAAAGTCCTTGTCACATGGGGTTTATTATTCTACAGAAATGTTGGCTGTACATTTATTGTTTGTTTCATGTGAAATAATTGAAATAGCTATTTCTGATGGCTTCCACCAATTTTGGCCCCCAAAACACAAATTAGGTAGGTACGATCTTTTTTTTTTTTTTTTTCAAATTATCTTTGATCATTGGTAGTGCCATCATTTAATCGTCTTGATCCACGTGTTGACACTTTTTCTAGTGTTATTCTACAAATTGATGGTGATTTCGCAGGTATTTGACTCATAAAAAATCAATTTTGGGAGCTGAACATCTGGTACAACCACAATTTTCCACTCCTTGGCCAAAATCGACCTCATATTCGATCTTCTCGTCCCCAAAAACATGGAAAACGATACCTCAAAAGCTCATGTTACCAAAATGTTGCTAAAACGCAAAAAGTACCTATTTTCACACACATTTTCACTCATAACACCCCTGGGTATATTCCGATCGGGCTGAAAAGTTTCGGGACACAACTAGGGCCCAAATGAAGCATGTGTGCGAAAGAACGACTTTTTTAGATCGAAAATGAAGCCTGTACACGTGATACGGCGGACGGCGGACGGCGGACGGACATTGCATTTTTTGAATCTACACACCTTGAAACGGAAAAGAAAAAAGTTTGAGGGGGTGTTATAAAAATTTTTTGCTGAGCGATTACATAGGTGTATTATTCACAGAATAATAAACCAAAACGCTGCAGTCCTTGTCACATAGGTTTATTATTCTACTGGACATACGTACAGAAGAAATTTTGCCATTGTCACCGGGTTTTACCCATAAATATCCTAATTTGGCCCTCTTTTGGTTTGTTATTCTGTGAATAATACACCTATGTAATCGCTCAGCAAAAAATTTTTATAACACCCCCTCAAAATTTTTTCTTTTACGTTTCAAGGTGTGTAGATTCCAAAAACGCTGCAAAGTCCTTGTCACATGGGGTTTATTATTCTACAGAAATGTTGGCTGTTCATTTATTGTTTCTTTCATGTGCAATTATTGAAATGGCTATTTTTGATGGTTTCCACCAATTCTGGCCCCCAAAAACACGAATTAGGCTCGGCTTTTCCTTTCAACATATTATTTTTGGTCATTGATAGTATCATTTAATTGTCTTTATTCACTGTTGATACTAATTCAAGTGTTATTATTCAAATGTACGGTGATTTCAGACAATTTCCCATGTTTTTGACTAATAAAAACGGATTTTCGGGAGCTTAACGGATTAAAAAAAGGTCAAAGTAGGTAGAAGCAAGGAAGAAGAAGAAAAAGGAGATGTTAGATGTTAGTTAAGGAGGTCAGCGAAAATGGAAAGAAGAGAACTCAGAAGAAGAGAGGAATAGTGAGAGAAGTAAGATTTGAAGAGGAAAACGATAGAGCAACTCACTTGTGAAGATGCACCCTCAAGGCAGTAGTGAAGGAACTGAGTGGAGGGAGGGACCTAATTGACACCGTCTGACTATTCCACATCCTTGACCCAGCAACCCTGATGGAATTAGTCAATGGTTTGGATTTTGCATGTATTTGATGTAATGTTGCTAACCTTGAGGAGGAGCCAGTTGAAAATAGGCCAATAATATACAAAGGAGCTAGGGTATGTTAGTGATAGTAGCAGTAAATCCAGAGATTTTATAAGGAATGAATAACCGACAAAGATCATATTATTTCGTCTATCCCTTTTGCACAAATGGCAGCGGTCTCAAAATAAGAAAAACATCACTCAGTCGTTCTATAATTTTCAAATAAATATTCTTGCTATTGTGTAAAATGATATAGCGGGAAACCACACCACTTTCTTTAAAAAGATACAATTTTTTCGTGATTTTAGCCATTTTTACCGATTTTTGACCCTTATAAAGTCAAATTTGACCCACTCTTTTTTGAGGGAAACATTTTCATAATCAAAAAAGTCCCTTCGTCGTGAGTCACCATCCCACACAACGTCTGGTGAATTTATATTCATGTTAGCCCTTAATACCAATTCCTGATCCCCAAAAATCAAAATGTTACCCCTATTCTGTATGAAGAACAACTGAGACGGTATTTTTCTGCCTTTACTCAACCTTCCGGTGTTATTTTATATAAATTGTTCGTGATTTTAGCCATTTTAACCGATTTTTGACCCTTATAGAGTCATATTTGTCCCACTCTTTTTTGAGGAAAACATTTTCATCATCAAAATAGTCCCTTCGTCGTGAGTCACCATCCCACACAACGTCTGGTGAATTTATATTCGTGTTAGCCCTTAATAACAATTTCTGATCCACAAAAATAAGAATGTTACCCCTATTTTGTATGAAGAACAACTGAGACCGTATTTTTTCTGTCTTTACTCAACCTTCCGGTGTTATTTTATATAAATTGTTCGTGATTTTAGCCATTTTTACCGATTTCTGACCCTTATAGAGTCATATTTGTCCCACTCTTTTTTGAGGAAAACATTTTCATCATCAAAATAGTCCCTTCGTCGTGAGTCACCATCCCACACAACGTCTGGTGAATTTATATTCGTGTTAGCCCTTAATAACAATTTCTGATCCACAAAAATAAGAATGTTACCCCTATTTTGTATGAAGAACAACTGAGACCGTATTTTTTCTGCCTTTACTCAACCTTCCGGTGTTATTTTATATAAATTGTTCGTGATTTTAGCCATTTTTACCGATTTTTGACCCTTATAGAGTCATATTTGTCCCACTCTTTTTTGAGGAAAACATTTTCATCATCAAAATAGTCCCTTCGTCGTGAGTCACCATCCCACACAACGTCTGGTGAATTTATATTCGTGTTAGCCCTTAATAACAATTTCTGATCCACAAAAATAAGAATGTTACCCCTATTTTGTATGAAGAACAACTGAGACCGTATTTTTTCTGTCTTTACTCAACCTTCCGGTGTTATTTTATATAAATTGTTCGTGATTTTAGCCATTTTTACCGATTTTTGACCCTTATAAAGTCAAATTTGGCCCACTCTTTTTTTGAGGAAAACATCGAAATAATCCCTTCGTCGTGAGTCACCATCCCACACAACGTCTGGTGAATTTATATTCGTGTTAGCCCTTAATAACAATTTCTGATCCACAAAAATAAGAATGTTACCCCTATTTTGTATGAAGAACAACTGAGACCGTATTTTTTCTGTCTTTACTCAACCTTCCGGTGTTATTTTATATAAATTGTTCGTGATTTTAGCCAATTTTACCGATTTTTGACCCTTATAAAGTCAAATTTGGCCCACTCTTTTTTTGAGGAAAACATCGAAATAATCCCTTCGTCGTGAGTCACCATCCCACACAACGTCTGGTGAATTTATATTCTTGTTAGCCCTTAATACCAATTTCCGATCCCCAAAAATCCAAATTTGACCCCTATTCTGTATGAAAAACACCTGAGATGGTATTTTTCTGTCTTTACTCAACCTTCTGCTGTTATTTTATATAAATTATTGGCGATTTTAGACATTTTTACCGATTTTTGACCCCTAAAAACTCCAATTTGACTCCCTTAGAATTTTTGAAAATTGCTCATCTTCGAACTCATCCTCTTTGTTTGGCAAGACGAACATTTTGGCGTTATTTAGAATGTTTAGCTTGTACCCAAGGACAGATATCGTCTGGAGTGACATATGAACATGTATATATAATATGTTATATGTATAAATTTTTGTTTAAATCTAGGAATGAATTCAGGTTACTCAGACATGGCTTTGCCTATTTAAAAATTTCAAAAATTCGTGTTCAGAATTTTCGACCTATTGCAATACCTTCATTTTCTTTGAAAATTCGTTAAAATCATCCGTAAATCATTTTAGAAAAAATCGTATAGTCCAGTCGTTGTCCGTTATTCACTACCAGATTCTGTACAGCTTGTTTTCTCTGTATGGGGCTGTAAATACAGAGTTGCCGCGTTAACATCAAGGTTAATTCGGGACGATTTCCAAGTTAATGAAATTGAGGCAGTTCCGCTGAGTTCCGGACTGTGATGGTGGTGGGGGCTTGTCTTCAGTAACTACTTTGACTTTTCCCATTTTGACTTTCCTTCCTACTCAAAACGTTGACTTTACTTCCATGACCTTTTTTCCTGTTTTTTCCCCGGTTACCAAAGTAGCCAACGCGATAGTCCGCCTTGTACTTCCTAAACGTTGCGGAACCTCAAGAAATGAAATTATTTATTCCCGCAAATCTATTCTTTTCCGGGCATAGTGAGCCTCACCATGCTCGAAGCGTGTCTCATCGATAAGTTCAAGTTTTGAGGTGTTTCTTGTAGTCACAACAGATTTTTATAGTGATTTACTAGCAATTTATGGGGATTTGTAGCCATTTTAACCGGGTTTTACCCATAAATATCCTAATTTGGCCCTCTTGGTTTATTATTCTGTGAATAATACACCTATGTATTCGCTCAGCAAAAAAATTTTATAACACCCCCTCAAAATTTTTTCTTTTACGTTTCAAGGTGCGTAGATTCCAAAAATGCAATGTCCGTCCGCCGTATCACGTGTACAGGCTTCATTTTCGGTCTAAAAAAGTCGTTCTTTCGCACACATGCTCTATTTGGGCCCTAGTTGTGTCCCGAAACTTTTCAGCCCGATCGGAATATACCCAGGAGTGTTGTGAGTGAAAATGTGTATAAAAATAGATACTTTTGTGTTTTAGTAACCTGTTAGTAACATGAGCTTTTGAGGTATCGTTTTCCATGTTTTTGGGGACGAGAAGACCGAATATGAAGTCGATTTTGACCGAAGAGTGGAAAATCGAGGTTCTACCAAATGTTCAGCTCCCAAAATTGATTTTTTATGAATCAAAAACCTGGGAAATCGTCTGAAATCACCGTCAATTTGTATAATAACACTGTAAGTAGTATCAACACGTGGATCAAGACAATCGAATGGTACTGTCAATGATCAAAGATAAATTGAAAAAAAGGAGCGTACCTAATTCGTGTTTTAGGGGCCAAAAATGGTGGAACCATCAAACATAGCTTTTTTTCAATTATTTCACATGAAATAAACAATAAATGAACAGCCAACATTTCTGTAGGTGTGTCCAGTAGAATAATAAACCCATGTGACAAGGACTTTGCAGCGTTCTTGATTAGGATTTCGGTGAATATCAAGTTCGAAAATCGGTCGAAGATCGTAACAAAGGCGCTTTTGGTATAATCAAGTGTTGTAATGTAGAGATCCCCAAACCACTCGCGTATTCTGATCCAACACCCGGAGTTTCCCGGTCGTAACTCGTGTTTTTCGTCAGAGTTTGATGGATCGATTCGGATTCAATAACAAGTCAATCACTCACTGACGCTGTCAACGCTTCGAAAAGGATGGAAACGTGAAACTTTTCATTTAATCCCGTTACAGTCGAGCGGACGCGCGGGAAGCCGTGAACCGGCTGAAATCTGCTGGAAATTAACGTACGGCCGGGAGGCGTCGTATGACGGTGTCAGGGGTCAGCTTGCAACTTGTTGAGTGGATTTATAAATGCAGTTTCGCAATAAAATGAAAAAGGTATTTCGATTTTCGGACTCAGAATCACAAATATTATAATATTATGCTGTAATAGGAAAACACCATAGGTGCAACAAACTACTACCTCGAGGAGCCTCTTCGGTAGGTAATATAATTTATCAGTGTTTTGTTTATTATTTTCAAAAATAGACCTTTGAATTCGGGTATAAAAATATTTAAAAAACTGCAAATTATTACACAAAGGTTTATTATTTACCTGTATAGATGCTCCTTCTGCGTATATCACTGTTTTCTGTGGTCAATACCTTCGAGCTCCCCTCAGGAAAGCCCTAAATCGAGTACTGGAGCCGGCTCTGGAATTAAAGTTTTGTACAAATGCGCGGGATTCAATAAAATTAAATCATTAGTTATTTGATAGTTATTCATGAAGCATAAGGCAAATAATAAACCGTTGTGTAATAATATACCTGTATAGGTGCCCCTTCTACGTAGATAGTATAATGAACCGTTGTGTAATAATTTACCTCTGAGTAATAATTTACCGTTGTGTAATAATTTGACCATCAATAATACTTCAACGGTTGTCCAATTTGCAAAAGTACCTCCTATCAACAAACTCCAGCCCCTGCTACGTAGATGGTATATTGCACCGTTGTGTAATAATTTACCCATCAATAATACTCAATAACGTTTGTTCAAGTTTCACTACCTACCAACAAACTCCAAAAGAGCTCACAGAACAACCGACTCGACTTCATACTCCGTGAGTATAATCAGGTGCTCCCTAGCAGTGATTATCTCGGCCAATTCCCGATTGTTAGCGCGTCTAGTGATGATATTTGGGCTGAATGTATACAGTTTCATTCACCCTCCTGTTGGAAAAGCCTGTCGGTGCAAACTTCTGGGCCTTAGGTACTGTGAACGAACGGCTGGATGTACAATGCTCCGGGTGGTCTCAAAAAACTCCCAAGTTCGAGAACTATTTAAAATTTTAAAAAATTGAGATAACGGCGTCTTGGAGATTTCAACCCCTATTTTTCACCCCTTAGGGATGACTGATATGTTAACGCCGAGCTTCGAGGACCAACTAGACCCCAAATGGGACCTATACACCGAATTGCGTCAATTTTGGCTCATGGTCACTAAGAAAATTGCCAAGTACGGCGTACGGCGGGCGCACAGAAATTTTTTATAGCATTTCCGGATTCTACATACCTTGAAACGGAAATCATCAAATTTTGAGGGGGAGTTGAACTTTTTTTTTCATGCTCGATTCCAAAGGTTCATTATTGAAAATAATAAACCAAAATTGGTGGTTTTGCGTTTTAAGGTACCTAACCTACGTGGAATCCGAAAATTGAATTAAAAAAATTCTGTCAGTCCGCCGTACGCGGCAATTTCCTTAGTTACCATGAACCAAAATTAATGAAATTTGGTTCGTAGGTCCCAACTGGGGTCTAGTTGGCCCACGAAGCGGTACTGTCTGTCATCTTTAAGGGTCATCGAAAACTTCAAGAGTAGGTAGTATTTTTTTTTTTTTTTTGACGTATAGTATTGTTTTTAAGATCATTGAAAACTTCTGGAATAGTATTGTTTTTATGAAGTTTTCAATTTGATTTGACATTTTGACTATACTCTCTTTATGAATAAGTACTGCATTTATACGAATAACGAAAATGGTTATGCAGTCAGCAATTGCTTCTGGTTCTACAGTGAATACACGGTGTCAATAACGATATTCTTTATTGTTGCAGGTAAGTTTTCTGCAGAGAGATGACCCAGAATACTGAAAACAACCGAACTGTGACGTGAGCGATATATTTACAAATTAAAATTACCTACATATAACGTGGCCTGTTTTTACGTATTTATGTCAAATCTTTGTCGACACGCAACAAGAGGTGACAGGCTGCAAGGCTTCAAAATGGTTTGATCGGTTGAGATGGCTTAGATATTTTGCAATACCAAAAATGAACAAGAAACGGCACTCCAGGTTATCTGGGAATGTCCACAGTGGGGAATACCACGGCCGGCTTCAGAGAAGGCCGCTGCAGTAGAGAATTGGCAACGTCGCTCTTCAGGCCGGCCGGGACAATCTCACACCAACGTAGGGGCCTTGCATCCATAAGGCCACTTGGGCCACTGCCCCGGCACCCAAAAACACTAGAGTAAAAAAAAAAACCAACCATTGTTCAGTTGGCATTTGAATTTCCCTCCGTTTTCACAAAGTTCAACTGCGACTCGCCAGATGTCTCTGGCTATGGATATTCAATATTTAGTAGAGCATCCATGGTGGTTCCTTAATGTTAGCTCCATTTTAATCGGAATAAAGCGGCAGTAATCGATGTCCTACAATCGAAATTGAATCCTAGGCTCCTGAAACTGGCAAGGCAGGCCCTGGGATCTAGTGTTCACATGGCAACTGAGAAAACTGGCCTGTCCGCACATGCTCAGTTGAGTAAAAATGTTGTTCGCCACGCCCACTTTGGGCCTTGTCCCCAGAAGCTGATTTCCACCCCAAAATCGTCCCGTTTCACAATCGATTCGATCCTTCGATTCAGTTTATCATCTCGATACGCTTCATGTCATCGAGATGCTTCTTTGTCTTCCTGTTTGTTTTTGTTGTCTCGTGAATCACATTCCCTTTCTCTATCGAGTCGGTTTTCAATTTTTTGCGTCAAATTTTGTGCGTTTTGCGTAGGGTCTGGTTGCGATGACAGATTTGTATTTGTGGTACATGCATTTTGTCCTGTTTGCTGTTTGTGGTCTTGGGGTTAGTGGATCGATAGGCTTCGTTTAGTTGACTATATTTTTGTAACACATGAATTCGGTGGCTAATTTACAGTAGAAATTTTGGACTTTTCGTACGACCATAGAGTGCTGATTAAAAGTGATAAGCTTTGCTGAATATCACTCAATCAGTAAATAAGCAAAGGGTGTTGTTGCCGTGGGGTATTTTGTAGATATGTTCTGGTTTGGTGCACCACGTTTTCAGAGCCCTCGCACCGCTACTGCATCCATGCACTTTCCTACAATAAGCAGTTTGTTGTTATTCTGTGATTTTTCCGTGTTTCGTGCCCTAGTGACGTCATTGCAACCCACCCACCTGGGCGTTGTGACGTCACTAGTCTACGAAACGTCTAAAAAAATAACAAAAATATAAACAACTTGTCGTCGGAGAGTGCGGTTGGTGCCAAAATTCGCAGGTTTTGAATCTATTTCCATTTAAAAGTGCTTAAATAAATATTTGTTTTTCAGACCCGTGGGTGACCCTCACTGAGCAGTTAATATTTCGGATCCCGTAGCTTGAGCCACTCGACAGTTATGAATGAAAAAAGTAAAACAACGGAGGAAACGCCGCGTTGGGAGTATTGACAAACTAGAGTGTTAGCTTACCTACCCAATGCTAGAAGAAGCCGGTTGATTGTGTAAAACAGCGAGATAAAAGGGTAATAAATTTATTAGCAAAACCTGTGTGATGTCATATGTTGATTTAAGAATCGGAAATTTTATGAATATGAGAAATTTTATGAATTTTATTTTATGAGTTTAACGAAATTTTAAACAGAGATTTCAGAGGTTTCTCTACAGAAATCTACTGATGAATACTCGTATTGTCACCGAATCACCTGGCTTTACAGTTTGTTGATACTTCATTGCCCTTCATATTCCATTTGTCTTCACGCTGAGTTTCTTGGGTCAGCAAACAGTGTTCAGAGCCTCGGGTTACTCCCTCCTTTGTGACCGAGATATTAAAACCTGGGGTCGGTTCAATAAAGTGTGAATTACGGGGAGCGTCTTGTTGCTCTCGACGGCGGGTGGAGTTTTCATTAAAACGTCATCCTCCCTTTTAAAAGGTCTTGGGTTTCGGTCCTTTTCGAGCGGGAGCGCTTTATTGTACGAAGTTGAATCTTGGACGAAGCTGATTCTTTGACGAAGAGCTTACTGATTGTTGGTACATGTTGGAGACATTCGAGCGAATTTTTCTGTCAGATTTGCTCTCCTAGTTCTACTTACCAGGAGGGTAAAAGGAAAAAACGTCTGCCAATTCGAGTAGGCTTCCTCACTTGAATCACATGAACGTATAGAATAGTTGGGTAGGTTCGTTTTGATATGGGACCATCTGCGATCCAGCCCGCGTGTGCCCTCAAAATTTCAGCTCTCTACGACTGTTTTTTGCGTAGTTAGAAGCGTCACAAGGAAACCCGGATGGCTGTATGAAGTCGAGTTGGTTGTTCTGTGATATTATTCCATTTAAAAAGTGATTGACCTTTGGATTTTGTTGCTAGGTACTTTTGCAACTTGAACAACCGTTCAATATTAATGGACAAATTATTACACAACGGTGATCAAATTATTGAATCCCAAGCATTTGCAGGAATATTTTATTCCTGGGCCGGCTCCAGTACTCGATTTAGGGCTTTCCTGGGGGGAGCTCGAAGGTATTGACCACAGAAAACTGTGATCTACGCAGAAGGGGCACATAATAAACCTTTTTGTAATTATTTGCAGCGTTTTTCAAATGGAATAATATCGCAGAACAACCAGCACGACTTCATAAAGCCATCCGTGATTATTGTGTTTTTGGGCGCCGGGGCAGTTGTGGCCCTATGGATGCAACGCCCCTGATAGAATGCAGGTGGCGACTTTCTGCGTAGCTTCCTGCCCAAGTTTAGCTTTGATGAAAAAAAAAGCTGCAAAGTCCTTGTCACATGGGTTTATTATTCTATTGGACATACCTACAGAAATGTTGGCTGCTCATTTATTGTTTCTTTCACGTGAAATAATTCCAATAGCTATTTCTGATGGTTTCCATCAATTTTGGCCCCCCAAAACACGAATTAGGTACGCTCCTTTTTTTTCCAAATTATCTTTGACCACTGGTAGTGAAACTTTTTCTAGTGTTGTTATACAAACTGATGGTGATTTCAGACGATTTCCCAGGTTTTTGACTCACGAAAAATCAATTTTGGGAGCCATTTTGGGGGACATTTGGTAGAACCACAATTTTCCACTATTTGGTCAAAATCGACTTCATGTTCGGTCTTCTCGTCCCAAAAACATGGAAAGCGATACCTCAAAAGCTCATGTTACTAACATCTTACTAATACGCAAGAAGTACCTATTTTTACACACATTTTCACTCATAACACCCCTGGGTATATTCCGATCGGGCTGCAAAGTTTCGGGACACAACTAGGGCCCAAATGGAGCATGTGTGCGAAAGAATGAGTTTTTTAGACCGAAAATGAAGTCTGTATGCGTGGTAAGGCGGACGGACTGTGCATTTTTGGAATCTGCGCACCTTGAAACGTAAAAGAAAAAATTTTGAGGGGGTGTTATAAAAATTTTTGCTGAGCGAATACATAGGTGTATTATTCACAGAATAATAAACCAAAAGGAGCGGAGAGGAACCGATTGATTTTACATTGTAATACCACATTGAATAAGCTGCTTCCTGTTTTCAACCCGCGTTTTCCCCCTGGAGCGGATCCTATCCCATTTCCCCTCACGACGCGATTTTTATTCTCTCGAAACCCCCTCCGTATCTCCCCTCCATCACAAAGCCATTCCATCACTCCCCCGGACACGTCTCAATCCCATGAAACATACAAGAGATACCCCCGGCCTACGCCTGGAGATGGATCGAAAGCCTTTTTATCATCACCTCCGTTGAATTATGCTCACTGTGATGTGGTGGGTTAGGGGAGGGGGGGGGGGGGGAGGTACATCAGAAAGTCGCGAGATAAGAAAAATCCACTTCCGTCAATGCCCTATTTATTCCAGCCTTTTTTTTTTTTTTTTTAATATATATTTTCTAGAACTCTTGTTTGAAAAGTGCGATACGAGGGGTTATCTTTGAAAATGGAGTCCACAGAGGTCGTATCTCGGATACTGAAAAGTGCATTAAAGTCAAATACAGGCTGGCGCGTAAAGACGGGACGTTTTAAAATCAAAATCGCAAGGGTTAACATTTTTCTTTATTTAAAAAAAAAACGCTGCAAAGTCCTTGTCACATGGGTTTATTATTCTATTGGACACAGCTACAGAAATGTTGGCTGTTCATTTATTGTTTCTTGCAATTGTGAAATAATTGAAATAGCTATTTCTGATGGTTTCAACCAATTCAGGCCCCCAAAACACGAATTAGTTACGCTCCTTTTCTTTTCTTTTTTTTTCAAATTATCTTCGATCATTGGTAGGGCGTGCCATTTAATCGTCTTGATCCCCGTGTTCATATTTTTTCTAGTGTTATTATACAAATTAATGGTGATTTCAGACGATTTCCCAGGTTTTTCACTCATAAAAAACGCTGCAAAGTCCTTGTCACATGGGCTTATTATTCTACTGGACACACCTGCAGAAATGTTGGCTCTTCATTTATTGTTTCTTTCATGTAAAATAATTGAAATAGCAATTTCTGATGGTTTCCACCAATTTTGGCCCCTAAAACACAAATTAGGTACGCTCCTGTTTTTTTCAAATTATCTTTGAACAATGGTAGTGCCATTTAATCGTCTTGATCCACGTGTTCATATTTTTTCTAGTGTTATTATACAAATTAATGGTGATTTCAGAAGATTTCCAAAGTTTTTGACTGATAAAAAATCAATTTTGGGAGCTGAACATTTGATAGAACCTCAATTTTCCACTTTTTGGTTAAAATCGACTTCATGTTCGGTCTTCTCGTCCACAAAAACATGGAAAACGATACCTAAAAAGCTCAGGTTACTAACATGTTACTGAAACACAAAAAGTACCTATTTTTACACACATTTTCACTCATAACACCCCTGGGTATATTCCTATCGGGCTGAAAAGTTTCGGGACACAACTAAGGCCCAAATGGAGCATGTGTGCGAAAGAACGAGTTTTTTAGACCAAAAATGAAGCCGGTACACGTGACGGCGGACGGCGGACGGACATTGCATTTTTGGAATCTACGCACCTTGAAACGAAAAGAAAAAATTTTGAGTGGGTGTTATAAAAATTTTTTCCTGACCGAATACGTTATTTTATTATTCACAGAATAATAAACCAAAAGTAGTGTGAAATATTCACAAAAACTAAATTCTGTCAAGTGTCAATATTCATTGACAGGGTTTAGTATTCTGTTGAATTTAGTATTTAGTCAAATTTAGAATTTAGTATTCTGCCAAATTCACTGACAGAATTTAGTCAAAAACCTAAATTCTGGCAGTATTCACAAATACTAAATTCTGTCAAGTGTCATAATTCATTGACAGAATTTAGTATTCTGTCAAATTCATTGACAGAATAGTCAAAAAACTAATTTCTGTCAAGTGTCCTCAATTTTTGGCCACACACCTCCATTCTGGATGATCACATTTCGGGCCACCCGTTCCAGTAGGTCGGTAGGTATTGCGCCTTCAGGGGCCTATTTCATAAAACTACAAGTCTTATTTTACAGGCATTTTTTCACAAATTACAGGCGAAAAATACGTACAGACGTTTCATAAAGCTACACCAGTAGACTTGTAAGTTCCAGTGAATATTACAGGTTTACAGGTAACTTCTTACAACTCTACTGGTCGTCACCCGTGTGCATTCTGTGGGAGAAAACCTTAGCTTTGAGGTAACCCCCACAAGAAAAATACACTGCCAAGGTGATGGCACAGGAGCTTCCTCGTCACAATCAGAGTGACCCATTATAAAATAGAACAGACTCGGAAGCAAAATAACATAACATTACATAACGTTAAATATACATATTACATAACATTACATTACATAACATTACATTACATAACATTACATTACATAACATTACATGAAATATACATATTATACATAACATGACTTCCATAATACATTACGTCCATTATACATAACTAGCCTGACCGCTCGCTTCGCTCGCTATCCGAGATTCGCTGTACGCAGTATCGTGGAACCAACAAACGACGGAAAAATCCCATAGCCTACCGGGTATTTGTGCCCAATTTTATCAAAATCCGTCGAGCCATTCAGGAGTTGACCATGGTCGACCATATTTCCGCTATGGTCAGGGAATTAAAAATGCGCCTACGTTCAACTTGGGAGGCTACCGGATATTGGTGCCAAATTTGGTCGATATCCGTTGAGTAATTCGGGATTCGACCATGGAGGGGCCCATGGATGCGCTATGGTCGACCGCGGGAGTAGTCCGAAGGGTCGATCGTAGATAGAATTTCACGTAGATTACGAATACGCGATAAAAAATAGGGGTTACAATTTCAATTAACGAAGTTGACCATGGTCGACCATAGTTCCGCTATGGTGAGGGAATTAAAAATGCGACGTTGCACAACTTGGGAGCCTACTGGATATTCGTGCCAAATTTGGTCGATATCCGTCAAGCCATTCAGGAGTTGACCATGGTCGACCATAGTTCCGCTATGGTCAGGGAATTGAAAATGCGACGTCGCACAACTTGGGAGCCTACTGGATATTCGTGCCAAATTTGGTCGATATCCGTTGAGCAATTCGGGATTCGACCATGGAGGGGCCCATGGATGCGCTATGGTCGACCGCGGGGGTAGTCCGAAGGGTCGATCGTAGATAGAATTTCACGTAGATTACGAATACGCGTGTCGTGAGTCCCTCCCGGGAACACTCCTCTAATTTAAGTTCTCACCAATATCAACGCTAAGTTAAGTTCCCGTCAATAAACAAGTGAGTGGGGAGACAGGCCACAGAACCCAGGGTACACAACTTGGGGCCCCACCACCAACCCCTAACAGGGGGTTGGAGGGAGAGGCCTCCAGTTCCTATAAAACCCTGGATCCTGGGGCTTTAGCTTCTTTCGACACTTCCTCTAACTAGCTCTCTCTCTTCTCTCCTCTACCTTGCTCCTCCTCCCAGATGATCGGTGGATATCCGCCGCCTGGGCAAAACCTTCTCCTCTAAAAGATTCTAGATGATCGGTGGATATCCGCCGCCTAGACAACATCTCCTCTCTCTCAAAAGATCCTAGATGTCGGTGGACTACCGCCGCCTGGGCAAATTCTAACACTCACCTCCATCTCTCCCTAAAAGAACCTAGATGTCGGTGGACTACCGCCGCCTGGGCAAAATTCTAACACTCACCTCCATCCCTCCCTAAAAGATCGTAGATGTCGGTGGATATCCGCCGCCTGCGCATTTCCTCACGCCACCGTGATGAACCAATTTTAAATTCATCACAACGCGATAAAAAATAGGGGTTACCATTTCAATTAACGAAGTTGACCATGGTCGACCATAGTTCCGCTATGGTCAGGGAATTAAAAATGCGACGTTGCACAACTTGGGAGACTACTGGATATTCGTGCCAAATTTGGTCGATATCCGTCAAGCCATTCAGGAGTTGACCATGGTCGACCATAGTTCCGCTATGGTCAGGGAATTAAAAATGCGACGTTGCACAACTTGGGAGCCTACTGGATATTCGTGCCAAATTTGGTCGATATCCGTCAAGCCATTCAGGAGTTGACCATGGTCGACCATAGTTCCGCTATGGTCAGGGAATTAAAAATGGACGTTGCACAACTTGGGAGCCTACTGGATATTCGTGCCAAATTTGGTCGATATCCGTCAAGCCATTCAGGAGTTGACCATGGTCGACCATAGTTCCGCTATGGTCAGGGAATTGAAAATGCGACGTTGCACAACTTGGGAGCCTACTGGATATTCGTGCCAAATTTGGTCGATATCCGTCGAGCCGTTTGGCCGTGCATAGAAGGACACACAGACAGACAGAGCGCATGCGCAGGGCGAACCGCTGGCCCTATCATGTTGAAATTTATATGGGACCTCAATGGGCCCTACCCGCTTAATCCCTGAGAATTACATTGAAATTGGGTGAAATCTTTGGTTACTACGGCTGTAACAAGGAAATTGAATCTATTTCACGCCAGCGCATGCGCAGAGCGCACCGAGGGTCCGATCATGCTGAAATTCATACTGGAACTCACTAGGCCTTGTCCAAACAACCCTTGAAAATTTGAGCGAAATTGAATCAAAATTGTGAAAGTTATGCGTGTTTGTTGAATTTAACGTTAGCGCATGCGCAGGGCGTACCGCTGGATCAATCATTTTGAAATTTGTATGGGACCTCAAGGTTCCTTATCCGCACCATCCCTCAAAATTTGAGCTGAATCAATTCAAAATCGTGGAAGTTATGGCTGTAACAAGGAAATGCGGACAGACTCACAGACTCACAGATTCACAGACTCACAGACTCACAGACTCACAGACCGACAGACACGGAACCAAATTTGTTCAGTAGGCTTTGAAACGCAAAATGCAAGTGGAAATTTTGATTTCTGAAGACAAAAATTTTTTGGCTCACGAAAGTGAACACAAGGCTTCCGCTGCTTCGCAGACTCGGAAGCAAAATCACAAACAGTCAAATCGGGTGATCTTGGTGGCCATTCAGCATCACCATTTCGAGAAATGGCACGATTTTCAAGAACTGCACGAACTGCAGCCATTGAGACTCGTGCAGTATGGGAAGTGCAACAAAGTTCGTACATACGAGTACTGGCAGAGAAAAAAATTTTGTCAGAGGTTGTTGTCCAGTGATTTGTGCTCATCTGGGCAACCTCTAGGTGATCAACATCCGTCGTTAGGATGGAAAAACTACTGGGACTTGTCAATTGGGACATGGCATCAATCGCCTTCTAATGAGCTCAATATATTGCTTCCGAGTCTGCGAAGCAGCGGAAGCCTTGTGTTCACTTTCGTGAGCCAAAAAATTTTTGTCTTCAGAAATCAAAATTTCCACTTGCATTTTGCGTTTCAAAGCCTACTGAACAAATTTGGTTCCGTGTCTGTCGGTCTGTGAGTCTGTGAGTCTGTCCGCATTTCCTTGTTACAGCCATAACTTCCACGATTTTGAATTGATTCAGCTCAAATTTTGAGGGATGGTGCGGATAAGGCCCCTTGAGGTCCCATACAAATTTCAACGTGATTGATCCAGCGGTACGCCCTGCGCATGCGCTAACGTTAAATTCAACAAACACGCATAACATTCACAATTTTGATTCAATTTCGCTCAAATTTTCAAGGGTTGTTTGGACAAGGCCTAGTGAGTTCCAGTATGAATTTCAGCATGATCGGACCCTCGGTGCGCTCTGCGCATGCGCTGGCGTGAAATAGATTCAATTTCCTTGTTACAGCCGTAGTAACCAAAGATTTCACCCAATATCAATGTAATTCTCAGGGATTAAGCGGGTAGGGCCCATTGAGGTCCCATATAAATTTCAACATGATAGAGCCAGCGGTTCGCGCTGCGCATGCGCTAACGTGAAATTCTTCAAACACGCATAACTTTCGCAATTATGTATAATGGACGTAATGTATTATGGACGTAATGTTATGCAATATGTATATTTCATGTAATGTTATGTAATATGTATATTTCACGTTATGTAATGTTATGTAATGTAATGTAATGTATAATGGGCCACTCTGATTGTGACGAGGAAGCTCCTGTGCCATCACCTTGGCAGTGTATTGCTTCCGAGTCTGCGAAGCAGCGGAAGCCTTGTGTTCACTTTCGTGAGCCAAAAAATTTTTGTCTTCAGAAATCAAAATTTCCACTTGCATTTTGCGTTTCAAAGCCTACTGAACAAATTTGGTTCCGTGTCTGTCGGTCTGTGAGTCTGTCCTTATTTCCTTGTTACAGCCATAACTTCCACGATTTTGAATTGATTCAGCTCAAATTTTGAGGGATGGTGCGGATAAGGCCCCTTGAGGTCCCATACAAATTTCAACATGATTGATCCAGCGGTACGCCCTGCGCATGCGCTAACGTTAAATTCAACAAACACGCATAACTTTCACAATTTTGATTCAATTTCGCTCAAATTTTCAAGGGTTGTTTGGACAAGGCCTACTGAGTTCCAGTATGAATTTCAGCATTATCGGGCCCTCGGTGCGCTCTGCGCATGCGCTGGCGTGAAATATATTCACTTTCCTTATTACAGCCGTAGTAACCAAAGATTTCACACAATTTCAATGTAATTCTCAGGGATTAAGCGGGTAGGGCCCATTGAGGTCCCATATAAATTTCAGCGGTTTCAAACACGCATAACTTTCGCAATTATCTATAATGGACGTAATGTATTATGTAATATGTATATTTCATGTAATGTTATGTAATGTTATGTTATGTAATGTAATGTTATGTAATATGTATATTTCACGTTATGTAATGTAATGTAACGTAATGTTACGTAATGTTATGTTATTTTGCTTCCGAGTCTGTTCTATTTTATAATGGGTCACTCTGATTGTGACGAGGAAGCTGCTGTGCCATCACCTTGGCAGTGTATTGCTTCCGAGTCTGCGAAGCAGCGGAAGCCTTGTGTTCACTTTCGTGAGCCAAAAAATTTTTGTCTTCAGAAATCAAAATTTCCACTTGCATTTTGCGTTTCAAAGCCTACTGAACAAATTTGGTTCCGTGTCTGTCGGTCTGTGAGTCTGTGAGTCTGTGAATCTGTGAATCTGTGAGTCTGTGAGTCTGTCCTTATTTCCTTGTTACAGCCATAACTTCCACGATTTATAATTGATTCAGCTCAAATTTTGAGGGATGGTGCGGATAAGGCCCCTTGAGGTCCCATACAAATTTCAACGTGATTGATCCAGCGGTACGCCCTGCGCATGCGCTAACGTTAAATTCAACAAACACGCATAACATTCACAATTTTGATTCAATTTCGCTCAAATTTTCAAGGGTTGTTTGGACAAGGCCTAGTGAGTTCCAGTATGAATTTCAGCATGATCGGACCCTCGGTGCGCTCTGCGCATGCGCTGGCGTGAAATAGATTCAATTTCCTTGTTACAGCCGTAGTAACCAAAGATTTCACCCAATATCAATGTAATTCTCAGGGATTAAGCGGGTAGGGCCCATTGAGGTCCCATATAAATTTCAACATGATAGAGCCAGCGGTTCGCCCTGCGCATGCGCTCTGTCTGTCTGTCTGTCCTTCTATGCACGGCCAAACGGCTCGACGGATATCGACCAAATTTGGCACGAATATCCAGTAGGCTCCCAAGTTGTGCAACGTCGCATTTTCAATTCCCTGACCATAGCGGAACTATGGTCGACCATGGTCAACTCCTGAATGGCTTGACGGATATCGACCAAATTTGGCACGAATATCCAGTAGGCTCCCAAGTTGTGCAACGTCGCATTTTTAATTCCCTGACCATAGCGGAACTATGGTCGACCATGGTCAACTCCTGAATGGCTTGATGGATATCGACCAAATTTGGCACGAATATCCAGTAGGCTCCCAAGTTGTGCAACGTCGCATTTTTAATTCCCTGACCATAGCGGAACTATGGTCGACCATGGTCAACTTCGTTAATTGAAATGGTAACCCCTATTTTTTATCGCGTATTCGTAATCTACGTGAAATTCTATCTACGATCGACCCTTCGGACTACCCCCGCGGTCGACCATAGCGCATCCATGGGCCCCTCCATGGTCGAATCCCGAATTGCTCAACGGATATCGACCAAATTTGGCACGAATATCCAGTAGGCTCCCAAGTTGTGCGACGTCGCATTTTCAATTCCCTGACCATAGCGGAACTATGGTCGACCATGGTCAACTCCTGAATGGCTTGACGGATATCGACCAAATTTGGCACGAGTATCCAGTAGGCTCCCAAGTTGTGCAACGTCGCATTTTTAATTCCCTGACCATAGCGGAACTATGGTCGACCATGGTCAACTTCGTTAATTGAAATGGTAACCCCTATTTTTTATCGCGTATTCGTAATCTACGTGAAATTCTATCTACGATCGACCCTTCGGACTACCCCCGCGGTCGACCTTAGCGCATCCATGGGCCCCTCCATGGTCGAATCCCGAATTGCTCAACGGATATCGACCAAATTTGGCACCAATATCCGGTAGCCTCCCAAGTTGAACGTAGGCGCATTTTTAATTCCCTGACCATAGCGGAAATATGGTCGACCATGGTCAACTCCTGAATGGCTTGACGGATTTTGATAAAATTGGGGAAAAATACCCGGTAGGGTATGGGATTTTTCCGTCGTTTGTTGGTTCCACGATACTGCGTACAGCGAATCTCGGATAGCGAGCGAAGCGAGCGGTCAGGCTAGTTATGTATAATGGACGTAATGTATTATGGAAGTCATGTTATGTATAATATGTATATTTCATGTAATGTTATGTTATGTAATGTAATGTTATGTAATATGTATATTTAACGTTATGTAATGTTATGTAATGTAATGTAATGTTATGTTATTTTGCTTCCGAGTCTGTTCTATTTTATAATGGGTCACTCTGATTGTGACGAGGAAGCTCCTGTGCCATCACCTTGGCAGTGTATTTTAATTGTACTGACACTCTAAAGAGGTGAAAGGGGGTGGGGAAGCCAATGGATGTATGTATTATCAAAGGGACAGGTTGTTTAGTAAAGGAATCCTTCTGGGAAACCTTTGGGCTTATCCTTCTGGTAAAGTGTATGGAGTATGGTTAAGTGCTCAGCGTATACTACCAAACCACGCTCTGCTGCCATGTGACAGAGTGTGACAGTTGGGGTGAACCCTCGAGAGTCCCTCTTCCAGACGAGCGAGATTATCACCGGTTAAGAAGAGATATCGATTATTAGTCTTCCGCTCACCGATCACATCTTCACCGGATCAAAAAACTACTCGAGAACAGCCGCACTGTTACACCAATTAGATATTTACACAGCGTTTGGTGTAAATCAGAACAACCTTTATTATTCCCGCTCTCCTCGTTTGAATTGACTGGTCGAAAAACGGGAGTCCACGCAGCTAAATATGAACGGCTTCAACCGTCCTTTTTGTATTTACTGTCTTCTGCCCGGTTTTCTGGACTCCAAGTTGGGGATTAGGTGCCGGGTTAATTTTCTTGACGCGCGACCACCTATACATGCATATTCAAGCCTGCTACCCTTCCCATGAATAATTCCTACGGGATTTCAACTGTCTTCGGGATAACGAGGTGGATCGAAAAGTTTCAGCCTCGTTGAAGCATCTGAGGAACTACGCCGAAACCGTCATAGTCAGGGGATAAACATACTTAAAATTTCCGTACCTGCAATGAACGCTGAGGAGTGGGGAGGTGAACAAGATGTGTTATTTTGGTTTTTTTTGCTCATGACTGAGTTACGGTTGGCCGTGACATAAAACGAAAGGGAATTTCGAGATATTCGCCATCAGAAGTGAAATACTACTCAAAAACGCTTTTTTACCACACTTTCTTTAAAATAAACTTTTTGTTCTAGCGTTCAGCCTTCAGTTCAACAGTAAACCCCTGGGAAAAGAAGTTGTAAAGGATCGAACTACCTTCAAAATGGTTCAACCATTTAACATTCTATCTTCAACCGGTCAAAAGCTACAGCAATTTGAAAATGTTCTGGTAAAACACGGATTCCCGGTGAAAACCACACGCACTCCTAATTTTCCATACAATTAGCCAAACCCTACTTAGTTAGACCCTAATATTTTTACATAAATTATGTCGCCGCCGCGTCTCCAAAAAACTGCACCTTTCGATGATAAAACCTGCTAATTTTGGGTGCTATGACTGGAAATTGGGTTGTTAAACTTTCCAGACTTCGACAATAAGGGTTTTAAAGTGTTGGTGCCGTAAATGGCGCCGGAGACCCGGTCTCTAACAGAATCAAGCGAGTTATGAAAAGATCTTGTAGTTCATTTAGACCGTTCTTTCGTCTAATTAGTGTCATTTCAAGGGTTTTGCTCATACGGAAGATCCACCCAGAATAAGTCTTATCTGTAGAAATATAAGATTTAGACTGTTCTTTCATCTGATTACTGACATTTCCATGGTGTACTCATACGGAACAAGATCCACACAGCATGTCTTATCTGTAGAAATATAAGATTTAGACACAGCCCTTTCACCTGATTGCTTTCGTTTCAAGGGTGTTCCTCATAAGGAACAAGATCCACACAGATTAAATCTTATGTGTAGAAATATAAGATTTAGACCGTTATTTCGTCTGATTACTGTCATTTCAAGGGGTTTTCTCATACTGAACAAGGTCCACACAGAATAAGTCTTTATCTGTAGAAATACCATTTAGACCGTTCTTTCATCTGATTGCTGTCATTTCTAGGGTGTTCCTCATACTGAACCAGGTCCACACAGAATAAGTCTTATCTGTGGGAATACCATTTAGACCGTTCTTTCATCTGATTGCTGTCGTTTCAAGGGTGTTCCTCATAAGGAACAAGATCCAGACAGATTAAATCTTATCTGTAGAAATACCATTTAGACCGTTCTTTCGTCCGATTACTGGCGTTTCAAGGGCGTTCCTCATACGGAACAAGATCCACACAGATTAAATCTTATCTGTAGAAATATAAGATTTAGACCGTTATTTCATCTGATTACTGACATTTCAAGGGCGTTCCTCATAGGGAACAAGATCCACACAGAATATGTCTTATCTGTAGAAATATAAGATTTAGACCGTTATTTCATCTGATTACTGTCGTTTCAAGGGTGTTCCTCATAAGGAACAAGATCCACACAGATTAAATCTTATCTGTAGAAATATAAGATTTAGACCGTTATTTCATCTGATTACTGACATTTCAAGGGCGTTCCTCATAGGGAACAAGATCCACACAGAATATGTCTTATCTGTAGAAATATAAGATTTAGACCGTTATTTCATCTGATTACTGTCGTTTCAAGGGTGTTCCTCATAAGGAACAAGATCCACACAGATTAAATCTTATCTGTAGAAATATAAGATTTAGACCGTTATTTCATCTGATTACTGACATTTCAAGGGTGTTCCTCATACTGAACAAGGTCCACACAGAATAAGTCTTATCTGTGGAAATACCATTTAGACCGTTCTTTCATCTGATTACTGTCGTTTCAAGGGTGTTCCTCATAAGGAACAAGATCCACACAGATTAAATCTTATGTGTAGAAATATAAGATTTAGACCGTTATTTCGTCTGATTACTGTCATTTCAAGGGGTTTTCTCATACTGAACAAGGTCCACACAGAATAAGTCTTTATCTGTAGAAATACCATTTAGACCAGTGGTTCCCAACCTAGGGGCGATCGCCCCCAAGTGGGCGATTTGGGTTATCAGGGGGGCGATAAATAAGAGGGGGGCGATTAGGGGGCGATGAGTATTCAAAGGGGGAAAAATTAAAATAGTACTGTACAGTAGAAGTTGTCGGGTAGCACGAGTCACTGGCTGGTCTCAGCCGGCGAGTTCACTCCACTCTCCGCAGAATTATTTCATCATTCATCGCCAAGTTAGATATTCATAAGGTAAATATTGGCCGTAAAGAGCTGATTCAGTTTCCGACCCTTAAAAAGGGTTCAGTGTCAGATAACGAGACTCCTGAACTCCCAGAAGACAAAATCCTAATTTTTACTGATCACCTTGACCAGTTAAAAACTGACATGGAATCAAGATTTGAAGATTTTACCAAGTTACAAAAATTCCGGATTGGATTCTAGATCCATTTTCGTTTGAAGCTGTGGATAAGCTTGATAACTCCTTGCAGACGGAGTTTCTAGATCTGAAGTATGACTCTGAGGCGAAAATCATTTTGAAGCAGAGCGGTTACGAGTTAGCCTGGGTGAAGCTTATGGACACTTATCCACAACTCTGGGGAAAAAACTGAGCCACTTCTCATCTCGTTCCCGTCAACATATTTAGTTGAAAAAGGATTTAGTTCTGTTGTCCAGCTCCTCACAAAACAAAGAAACAAGTTGGAAATTTGTCTCAAAGGATACTTGCGCCTGAACTTGACGAACATAAAGCCAGATATTCAAGCAAGCACAAGGCAGCCATTGAAAAGGTAAAATAAAATAATAACAAAGTTTTCAAACTTCCATTTATTTTTTTCAAATTTTAACTGTCAACTTTCTTATTTTTTTCAGATTCCTATTTAAAAATGAAAAAATGTACTCCTGTTTTTTAAATGTACGTCAATGATCTTGTAAATTATTTCACTTCTTTGTTCTTAAAAATCTGTAAAGAATGTACATTTTAATTTTTTGTCTATTTTATTTAAGAGTGACCCGATAAAACTGCTTTGGCTGTTTTTATATTCGGTAATAAAGTTTAAAATGGTAAAACTGCTTTATTATTGACACTTTACTTCAAATTAAAATTAGGCATATAATGAAAATGAAAAGGGGGGCGATAGGTGTTAGTCAATCTCCAGAAAGGGGAGATGGGCCACAAAAGGTTGGGAACCACTGATTTAGACCGTTCTTTCATCTGATTGCTGTCGTTTCTAGGGTCTTCCTCATACTGAACAAGGTCCACACAGAATAAGTCTTTATCTGTAGAAATACAATTTAGACCGTTCTTTCATCTGATTACTGGCGTTTCAAGGGTGTTCCTCATACTGAACAAGGTCCACACAGAATAAGTCTTTATCTGTAGAAATACCATTTAGACCGTTCTTTCATCTGATTGCTGTCATTTCTAGGGTGTTCCTCATACTGAACCAGGTCCACACAGAATAAGTCTTATCTGTGGGAATACCATTTAGACCGTTCTTTCATCTGATTGCTGTCGTTTCAAGGGTGTTCCTCATAAGGAACAAGATCCAGACAGATTAAATCTTATCTGTAGAAATACCATTTAGACCGTTCTTTCGTCCGATTACTGGCGTTTCAAGGGCGTTCCTCATACGGAACAAGATCCACACAGATTAAATCTTATCTGTAGAAATATAAGATTTAGACCGTTATTTCATCTGATTACTGACATTTCAAGGGCGTTCCTCATAGGGAACAAGATCCACACAGAATATGTCTTATCTGTAGAAATATAAGATTTAGACCGTTATTTCATCTGATTACTGTCGTTTCAAGGGTGTTCCTCATAAGGAACAAGATCCACACAGATTAAATCTTATCTGTAGAAATATAAGATTTAGACCGTTATTTCATCTGATTACTGACATTTCAAGGGTGTTCCTCATACTGAACAAGGTCCACACAGAATAAGTCTTATCTGTGGAAATACCATTTAGACCGTTCTTTCATCTGATTACTGTCGTTTCAAGGGTGTTCCTCATAAGGAACAAGATCCACACAGATTAAATCTTATCTGTAGAAATATAAGATTTAGACCGTTATTTCATCTGATTACTGACATTTCAAGGGTGTTCCTCATACTGAACAAGGTCCACACAGAATAAGTATTATCTGTGGAAATACCATTTAGACCGTTCTTTCATCTGATTACTGTCGTTTCAAGGGTGTTCCTCAGATCCACACAGAATAAGTCTTATCTGTGGAAATACCATTTAGACGGTTATTTCGTCTGATTACTGTCATTTCAAGGTTGTTCCTTATACGGCACAAGATCCACACAGAATAAGTTTTATCTGTGGAAATACCACTTAGGCCGTTCTTTCATCTGATTACTGTCGTTTCAAGGGTGTTCCTTATACGGAACAACATCCACACAGAATAATTCCTATCTGTAGAAATATAAGATTTAGACCGTTATTTCATCTGATTACTGACATTTCAAGGGTGTTCCTTATACTGAACAAGGTCCACACAGAATAAGTCTTATCTGTGGAAATACCATTTAGACCGTTCTTTCATCTGATTGCTGTTGTTTCAAGGGTGATCCTCATAAGGAACAAGATCCACACAGATTAAATCTTATCTGTAGAAATATAAGATTTAGACCGTTATTTCATCTGATTACTGACATTTCAAGGGTGTTCCTCATACTGAACAAGGTCCACACAGAATAAGTCTTATCTGTGGAAATACCATTTAGACCGTTCTTTCATCTGATTGCTGTCGTTTCAAGGGTGTTCCTCATAAGGAACAAGATCCACACAGATTAAATCTTATCTGTAGAAATATAAGATTTAGACCGTTATTTCATCTGATTACTGACATTTCAAGGGTGTTCCTCATACTGAACAAGGTCCACACAGAATAAGTCTTATCTGTGGAAATACCATTTAGACCGTTCTTTCATCTGATTGCTGTCGTTTCAAGGGTGTTCCTCATAAGGAACAAGATCCACACAGATTGAATCTTATCTGTAGAAATATAAGATTTAGACCGTTATTTCATCTGATTACTGACATTTCAAGGGTGTTCCTCATACTGAACAAGGTCCACACAGAATAAGTATTATCTGTGGAAATACCATTTACACCGTTCTTTCATCTGATTACTGTCGTTTCAAGGGTGTTCCTCAGATCCACACAGAATAAGTCTTATCTGTGGAAATACCATTTAGACGGTTATTTCGTCTGATTACTGTCATTTCAAGGTTGTTCCTTATACGGCACAAGATCCACACAGAATAAGTTTTATCTGTGGAAATACCACTTAGGCCGTTCTTTCATCTGATTACTGTCGTTTCAAGGGTGTTCCTTATACGGAACAACATCCACACAGAATAATTCCTATCTGTAGAAATATAAGATTTAGACCGTTATTTCATCTGATTACTGACATTTCAAGGGTGTTCCTTATACTGAACAAGGTCCACACAGAATAAGTCTTATCTGTGGAAATACCACTTAGGCCGTTCTTTCATCTGATTGCTGTTGTTTCAAGGGTGTTCCTCATAAGGAACAAGATCCACACAGATTAAATCTTATCTGTAGAAATATAAGATTTAGACCGTTATTTCATCTGATTACTGACATTTCAAGGGTGTTCCTCATACTGAACAAGGCCCACACAGAATAAGTCTTATCTGTGGAAATACCATTTAGACCGTTCTTTCATCTGATTGCTGTCGTTTCAAGGGTGTTCCTCATAAGGAACAAGATCCACACAGATTAAATCTTATCTGTAGAAATATAAGATTTAGACCGTTATTTCATCTGATTACTGACATTTCAAGGGTGTTCCTCATACTGAACAAGGTCCACACAGAATAAGTCTTATCTGTGGAAATACCATTTAGACCGTTCTTTCATCTGATTACTGTCGTTTCAAGGGTGTTCCTCAGATCCACACAGAATAAGTCTTATCTGTGGAAATACCATTTAGACGGTTATTTCGTCTGATTACTGTCATTTCAAGGTTGTTCCTTATACGGCACAAGATCCACACAGAATAAGTTTTATCTGTGGAAATACCACTTAGGCCGTTCTTTCATCTGATTACTGTCGTTTCAAGGGTGTTCCTTATACGGAACAACATCCACACAGAATAATTCCTATCTGTAGAAATATAAGATTTAGACCGTTATTTCATCTGATTACTGACATTTCAAGGGTGTTCCTCATACTGAACAAGGTCCACACAGAATAAGTCTTATCTGTGGAAATACCATTTAGACCGTTCTTTCATCTGATTACTGTCGTTTCAAGGGTGTTCCTCATAAGGAACAAGATCCACACAGATTAAATCTTATCTGTAGAAATATAAGATTTAGACCGTTATTTCATCTGATTACTGACATTTCAAGGGTGTTCCTCATACTGAACAAGGTCCACACAGAATAAGTCTTATCTGTGGAAATACCATTTAGACCGTTCTTTCATCTGATTGCTGTTGTTTCAAGGGTGTTCCTCATAAGGAACAAGATCCACACAGATTAAATCTTATCTGTAGAAATATAAGATTTAGACCGTTATTTCATCTGATTACTGACATTTCAAGGGTGTTCCTCATACTGAACAAGGTCCACACAGAATAAGTCTTATCTGTGGAAATACCATTTAGACCGTTCTTTCATCTGATTGCTGTCGTTTCAAGGGTGTTCCTCATAAGGAACAAGATCCACACAGATTAAATCTTATCTGTAGAAATATAAGATTTAGACCGTTATTTCATCTGATTACTGACATTTCAAGGGTGTTCCTCATACTGAACAAGGTCCACACAGAATAAGTATTATCTGTGGAAATACCACTTAGACCGTTCTTTCATCTGATTACTGTCGTTTCAAGGGTGTTCCTTATACGGAACAACATCCACACAGAATAATTCCTATCTGTAGAAATGCAACTTAGACCGTTCTTTCGTCCGATTACTGTCATTTCTAGGGTGTTCCCCAGAACCAACAAGATCCAGACAGAATACTACGTCTTGTCTATATAGAAGGAAGGACACAGAAGGATAACTGTATTGGGTACGTCTCTAGGGTTGTTGCGCGCGGTGTGATGTGAAAGAATGAGGTCAGCAGCAAGGAGGTAGCAGGTGCTCCCGTGGAAGCTCCAATTACTTTTTCCCGTCTGTTCCCCACCCAAATCACATCTTTTGCAATCGATAAAAACTAGAGCGGGGCCGCTTCGAAATGACAAATTAGCGCGACGGGGTTCGGACAGCAGGCGCCTTTTTAATTGGATCCTTTTACGGTATTGAAAAGAACTGCTCTCCAGTGCAGGAACTGTTCGAAGACGTTCAATATTCGTAAATATCCATCTTTAATTGCATGGATCGACTTCGTACAAATGTAGAAACGGACAGTGCATTAAGTCTGCACATTGAAGTGCTGGTGGTTCCTTGTACCTAGTCGAGAAAGCAGAAAAGACTCGAATCAAGTGGAATTTTCTGGACTGTGATTATATATTTTTTCTGTAAGCACTGGACGTCTAATTTTTCAGCACTGGGAAGTGCTGCACGTATTAGTAGAAGGAAAACGTTGCAAAATTATTACACAACGGTTTATTATTTACTTGTATAGATGCCCCTTCTGCGTAGGTCACTGTTTTCTGTGGTCAATACCCTACCCTCGTGCTTCCTGCAAGAGAGCCCTAAATCGAGCACTGGCGCCAGCTGGGCAATCGCATTTCATGAATATGCGGTGGACAATAATTACATCATTCATTTTATTTGATGTTATTCATGAAGGATAACGTTCGTTCAAGTTACGAAAGTACCTAACAACAAAATCCAAAAGAGCTATCATTTTTCAAATGAAATGATTTCTGTGAACAACCAACTCGATTTCATACAGACATGCGTGATTATAATCAGGTGATACAAATTACAGCACTGATACCCTGGGCCGGATTTATACCGTTTCATTTACGATCATGTTGACGACGCTTTTCGGTGGAAACGAACGGCTGGCCGTACAATGCTCCGGGTGGTATCAAAACATTCTTTAATTCCAGATCAATTTAAAAACGGAAATATCAGTTTAGAAACGGATCGGCATACAACGAGGGGTGTTATGGGAGAAAAATGGGTGTAAAAATAGGGGTTTTCGTGGGATTTTTGATGTATTAGTGACCATGAGCTTGTGAGGTATCGTTTTCCATGTTTTTTAGGGCGAGAAGACCGAATATGAAGTTGATTTTGACCGAAGAGTGAAGAATTGAGGTTGTAACGAAGGTTAACCCCCCGAAATTCATTTTTTATTAGTCAAAAACATGGGAAGTTGTCTGAAATCACCATAAATTTGTATAATTACACTAGAAGTAGTATCAACAGGTGAATCAAGACTATTAAATGGTGCTGTCAATCATCAAAAATAATATGTTGGAAGTAAAAGCCGAGCCTAATTCGTGATTTTGGGGGCCAAAACTGGTGGAAACCATAAAAAATAGCCATTTCAATGATTGTACAAGAAAGAAACAATAAATGAACAGCCATAATTTCTGTACGTATGTGCAGTAGAATAATAAACCCATGTAACAAGTATTGAGCAGCGTTTTTGTGTTTTAGTAACATGAGCTTGTGAGGTATCGTTTTCCATGTTTTTGGGACGAGAAGACCGAATATGAAGTCGATTTTGACCAAAGAGTGGAAAATTGAGGTTCTAACGAAGTTTCAGCCTTAAATTTACGTTAAACTTTGATGTAAAATTGTCGTTCTTCCACACACAGTTAGGGTCCCCATTTGGGTCCTAGTTGTGCTCCTAAACACTGCAGCCCGATCGGCATACACCGAAGGGTGTTGTGGGAGAAAAATGTGTGTAAAAATAGGGGTTTTCGAGGTATTGTTGAGGTTTTAGTGAACATGAGCTTGTGATGCATCGTTTTCCATGTTTCTTAGGGCGTGAAGACCGAATATGAAATTGATTTTGACCGAAGAGTGAAGAATTGAGGTTGTAACGAAGGTTAACCCCCCCGAAATTCATTTTTTTATTAGTCAAAAACATGGGAAGTTGTCTGAAATCACCATAAATTTGTATAATAACACTAGAAGTAGTATCAACAGGTGAATCAAGACAATTAAATGGTACTATCAATGATCAAAAATACTCTGTTTTGAAAAAAAACGAGCCTAATTCGTGTTTTCGGGGGCCAAAACTGGTGGAAACCATCAAAAATAGCCATTTCAATACTTGCGTATGAAAGAAACAATAAATGAATAGCCAAAATTTCTGTAGGTATGTGCAGTAGAATAATAAACCCATGTAACAAGTATTGAGCAGCGTTTTTGTGTTTTAGTAACATGAGCTTTTGAGGTATCGTTTTCCATGTTTTCGGGACGAGAGGACCGAATATGAAGTCGATTTGACCAAAGAGTGGAAAATTGAGGTTCTTACGAAGTTTCAGCCTTAAATTTACGTTAAACTTTGATGTAAAATTGTCGTTCTTCCACACACAGTTAGGGTCCCCACTTGGGTCCTAGTTGTGCTCCTAAACACTGCAGCCCGATCGGCACACCCAGGGGTGTTATGGGAGAAAAATCTGTGTAAAAATAGGGGTTTTCGTGGTATTTTTGAGGTTTTAGTGAACGTGAGCTTGTGATGTATCGTTTTCCATGTTTTTTAGGGCGAGAAGACCGAATATGAAGTTGATTTTGACCGAAGAGTGAAGAATTGAGATTGTAACGAAGGTTAACCTCCCGAAATTCATTTTTTATTAGTCAAAAACATGAGAAGTTGTCTGAAATTACCATAAATTTGTATAATAACACTAGAAGTAGTATCAACAGGTGAATCAAGACAATTAAATGATACTATCAATTATCAAAAATAATCTGGCTTAAAAAAAACCGAGCCTAATTCGTGTTTTTGGGGACCAAATTTGTGGAAACCATCTGAAATAGCCATTTCAATAATTGTACATGAAAGAAACAATAAATGAACATCCAAAATTTCTCTACTATGTCCGATAGAATAATAAACCCATGTGACAAGGACTTCGCAGCGTTTTTGGAATCGACGCACCTTGAAACGTAAAGGAACAAATTTTGAAGGGGTGTTACAAAAATGTTTTGCTGAGCGATTACATAGGTGTATTATTCACAGAGTAATAAACCAAAAGGGGGTCGATAGGTGTCAGTCAGGCTCTAGATGGGGGGCCATGGGCCAGAAAGGTTGTGAACCACTGCTGTAGACGAATCCGGTATTTTCCGACTCGGGGGCAGCGACCTCATTACAGGAGCAACGTTAATGAACTATTCAATCCAAATTGAAACCCCCTCAGAGCAGTTTCGGATATCCTGATTTCTTAGTGACGTTTCAGTTTCCCTGAGGTTTTCAGCGTCACAAAGGGCGGGCCCGGGCCAGGGCGCCTCCCGCGGTCCTGTCGGTTCCGGCACGGCGAGCGGATCCGTCGTGGTGGTGGGGGTCGTAATGACCTTTTCCTTTTGTTATCCGACGAACTTCCCCGCCCTTCAGTTAATTATTCTTGAATAACGACCCTCCTTTCGCTTACAATTACGTTGGGAGAACGTTTAGGGTTGGCCGCACCGGCTCACCCGCCCACACACCATCCATTCATTATGTGGATCACGTGTAAAGGTGAGTACAGCGTAATATTAATACGTCAAAATGAGGTTTTATTCGTGCAACATTCCCTGGTGTGCCGATTTTCCTCGTGAACCTCCACACACCAACTAAGTACGTACTACGAGTAAGGCGAAGTATGCTTGCGAATCGATACGTTTCTTCACTCTATTCTAGGGATCCCAACCAGTACTGTCTACTAGTAAAGCTGTCAAATGAAGTTCTTTCAGAACGGTTTTGGGAATGAAAGAACTCGCCATTGGTATGCGATAGTAGAGAGTTTTCGCAAAGGCTACTAGCGCGTTGACGGGCTAAGGCCTACGTACGAAGGAAAGTGTGAACTGCGCAGGGGCGCCATTTAAGGGGGGCAGGGGGGGGGGCTAGGCCCCCCCCCCCCCCCAAGGAATTGATAAATAATGAAAATGACTACTGGAGTTATCTAGAATATCATAGCCTTCTTTTAAAAAGTTATTCTTTTAAAAAGGAATATTTTGAATGAATATTATTGGAATGTTGCAATGCTAATTTAATGAATTGAAAAAGGGTACTTTGATTTTGTTTTTATTTATTCTTTTATTGAAACTTTAAATATGTAAAAGGAAGCATAAAATTAGCCTACATCTAAATGTAATATTAATTTAAACAAATTTGCGGGGGGAAAAACCCTGGACCCCCTTTCCTTAGTAGATATATCATACCCCCCATACCCCCTGGTGTTTGCCCCCCCCCCCCCCCCCCCCCCAACAGTTTGGTGAAATGGCGCTCCTGGAACTGCGCATGCGCACGTTTGGGTGGCAACGACCTAACTTAGCTCGTTAACGTTGGATGCCACCAGTCTACGTAAAACGACCTAGCACTAGGTGTGTGTGTGTGTTTCTCAGTATTCTTGTCTCCGGTTTTTGACCAGGAAGGCAGGAAGAGACACAGTTCGATGTTCGTATAATGATGATGGCATGACAGCAGATGATGACAGCAGAGTGTAGTTGATGATGATCGGAGATACAAATTCTTCAGTCTTCAGAGAGTCGCACTTCTGTGGTGGGGTGGGTCAGGATATTGGATTGGATGAATGATGGTGGGTGGGGGCTATAGCACTAGGTCGTATGGGCCGTTTCCCTTACTAACCTTCCACCAAGGAAACCTCATCGCATGGATTGCCTTCTTCCATGGCATTTGTGATTATTTGTTTGTGTTGTATACGTGTACCTGATAGCGTGCGTCGTTTTTCTCTCGATTTTCGGTTTCTCTGCTGTATAAAAACCCTACATATCTATATTTTTTGAAACCGTATTAGGAAATTTTTCTAGTTGTCCTCCGAAACACTGCAGCCCGATCGGCATACACCCAGGGGTGTTATGGGAGAAAAATGAGTGTAAAAATAGGGGTTTTCGTGGGATTTTTGAGGTTTTAGTGAACATGAGCTTGTGAGGTATAGTTTTCCAAATTTGTTACGGCGAGAAGACCGAATATTAGGTTGATTTTGACCGATGAGTGAAGAATTGAGGTTTTAACGAGGGTTAAGCTCCCGAAATACATTTTTTATGAGTCAAAAACCTGGGAAATTGTCTGAAATCACCATACATAAGTATAATAACACGAGAAGTTGTATGAACAGGTGAATCGAGACAATTAAATGGTACTGTCAATGATCAAAAATAATATGTTGAAAGGAAAAGCCGAGCCTAATTCGTGTTTTTGGGGGCCATAATTGGTGGAAACCATAAAAAATATCCATTTCAATAATTGCACACGAATGAAACGATAAATGAACAGCCAATATTTCTGTATGTATGTCCAATAGAATAATAAACCCATGTGATAAGGACTTTGCAGCGTTTTTATTTGGGGGTTTCTGATACGATTTTTGGTTCTTCATCCGAGGTCCTTCCGAAGAGCGCATTCAGTTCATCTTCGATCCATTTTGATGATGCTTCGGACGGTGCCGTGCGGTATCCCAGCCGAATGTGGTCTCGGTAACTTCACCATCGCCATTCTTTGGGCGCTGGTGACAGCTTTGCTGGCTTTTGGTTCGAGTCGGCCGGCCAGAGGGCTCAAAAACGGTTCCAGCCCCTTGAGGTACATTCTGAGTATGTCAACGTAATCGGTCATCCGGGGATCGACGTCTATTCGTTCCAGCTTCTTCGCCAACTTCTCAATAAATCCTGCAAATTAAAAGGGAATCAGTTGTTTTCGACGTTTCCCGAGCTTCACGGAGGGAACACGAAAAGAAATGCCCGGGATATTGAGAATATCCTTACGAATACGTTTTAGGAAATCGAATTCTGCGCCAAATTCGTCAAATAAAATAAATTGTTAAAATAACATAATCTGGAAGTTCCTCAAGTCCCAGAATTCTGTTTCCTAAATGTTGCAATTTCTCAGTCCATTTTTTTTGGTTTATTATTTTCAATAATGAAAGTTTGGAATCGAGCATGAAAAAAAATTTTTGAACCCCCCCCCCCCCCCCCCCTAAAAATTTGATGGTTTACGTTTCAAGGTATGTGGAATCTGAAAATGCAATGAAAAAAGTTCTCTGTACGCCGTACTTCGCACTTTTCTTAGTTACCATGAACCAAAATTAATGAAATTTGGTTTATAGGTCCCGTTTGGGGTCTAGTTGTTCATCGAAGCTCGGCGTTACTGTCAGTCATCTCTAAAGGGTGAAAAATAGGGGTTGAAATGTTCAGAACACCGTCGCTCGAAAACATTCGATAGAAGGGTATGGTTTTTTTCGTTATTAAATTTGTCTTGAGCTAAACAATTTTTTGAGACCACCCGGAGCATTGTGCGACCAGCCTTTCGTTTGCACCGAAAAGCTTCGTCAACATGATCGACGATATTATTTTGCGGGAAAGTGCCCGTGTTTCACGGGCGAAAATATTTTGCACACGGTAGTTTTAGACCAAAAAGAAAAAAATGGGAGGGTATGCGTTCAAAAAATTTGAAGTTGAAAAATAAGGGAGACCCTAATGATCGTGAATCCTACGGTATAAGTCCGGCCCAGATATCATCGCTAGGGAGCACCTGATTATAATCGCGGATGGCTGTATGAAGGCGAGTTGGTTGTTCCGCGATATTATTTCATTTGAAAAATGAAATCATCTATTGGATTTTGTTTGTAGGTACTGTTGAAACTTGAAAAAACGTTGAATTATTATTGATGGGTAAATTATTACACAACGGTTCATTACACCATCTACATAGAAGGGGCTGGATTTTGTTGATAGGTACTTTTGCAACTTGAACAACCGTTGAAATATTATTGATGGGCACAGTGGTAAATTATTACACAACGGTTTATTATACTATAGTAGAAGGGGCACCTATACAGGTAAATTATTGCAAACGGATTATTATTTGCCTTTAACCGTTTTTTTAACGGCCTGGAAGGTTTGGAGTGTCACCATTCGATTCAGCGTGAAAAAATACGTAGAAAACTACTAAAGTTAGGGTTCACATGGACGGGCAATTCCTGACGGCAGTCCAGTACGGCAAATCCTTCTGCAATGCTACTGGCCAACGCAATATGGATTATTGCAACGCAGTGTCATGGATACTATATTAAAATCTCCCGATATTTTTCCTTGTCGGATCCGTTGCCGTATCTGCGGCAAAAATTCCGGCAAACGCGTTGCCGTGCCGGATCGCCGTCCGGAATTGCCCCTCCACATGAACCTAGCTTAACTCCTTTAGTCATGGTCAGGCCGAGTCGTCATAAATACCCTAAAACACCCGATTGTCTCAAAAAACACACATTTTTTGCGTTCAAACGTGATTTTTCTCCTCTAATTATCGCAGTAAAATGAAAAATAACCACACCGTTGGAAAGCTGAGATTTTGAGGAAGTTTTTACGGTCACATGCACTTTGAAGCACCCATTATTTTTGAGACGTAGAGCCATTTGAGAAACAAGTGATTTTGAACATTTGAGCAAATTTTCATTTCAGTCTAATTCTTCGTAATTCTTCGCCCGCTGAATGTACTCTAAAATTTACGTTAGGGCCGTATTCTGATATAGGAAATTTAACGCTCTTTTCAACGGTGTCCTTATTTTCAACTTTACAGTGTCATTTAAGGGAGTAATGGCCATTCTAATGTTGCAAGATCGAAAACATGAAAAAAGAAAAATTTAGAAGTGAAAATACTTCCAAAATAAGGGGTTTAAAGAGGAATCTTTTGTTGAAAATTAGCTGTTAGGATCGACTCCAGAAGTTTTAGCGGGCAGTAATGTTACACGCTGTACTGTACTGTTACTGTACTTACTGAGCGTTCGAATGAGTCCCTTGAAATTATCAGAAATCTTCATTGCCATTTTCGGATAAATCGCCTGAATGAGGTGCCCAAGCTTCTTCAGGATGCCCCTTGAAAGCGAAGTCTGTTGAACTACAGCTGCATCGTTTGGATTCGGTGCCCCCTGGACGACCTGAGAAATGACCAAAATCCCCAGAAGTATCAGTCCCATGATGATCAGGAACCGTCGCAAACACAAGTGCTGTCCTGCTTTCCCCTGACGGTTGCATTATATACTCATCCCAATCAGTACGTGTAAATATGAATCTAATACAAAAATAATAATAAATATCAACCGCCAAAATCGCATTATGCAATGAACAAAACATGCAATAATATATACTAATTATCCTACAGTTGCTTTGATCCTGAGTGTCAGTTTCAATGCTTCGTCCGATTTCCTAATGAGAAAGGCTACGTCGGCGTAGCTTTTCTCATCGCTTTATTGTTTTGTTATGAAATCGTCAGTGGCAACCAGAGATGTTGAAAACCCCGATGAACAATTAACACTTAGGGCCGGTTTATCAATCACATTTGCAAGCCCGATTAAAGTCTGACTAAGTCAAATCTCTGATTATCTCTCGCGTACCCGTTTATCAATTCACTTTAGCAGCTGATTATCGCTAATCAGTGACTATCTTTAACTGGAGATCGAAGCTCTAGTTAAAAATTTAACTGTCCAGTCAAAGTCTGATTAGCGGGCAGCCATATTGCATTTTCGTTTTTCTGTGCCTATTTGTGCTAAAACTTAGCGAGTAGCGAGTGTTTTCATTCGTTTTTTCATGAATTCTGACATAGAAATGGATGATTAGGATTTCTCCGACGGAGAAATGAACTTGTACCTACCTTGAATGGGTACGAAATACTTGGTTCGGCAGGGAAAATACCGTATTTTGAGACATAGGACGACGTGGATTTCCACTCCAGGTTCCGCTATCCAAAGAAATTACACTTTTTGTTCTTTGTTACTATATACTTTGTTCGTTATCGGAAACTGTCAACACTTAACAATTGAAGGAATATTTTTTCGTGCACCATTGCAATTTGAAAAACAAAAAGACCCGCATTTGATTCCTCCAAACAAAAAAGAATACTTCATGGGTTTCCCATTGATTAGGCACATTGAAATCTTACACTGAAATCCTATCAAAAACAATATTTCATGGGTACACTTCATTGATTAGGTACACTGAAATCAAGTGGGTAACATCCTTTGCAGCATGCCAAACCCACGTACAAATACGTATATTGATCACTACAGGAGCTGAAATGGTCTACGCACGATGGAAATACTGCATAAAATAGATATCAAATACGTACTGGAATGCTGAGACATTTTAATGTTGTTCTCGGGACAGCACATAACTACGAAAATACAGAAATACGACGGAACTCGCGAAAATACAGAACCGAGCGCAAATAATGCTGATTCCACTCGATCACATATAAGTCAAGAAAAAATAAGCCGAAGTCGGTGAGGGACAGCAGAAGCCGCCGCGGAACCAAAAAGAAAATACATTGGTACATTCGTACAAATAAAAATGTATTACAAATATGCAGAGGACTAGAGGAGCACAATATAATTTGGCCGCGTTTGGCGAGGAATGTGACGATAACGATAATATTACCATGGAAACGCCGTCCAACTCGCAATGTTGCACCTCACTTTTACGGAATTTTCACGTTATTGTAGTGGTGGCGTTGTTTTCTCTCGTTAAAACTCTGACTAGTTAACTAGCTGTTATTTAGTATCCATGCAGTCATTGATAAACGCATCCTCAGCTCTGATTAGTTAAAATCTCTGATTAACGTTAATCAGTGACTAGCTAATCAGAGTTTTAACTAGAGAATTGATAAACCGGCCCTAAATTAGGCAGAACGAGATCAAATTAAACGTAAGGTACGAGAAGGTACCCAATAACACGTGTACCTGTAATACAACTAAATGAGTCAGGATACATCAAAAAGGGTGAAAATTTATTTATGTACATTTATGCAAACAAAATTAAAGAAATTTGAATTAAAAATTCAGGCAGGGCGAGATCAAATTCAACGTAAGGTACGAGAAGGTACCCAATAACACGTGTACCTGTAATACAACTAAATGAGTCAGGATACATCAAAAAGGGTGAAAATTTATTTATGTACATTTATGCAAACAAAATTAAAGAAATTAGAATCAAAATTCAGGCAGGGCGAGATCAAATTCAACGTAAAGAGAAGCTACCGAATAACTGACCGTTCGCCGTCTCATCCATATCTACTTCATTTTCGGTCTAAAAAATTCGTTCTTTCGCTCACATGCTCCATTTGGGCCCTAGTTGTGTCCCGAAACTTTGCAGCCCGATCGGAATACACCCAGGGGTGTTATGGGTGAAAAATGGGTGTAAAAATAGGGTTTTTTGGTGTTTTAGTAACATGAGCTTGTGAGGTATCGTTTTCCATGTTTTTTTAGGACGACGAGACCGAATATGAAGTGGATTTTGACCAGAGGAGAAAATTCCGGTTCTAACAAGGTTTTAACCTTAAATTTACGTTAAATTTTGGTCTAAAATCGTTATTCATCCGCACACAGTTTGGGTCCAAATTTTGGAACACATTTGGGTCCTAGTTATGCTCCGAAGCTCAGCAGCCCGGTTGAAATACACCCAGGAGTTTTATGGGGAAAAAGTGGGTGTAAAAATAGGGGTTTGTTTGAGGTTTTAGTGAAAATGAGCTTGTGAGGTATCGTTTTCCATGTTTTTTAGGGCGAGAAGACCGAATATGAATTTGATTTTGACCAAAGAGTGGAAAATTGAGGTTGTAACGAAGGTTGAGCCCCCCAAATTCTTATGAGTCAAAACATGGGAAATTGTCTGAAATCACCATAAATTTGTATAATAACACTAGAAATAGTATTAGCAGGTGAATCAAGACAACTAAATGGCACCATCGATGATCAAAGATCATTTATTCAACAAATTTGAGCCTAATTAGTGTTTTTGAGAAACAATAAATGAACAGCCAACATTTCTGTAGGTGTGTCCAATAGAATAATAAACCCATGTGACAAGGACTTAGGTGTGACAAGCGTTTTTCGTTAACCCCAAGCAAGGTAATTGAAAGAAAATTACTGAATTACCCAGTTATCAGAACGATTTCCCAATGGCGTTCCGGTCCTTGGAACGCCCTGAGATCTCATGAATGTCCTCCATCTTGGACGAAAGCACCCAACTTGGACCTTCGTTTTCACGCTCGTTGCTCTCATTTCTCCACTACCGCTTTTCGCTACTTTTCATTGTACGTCCTACCTAGTTTTTCATTTTTATTGCGCTTTAAAATTCGACTAGCGCAGCTACGTGACTTTTCCCCGGCTTGTAAGACCCCGTAATCTGGGAACAAACTGTGTATAAAAATCTCTCGGTGTTGGACATAGTGAGAACAGAAAGCTGTTACACGTCGAACTGAGCTGAAAGTTACACTGCGGTTCTGTTCAGATCATAACTGTGACGCGATACCGTTGAATAACTACACCTACAAAAGAACTGTCTTAAAGGAGTTGAAATAGCTAAGAACTGGTTAGTCCGGAGTCGTGAGATTCGCAGTTGACCTGGAGAATTTTCTTGTTCATGAAGTAACGAGACTGTAGAAATGAGAAGACTGCGGACATTTCGAAAGCACTGATAATTATTTTGTGATGTGAAAGGGAAGAGGGAATGTCGTGAGTCTGTGTGCTGGGCTTAGGACATGGCGGGTGAGTTGGATGGGTATGAAGTTGAGAGGTTGGATGAGGAAGGATTTGCTCCGTAGGAGTATTTAACGCGCCGCGGTTTTCACCACAGCAGGTACTAGAGGAGAGGAAGGTTCCCCCGGATTTCACCACAGCAGACACCGGGAAGATGGAGGCTAGCATCCCGCGGTTTTCACCACAGCAGGTGTTAGAGGAGAAGGAGGTGTCCCGCGGTTTTCACCACAACAGACGCCAGGAAGGTGAAGGCTAGCACCCTGCGGTATTCACCACAGCAGGTGCCAGAGGAGAAGAAGGTGTCCCGCGGTTTTCACCACAACAGACGCCTGGAAGGTGAAGGCTAGCACCCTGCGGTTTTCACCACAGCAGGTGCCATAGGAGAAGAAGGTATCCCACGGTGCCCAACACAGCAGGTACCACGAAAGAGGACAGCATCCCGCGGTTTTCACCACAGCAGGTGTTAGAGGAGAAGGAGGTGTCCCGCGGTTTTCACCACAACGGACGCCTGGAAGGTGAAGGCTAGCACCCTGCGGTTTTCACCACAGCAGGTGCCAGAGGAGAAGAAGGTATCCCACGGTGCCCACCACAGCAGGTACCACGAAAGAGGACAGCATCCCGCGGTTTTCACCACAGCAGGTGTTAGAGGATAAGGAGGTGTCCCGCGGTTTTCACCACAACAGACGCCTGGAAGGTGAAGGCTAGTACCCTGCGGTTTTCACCACAGCAGGTGCCAGAAGAGAAGAAGGTATCCCACGGTGCCCACCACAGCAGGTACCAGGAAAGAGGAGAGCACCCCACGGTTTTCAGCACAGCATGTGTTAGATGAGAAGGAGGTGTCCTGCTGTTTTCACCTCAGCAGACGCCTGGAAGGTGAAGGCTAGCACCCTGTGGTTTTCACCACAGCAGGTGCCAGAGGAGAAGAAGGTATCCCGCGGTGCCCACCACAGCAGGTACCAGGAAAGAGGAGAGCACGCCACGGTTTTCACCACAGCAGGTACCAGAGGAGAAGAATGTATCCCGCAGTGCCCACCACAGCAGGTACCAGGAAAGAGGAGAGCACGCCGCGGTTTTCACCACAGCAGGTACCAGAGGAGAAGAATGTATCCCGCAGTGCCCACCACAGCAGGTACCAGGAAAGAGGAGAGCACGCCGCGGTTTTCACCACAGCAGCTACCAGAGGAGAAGAATGTATCCCGCAGTGCCCACCACAGCAGGTACCAGGAAAGAGGAGAGCACGCCGCGGTTTTCACCACAGCAGGTACCAGAGGAGAAGAATGTATCCCGCAGTGCCCACCACAGCAGGTACCAGGAAAGAGGAGAGCACGCCGCGGTTTTCACCACAGCAGGTACCAGAGGAGAAGAAGGTATCCTGCGGTGCCCACCACAGCAGGTACCAGGAAAGAGGTGAGCACGCCACGGTTTTCACCACAGCAGGTACCAGAGGAGAAGAATGTATCCCGCAGTGCCCACCACAGCAGGTACCAGTAATGCATCCCGCGGTTTTCACCACAGTGAGTGCAAGAGAAGGTAGAGAGAGAGCAAGTGAGAAGTCGCAAGTCGAGTGTCGGTCGGTCGAATGACTAGCTGGGCCAGAAGTTCTACTTATAAAAAAGGCCCCTTTCCACCCGTCCCCCGTCAACAGTCGGCCGTTATGACCGTTGAGGAGCGATGGCGGTTGATGTAAAGAAACCTTCTCCCTTGGCGTTCCCTTCGTTTATTTGGTAAAATCTTTCTTCATCACGTAGGAGTGGTTAGTGTAGAGATTTGAGGGGAACCACGTATGCCTCGTATCTATAATAGTATTTAAAGTATATAACATTATACGTCATGATTTCGCATAATAAAAAGCGTGATTTCCCATATCTGACGTTATCTTGGAATTTGAATTTTGACTTGTCAACGCAGACTCGGCAACTTTCTGTTTGGATTCGAGCCTTACATGAATCGTCACGATTCGAGTACATTTATCCACAAATCCATTCATGATTTTCAAGTAACTCACTTAACACACACTCACATTTCCTTATAACTTTTGACACGCACACTCACACAACCTCTGCCTGAGTTTTCAGAAACTTCCCTCCCTATTTAACAGTTGATTCACGAGTACTTAATTAAAATCTTTTGACGGTTCGCGTTCGATAAACGTCCACATTACCGCGTGTACCTCCAAGTTCTTGCGTGCTGCCGTTTCAAAACGCGAATTTTTTTCTCTCTTCAATTAGTTAAATGACCAACAACTGTGACACGAATCGCCCGACAGTTACTTAGTTGTTATTCGTAACCGACGATATGAAATCAGTTGCTGTATTTGAATAAGTGAGTTTCCGAAATTCCTACAGCCATAAAATTATAACTGTCGAGAAAGAATTGGCGGCGTTTTTGGTGAATTTTCGAAGAATATAAGCTATTCCAATGAGTCAAATTTCTTAGTACGTATATGAATTTTTGAAAAACTCCAGTTGGCTTCTTGTCCATTTTGGTGCATTTTGAACCAGCTCCTTTTGCTTTTGACTTTTAAATATAAGTTTATGTGTGTTCCCTTCGGACGGTATTGTAAATCGATCATCATCGGTATTGGATTGTATTCATATTCGTAAGTACGAATATGAATGTATTGACACGGCTTATTTTGCGTGAATATAAATACGATTTACGAATAAGTAATTAAAAATATATTCGTATTTATATTTACAGAAAATAAGCCGTGTCAATATATTCATATTCGTATTTGCGAATATGAATATGCCCATCTCTGACTGGAGCCGGCCGGTCAATTACACATTCATAAATCTGTGGTGAATTCAAGATTTTATTTGTTGATACGCCTGAAGCGATGCAAACTTCAGGGCCTTACTGTGAACGAGCGGCTGGACGTAAAATGCTCCGGGTCGTCTAAAAAAATTCCCAAGTTCGACATCAAATCAAAAACGTAAAAAAATGCGAGATAACGGCGCCCTGGAAAGAAGATAAACGAATTTTGGTTCATTATTTTCAGCAGTGAACCTTTGGAATCGAGCATGGAAAAAAAATTTAACGCTCAAAATTTGATGGTTTACGTTTCAAGGTATGTAGAATACGAAGATAGAATAAAAAATTCTGTCCGTCCGCCATGTCTTTGAATATCACCTCTCTCGTAATTAATTAGGCAAAACCACTAATGAATCTCCCAAAAAGTGAATTTTCCAGGAGAGTGCATAAGTTCCTTGGTGAAAAACAGATCTTATATCCCTCCAGTGGATGATTAAAAATTTCCTTCTTTCTGATATGAAAAGATGGACCTATTTTGTGATTATATGAATATCTATTTTCATACTGTTGAACTCCTTACCTAAATTGAGTAAATAAATTTTGTTATTTTGCACCTACTCACTTCGTTGTTACTTATCTATTAAACCGTTTGAACCACCAGTTTGAAACGATGTTAACTAGTTTGAATGTAAACTAGTACTAAGTACCTACTAGTTAACGTTTGAAGTCAGATATATATAGTGTGTATAGATAATTATGTAAAACGAGGAAATGAAGTGGGTGGGAGGAAATAGCTGGGACACCACGAATAAATAAATAAATAATTTAAAAAATAAATATATATTATAATAATATAGAATACATGAATGTGTTAAACGCTGGACAGATGAATTCAGAATGATCAGTGAAACATGAAATATCGATATATCGATATTTATAATATCGATATGTCGGACGAAAGACGTTTTGATGAACAAACTAAACGAACTAAATCACTCGCGATGAAATCGTGGAAACCCATTTCAAAGAAAAACGGAGTTATTGAAAGTGTGCATATTTCCACTAATACGCGAAAAAAACAAGAAAAATACACTGTTATACCAGTTTCGGTGATAAAACCGTCGTCAGTAACAAACAATAACTTCACACTTGTTTGTTGCTGACGACGGTTTGATCACCGAAACAAGTATAACAGTGTATTTTGGTTTATTATTTTCAATAATGAACCATTGGAATCGAGCATGAAAAAAAAAATTCTTACCCCCCCTCAAAATTTGATGGTTTACGTTTCAAGGTATGTGGAATCCAAAACTGCAATAAAAATATTTCTGTCTGTCCGCCGTACGCCGTACGCCGTACGGGCCACTTTTCTTAGTTACCATGAAAGAAAATTGATGAAATTCGGGTTATAGGTTCCGTTCGCTGTCTAGTTGGTCCTCGAAGCTCGACGTTACTGTGAGTCATCTCTAAGGGGTTCAAAATAGGGGTTGAAATTTTCAAAACGCCTATACCATTTTTTTACGTGAATATTTTTACGGTTTCAAATAGTTCTTGAACTTGCGAGTTTTTTAAGACCATCCGGAGCGTCGTACGTCCAGCCGTTCGTTCACAGTAAGGCCCCGAAGTTTGCACCGACAGGCATTTTCGACTCCAGTGTGAATGAAATTGTATACAATTCAAACCAAATCTCGTAACCAGAGACGCGCCCACAAGAGGAAAATTGGCGGAGATAAAATCATTGCTAGGGATCACCTGATTATATTGGCGGAGTATGAAGTCGAGTTGGTTGTTCTGTGATATTATTTAATTTGAAAAATGATGGCACTTTTGGAGTTTGTTGGTAGGTAGTGAAACTTGGACAAACGTTGAACTATTATTGATGGGTAAATTATTACTACGGTAAATCATTACTCAACGGTAAATTATTACACAACGGTTCATTATACCATCTACGTAGAAGGGGCTGGAGTTTGTTGGTAGGTACTTTCGCAACTTTTTTCACTCCTCATCAACAATTTCTTTTCAGAACTTCATTATGTGTGTTTCTTTTTGTTAGGTACTGTTTGTCATCGGCAGAATTATTTTAGCAACATTTAACTCGTGATTTAGGTAGGTACCTAGTAACGAGTACGGGGTTAGGTACTAACCTAAGGAGGGTCTGCGATCTACATAATATGTATAGAATAGTATATATCATATTATATAGACGGGTTATCTATACATAGAGCTGTGATCTGTAACAGGAGGGTATTCTATACAAAATAATAAACCGTTGTGCAGGGATTTGCAGCGTTTTTCTTGTTTTTTCGTGTATTCCTAGTGGAAATAGACATCCTTTCAATAACTCCGTTTTTCTTTTTGTTTATTATTTTGTGAATAACAACACACCTGTCATTGAAAATAATAAACCAAAAAATTTCTGTCTGTCCGCCGTGCGCCGTACTTAGCACTTTTCTTAGTTACCATGAACCAAAATTAACGAAATTTGGTTTGTAGGTCCCGTTCGGGGTCTAGTTGGTCCTCGAAGCTCGGCGTTACTGTCAGTCATCAGGGGTGAAAAATAGGGGTTGAAATGTTCAGAACGCCGTAGCTCGAAAACTTTCAATAGAAGGGTATGGTTTTTTTTAACGTTTTTAAATTTATCTCTAACTAAAGGATTTTTTAAGCCGTTCATCTGCACCGAAAATCTTCGTCAACATGATCGTGAATGAAACGGTATAATTCGGTCCAGATATCATCACTAGGGAGCACCTGATGATAATCACGGATGGCTGCATGAAGTCGAGTTGGTTTTTCTGTGATATTATTCCATGAAAAATGATGGATCTTTTGGATTTTGTTGATAGGCACTATTGTAACTTGAACAAACGTTATGCATCATGAATAACAACAGACAAATAATAAATTGTAAAATGATTGAATTTCGTGCATTTTTATGAGATGTAATTCCCGGGCCGGCTCCTTAGGGCTTTCCTGGGGGGAGCACGAGGGTATTGACCACAGAAAACAGTTATCTACGCAGAAGGGGCATCTGTACAGGTAAATAATAAACCTTTGTGTAATAATTCGCAGTTTTTTTTTAATTCTTGATTTTAGAGGTTCATTATTAAAAATGATAAATCAAAATGGATATCGGGCCGTTAGGAATGGAGTGGAATTTACGTCTTAAGGCCACTTTTGGTTTATTGTTCTGTGAATAATACACCTATGTAGTCGCTCAGCAAAAATTTTTATAACCCCCCCTCAAAATTTTTTTGTTTCCGTTTCAAGGTGCGTAGATTCCAAAAATGTAATGTCCGCCGCATCACGTGAGCGGGCTTCATTTTCGGTCTAAAAAAGTCGTTCTTTCGCACACATGCTCCATTTGAGCCCTAGTTGTGTCCCGAAACTTTGCAGCCCGATCGGAATATACCCAGGGGTGTTATGAGTGAAATTGTGTATAAAATAGGTAGGTACTTTTTGTGTTTTAGTAACATGAGCTTTTGATGTACCGTTTTCCATGTTTTTGGGGACGAGGAGACCGAATATGAAGTCGATTTTGACCAAAGCGTGGAAAATCGAGGTTCTATCAAATGTTCAGCTCCCTAAATTGATTTTATTATGAGCCAAAAACCTGGGAAATCGTCTGAAATCACCATCAGTTTGTATAATAACACTGGAAGTAGTATCATAATGTGGATCAAGACGATTAAATGGCACTACAAATGATTGGAGAAAAAAAACGCTGCAAAGTCCTTGTCACATGGGTTTATTATTCTATTGGACATATCTACAGAGATGTTGGCTGTTTATTTATTGTTTCTTTCATATAAAATAATTGAAATAGCTATCTCTGGTGGTTTCCACCAATTTTGGCCCCCAAAACACGAATAAGGTACTTTTTTTTAAATTATCTCTGATCATTGATAGTACCGTTCAATCGTTTTGATCCACCTGTTGACACTTTTTCCAGTGTTATTCTACAAATTGATGGTGATTTCAGACGATTTCCCAGGTTTTTGACTCATAAAAAATCAATTTTGGGAGCTGAACATCTGGTAGAACCTCAATTTTCTATTCTTTGGTCAAAATCGACTTGATATTCGGTCTTCTCGTCCCCAAAAACATAAAAAACGATACCTTAAAAGCTCATGTTACCAATATGTTGCTAAAACGTAAAAAGTACCTATTTTTACACACATTTTCACTCATAACACCCCTGGGTGTATTCCGATCGGGCTGAAAAGTTTCGGGACACAACTAGGGCCCAAATGGAGCATGTGTGCGAAAGAACGACTTTTGTAGACCGAAAATGAAGCCTGTACACGTGATACGGCGGACGGCGGACGGACATTGCATTAATTTTGGTTTATTATTCTCTGAATAATACACCTATGTAATCGCTCAGCAAAAAATTTTTATAACACCCCCTCAAACTTTTTTCTTTTCCGTTTCAAGGTGCGTAGATTCCAAAACTGCAATGTCCGTCCGCCGTACGCCGTATCACGTGTACAGGCTTCATTTTCGGTCTAAAAAAGTCGTTCTTTCGCACACACGCTCCATTTGGGCCCTAGTTGTGTCCCGAAACTTTTCAGCCCGATAGGAATATACCCAGGGGTGTTGTGAGTGAAAATGTGTGTAAAAATAGGTACTTTTTGCGTTTTAGCAACATGTTAGTAACATGAGCTTTTGAGGTATCGTTTTCCATGTTTTTGTGGACGAGAAGATCGAATATGAGGTCGATTTTGGCCAAGGAGCGGAAAATTGAGGTTGTACCAGATGTTCAGCTCCCAAAATTGATTTTGTATGAGTCAAAAACCTGCGAAATCGTCTGAAATCACCATCAGTTTGTAGAATAACACTAGAAAAAGTGTCAACACGTGGATCAAGACGATTAAATGGCACTACCAATGATCAAAGTTAATTTGAAAAAAAAAAAGATCGTACCTACCTAATTTGTGTTTTTGGGGGCCAAAATTGGTGGAAACTTTCAGAAATAGCTATTTCAATTATTTCACATGAAACAAACAATAAATGTACAGCCAACATTTCTGTAGAATAATAAACCCCATGTGACAAGGACTTTGCAGCGTTTTATTTCTTTGTAGAAATAGTAGTAGGATGATGGATTGCTCGCCTTGCGTCTTCCAGTTCCAAGGGCTACTCAGTAATCAGTTTGAGGTGCTTCTTACAGCTCCCATACGTCGGCAAAGCCTAGAATTTCAAGATGCACTTGAAGGAGATCGGCCATAATAAAGTTGTTGCTGTTGCTGTATTTTCTTCGTACTGTTATCCGTTTCGCAAAGCCTAGCGTAAAATATCCTGGGATCGTGTTCCGTTTCCATTGACATTTTGAGTGTCCTAGACGACCACCCGAACACTCTCCCAGGCGGGTTGTAGTTGTAGATGCCCCTGTGGAATTCACTTTATAAATTCTAGACAGACCCCGCCGGAGTGTTCTGTTCAACAGCGATAATATTCGCAACACGTGGCACCGAGAACCTCCGAAGTTTAGCGAAACTAAAAGCCCCTCGATAACGTCAACGGTAAACTTCTACCTCCACGTGAATCCTCGTGTGGGAACCTTTTCATGTCCGTCACTCCTACGCTACGAAACCAACGTTCTGGAAATTCTTGAAATAAACTAAAAAACGCTGCAAATTATTACACAAAGGCGTATTATTTCCCTGTACAGATTCCCCTTCTGCGTAGATCACTGTTCTCTGTGGTCAATACCCTCGAGCTCCTCCCCAGGAAAGTCCTAAATCGAGTACTGGAGCCAGCCCCGGAATTAAAGTTTCCTACAAATGCGCGGGATTCAATAATTCAATCATTAATTATTTTGTAGTTATTCATGAAGCATAAGGTAAATAATAAACCGTTGTGTAATAATTTACCCGTATAAGTGCCCCATCTACGTAGATAGTATAATGAACAGTTGTCTAATAATTTACCTTTGAGTAATAATTTACCGTTGTTTGATAATTAGCCCATCAATAATACTCCAACGGTTGTTCAAGTTGCAAAAGTACCTCCTACCAACAAACTCCAGCCCCTTCTACGTAGATGGTATAATGAACCGTCCTGTAATAATTTACCGTTGTGTAATAATTTACCACTGTGTTAATTAATTAATAATTTAGTAGTTAGTTAATAATTTACCCATCAATAATACAACGTTTGTTCCAGTTTCACTACCTATCAACAAACTCCAAAAGAGCCATCATTTCTCAAATGAAATACACTGCCAAGGTGATGGCACAGGAGCTTCCTCGTCACAATCAGAGTGACCCATTATAAAATAGAACAGACTCGGAAGCAAAATAACATAACATTACATTACATTACATAACGTTAAATATACATATTACATAACATTAAATTACATAACATAACATTACATAACATTACATGAAATATACATATTATACATAACATGACTTCCATAATACATTACGTCCATTATACATAACTAGCCTGACCGCTCGCTTCGCTCGCTATCCGAGATTCGCTGTACGCAGTATCGTGGAACCAACAAACGACGGAAAAATCCGATACCCTACCGGGTATTTGTGCCCAATTTTATCAAAATCCGATCCCCTACCGGGTATTTGTGCCCAATTTTATCAAAATCCGTCAAGCCATTCAGGAGTTGACCATGGTCGACCATATTTCCGCTATGGTCAGGGAATTAAAAATGCGCCTACGTTCAACTTGGGAGGCTACCGGATATTGGTGCCAAATTTGGTCGATATCCGTTGAGCCGTTTGGCCGTGCATAGAAGGACAGACAGACAGACAGAGCGCATGCGCAGGGCGAACCGCTGGCTCTATCATGTTGAAATTTATATGGGACCTCAATGGGCCCTACCCGCTTAATCCCTGAGAATTACATTGAAATTGGGTGAAATCTTTGGTTACTACGGCTGTAACAAGGAAATTGAATCTATTTCACGCCAGCGCATGCGCAGAGCGCACCGAGGGTCCGATCATGCTGAAATTCATACTGGAACTCACTAGGCCTTGTCCAAACAACCCTTGAAAATTTGAGCGAAATTGAATCAAAATTGTGAAAGTTATGCGTGTTTGTTGAATTTAACGTTAGCGCATGCGCAGGGCGTACCGCTGGATCAATCATGTTGAAATTTGTATGGGACCTCGAGGGGCCTTATCCGCACCATCCCTCAAAATTTGAGCTGAATCAATTCAAAATCGTGGAAGTTATGGCTGTAACAAGGAAATGCGGACAGACTCACAGATTCACAGACTCACAGACCGACAGACACGGAACCAAATTTGTTCGGTAGGCTTTGAAACGCAAAATGCAAGTGGAAATTTTGATTTCTGAAGACAAAAATTTTTTGGCTCACGAAAGTGAACACAAGGCTTCCGCTGCTTCGCAGACTCGGAAGCAATATCACAGAACAACCAACTCTATACTCCATACTCCGTGAATATAATCAGGTGCTCCCTAGCTGTGATGATCTCGGGCCAGTTCCCGATTGTTAGCTCGTCCCTAGTGATTATATTCGGGCTGAATGTATACAATTTCATTCACCCTCCTGTTGAAAATGCCTGTCGGTGCAAAATTGTGAAAGAACGGCTGGACGTACAATGCTCCGGGTGGTCTTGAAAAAACTCCCAAGTTCGAGAACTATTTAAAACCGCAAAAAAATTAGAGATAACGGCGTCCTGGTGATTTCAACCCCTATTTTTCTCCCCTTAGGGATGGCTGAGAGTAACGACGAGCTTCGAGGACCAACTAAAGCCCAAACGGGACCAACACACCAAATTTCGTTAATTTTGGTTCATGGTAACTAAGAAAAGTGCGAAGTACAGCGGACGGAAAGAAATTTTTAACATGTTTAATGTCAACATGTTTAATGTTTTAGTGCTGGGGGTCATTCTGTGAATTCCGACACGCAAATATGCAACGTTTTTCATTGGTTACTACACAGTTACTACCTTCTGTTGTAGCAACCATATGTTGATGGCGAGTTCTATAATAAGTACAGTAAATGCAACATTATACTTGTAGAGTTCAGTGAAATTGTGGCTTTCATTTTTTCTTGACATTAAAAAACTATATCTAATTTCTCCCTTGCGAGGGAAAAACATTAAACATGATTTAATGTTTTTCCCTCTCAAGGGAGAAATTTAATTTTATTATATTCTCGGATTCAACATACCTTGAAACGGAAACAATCAAATTTTGAGGGGGGGGTTAAATTTGTTTTTCATGCTCGATTCCAAAGGTTTAATATTGAAAATAATGAACCAAAAAACATGTATTGTGACGCGTGAAAAAGACGTGTGCATTGTCCAGACACCCCTCAGTTGAGTTCTGTGATAAGTTGATAAAGTGACACAGTGTGGCCCCACGTTTCTCAACTTCAAAAACACCGTTGGAATTCCTCTTGAGATGGAGAATAAAGAAGATAAAAATAAATAAAAACTCGGTAATTTGTTTTTCTCTTGGTAATTAAGCTTCGGGCTTGGAGCTGTCCCTTGTTTAATTTGCTACCCTCGCCCTTTGCCGAAAACGACGAATTTCAGGCTCCTCAGCAAAGGGGAATCTCAGCCACGAAATTCTGAATTTTGACCGTCGACCCTTTTAAACGAAATCCAACATTTTGAACTCGAGTCCCTCAAAATGAACTACTGTTACCCGCCGCTAGTTCGCACTGAAAAGCTTTGTCAACATGATCGCGAAAGAAGCGGTCCGGCCCAGACGTCATTGCTAGGGACCACCTGATTATTTGGAATGTAAAAACTGAACTATCAGTGCTGTCGAAGAAAGGAAAACGTGCTGTTTTGAAGGCCTCTACATTGCGGTCATACCAGTAACAGTAGTTCATTTGAGCGACTCAAGTTCAGTTAGTTCATTCCAGTTCCTTTTCGTTTCAAATCGCGCGACACGAACACTGAACTAGAACGAACAACAATATCAATAGTTGAACATTCGAGACCGGCTTCTGGCATGGATACAGGGAAGGGCCGGACAAAGGGGCTGCTGAACGACTCCAACTTGTTTCCTTTATTACTTCGAACTGTCGTTCCGCGATACTGTAAACTCCTTATGTAGTATCCACCCCATTTCAGCAACTAACGAACCAAGGAACTGTCGTTCTCTGGATACCGTAACAGAGTGGGTAATGTTATTTTTTTTACCTCGACTCTGCTCGGATTCAGGGTGGCCACCGGTCAGGGAAATCAGGGAAAAATACACTGCCAAGGACATGGCACAGAAGCTTCCTCGTGGCCTTCACAGTATGTCACCAGTAAAGTTTCAGAAAACTGGAAATGACCGGTTCGCCATGCTCATGACGATAGAATGCTAGGCAACCAAAAATTGAAAAATCGTTATTTTTGGGCAATACAAAGCGCGGGGGCAAAAAAGATTTAAACCCGCCATTTACCCTCATGCAACGGCTAAAATTCGCCGGAAAAATTATGAATGAAAAAAAAAGGTAAATGTCGTATGGGACCTCAAAGGACCTTACCCGCATCATCCCTGAAAATCTGACCAAAATCCGTTCAAAATTGATGGGGTTATGATCGTAACAAGAAAACCCCGTTAGCGCCTGCGCAGAGGCTACCGTTGATTCGATCATGATGAAACTGATAGGGGACCATCTAGCGCTAAACCCACACAATTCCTGAAAATTTGGTTCAAATCGGATCAAAATTGTGGAAGTTATGGCTGTGGCAAGGAAATGTGGACAGACAGACGGACAGACATACACGAAACCAAATTTGTTCAGGAGGCCCTGAAACGCAAAATGCAAGTGGAAATTTTGATTTTGGAGTACAAAAAAAAATCTCATTTCGAAAGTGAAAAAAAAGCTTCCGCTGCCTTGCAGACTCGCAAAAAACCAAGTGGTAGGACAGTTTGTAGTGCTTACAGATTCTGTTCAAAACATGTGAACTTTAAAGGGGGTTATGCAGTTGTCGAGGGCAAATGTCAACTAAATACCATTGCTACTTTTGTCAGCGCCTGAGCCAACTTCTGATCCAGTCCGTTCTGTTTAATGCTGATTGATGGTGATGAATAATCAATTTGTATAATAACACTAGAAGTAGTATCAACAGGTGAATCAAGACAATTAAACGGCCTCATCGATGATCAGAAATAATTTGAAAGAAAAAAAAAACGCGGCAAAGTCCTTGTCACATGGGTTCATTATTCTACTGGACATACGTACAGAAATTGTGGCAGTTCATTTTGTTTCTTTCATGTGCAATTATTGAAATGGCTATTTTTGATGGTTTCCGTTAATTTTGGCCCCCAAAAACACGAATTAGGCACGGCTTTTTTTTTCAACAGATTATTTTTGATCATTCATAGATTATTTTTGATTTATTTGTCTTGATTCACCTGAGTGTTACTCAGGAGCGTAGCGTGCCTCTTGTGACGGGGGTACCGCAATGAATTCCACCCCCCCCCCCCCCCCCCCCACCAACAGTCACACTTCCTCACACATTCTAAAAATGTAAATGTGAAGCAGTTCTTAGCAAGCTGTTTGTCAAAGGAATTTTATGATATTATTGATCTTCCAAATTCATTAGAAATAATTCATAACATTCCCATGCAAACAAAATAAAAGGTTTTTCAAACTACAGCCTGATAACCATTGGTACCTATTGTATGTTTCAACACTGAAATGCCGAGTGTACTCACGGTTACGTTCCTTCACAACTCTCTTGAAATCAGGCAACGCTGAGGTTGACCGGCCGGCTCTGATGTGTCGTTCTTTTCGCTAAAACTACGAGAACTAAACGAACGCCGAACCACGGAACAATTAACGCAACAACTATCCATTTTAGGAGGAGACTATAAAAAAAAAATATAGGACACTAGGAAAGATTCGAATTCAAACAACTAAACCTGAAATTAGGAACAATTATTGTGAAAACTACAAGTAATAAAATTATGAGAAAACAGGCCGTCGTAAGAATAGCTTCCTTCCGAAAAGCAAAATGGATGACAGTGACACTTAGAAGTTGTCAAAGTTTTTTTCTCGAGTTTTTAATTGATAGCTACAATCGATCCATACGCCAGTATCCCTCCTCACCAAGATTGGATACGCTGGATATTTGCGCTAGCCCAACTTACTAACACAGTCTCCTGAAGATGTGTAAGACACTCACTCACACACGCAAACACACTCACACAGACGATGTAGAGACACACACACATCGGATTCTGGGCCTCCGCAGACTGGTAGCGGTACCCCAGCGACCTTGAGATTTCAAATATTCGAAACCTGCCGAAAACCATATGATTCTAATCGACTAATCGATACTTGGCTGTTTTTCGTCCATGACTGGCAGACATGGAGGTTGGAGGATAGTTCATGGAGGGAGAGTCATGGAGGATGGAGTTATGAGTGGACAATTCAAATTGCTACCTACCTACGGAATGTAATTTTTTTCATTTTTCGTGTAGGGTAGCGCCGGTACCCCCGGTACCCCTGACGCTACGCGCCTGGTGTTACTATACAAATGTATGATGATTTCAGACAATTTTCCAGGTTTTTGACTAATAAAAAATGAATTTCGGGAGCTTAACCTTCGTTACAACCTCTGTTCTTCACTCTTCAGTCAAAATCAGCCTAATATTTGGTCTTCTAGTCCTAAAAAACATGGAAAACGATACCTTACAAGCTCATGTTCACTAAAACCTCAAAAATCCCTCGAAAACCCCTATTGTTACACCCATTTTTCTCCCGTAACACCCCTGGGTGTAAACCGATCGGGCTGCAAAGTTTCGGGACACAACTAGGACCCAAATGGGGACCCAAGCTGTTTGTGGAAGAACGACGATTTTAGATCAAAATTTAACGAAAATTTAAGGCTGAAACTTCCTTAGAACCTCAGTTTTCCACTGTTGTCAAAATCGACTTCATATTCGGAATTCTCGCCCCAAAAACATGGAACACGATACCTCAAAAGCTCATGTTAATGATATGTTACTAAAACACAAAAAGTACCTATTTTTACACCCATTTTTCACCCATAACACCCCTGGGTATTCCGATCGGGCTGGAAAATTTTCTGGACATAATTAGGGCCCAAATGGAGCATGTGTGCGAAGGAACGAATTTTTTAGACCGAAAATGAAGCCGGTAACGTGATACGGTGGACGGACATTGCATTTTCGGAATCTACGCACCATGAAACGTAAAAGAAAAAATTTTGAGGGGGTGTTATACAAATATTTTGCTGAGCAATTACATAGGTGTATTATTTACCGAATAATAAACCAAAAGAAGATTGTAAAATTCGTGTTTTTGAGGGCCACAATTGGTGGAAACCATCAGAAATAGCCATTTCAATCATTGCACATGAAAGAAACAATAAATGAACAGCCAATATTTCTGTAGGTGTCCAGTAGAATAATAAACCCATGTGACAGGGAATTTTTTGCGTTCTTAACCAGTGGCAGCAATGTTTCATTCATCTACTAACTAAAATTCTTCAAATGTAGCGAAACCTTGAAGAGCTTGATTCAGGGTGGTGAGGCTTCCGCCCACGTGTCAACAGTCCGCACTCAAAACAGTAACAACTATTACCGGCTAACCACACAGTGGCAGCTGTAGCCTGTAACTAGACCAGTTCAAGTTTCACAAGGCGCCGTCACCTCGAACCTAATTTCAGACGTTCATCACAGAGGGCTCTCCTCGGAAAGTTGCTAATGGCTCTTTCCAGACGGTATCGTGTTCGAAGAAAAGGAGTTTACTTCGGAACTCCTCTCAGTTTGGGAGGAGTCCACTTGTTAACCAAGGCGCCTCTGGTGAGACGTCTTCACTCGAAACTTGGTCTTTCCCTGCGTCCGCTGTTTGTTTAGTTATAAAGCCGGTTTCACTTCTGAAGACTGATAATCCTTAATTAGGCGCACGCGTCAAAACGCAGGATGTCTGCTAAAAATTTGGCGGTTGTAATCCAAACCGTCTTATATCAGTAAGGTTCTAATTGAAACTAACTTCCCTAATCAATCAATAACTGCAAACAATATTGCCGTGGTACCCACCTATACCACTCAACTCTGTAACGTTCAGATTATACTCAATAAACCAAGTGGAAGGAAGGGGCCTACGTGAGACGGGAGCCGTCCAACCGACTGCTCTCCCCACCAGTCTCTATCGACTGTAGGAGGGCTGGAGGAGGGTCGAACAAGCCCTATATAAGGCCGCACCTACATTGGATCCGTATTTCTCCCGATCCGATCAGATCCGACGACTCCCGACCATCGGACGTCGTCGGAAGAAAAACAAACACCTAGAGTGTAATGCAGGTGCCTACATTGGAAGCGGAACTCCCGATCCGACGTCTCCCGACGACTCCCGATCCGTCGCCCGATCAAACATGTTTGTTTCCAGTCCGTAATCGGAGCCCGACGCGCCGTAAAATGAGTACAAAAATTGACAAAGAATTGTTAATTCTGCTTGTTCAGAATGAGCCTCGCCTATGGGATCAACGGGAAGCAGCTTACCACAAAAGGGGCATTAAGTGTGAGCTGTGGGAATCAGTTGCATCGCACGTCCATCCAACAATAACAGGTAAATATTTTTCAGTGCTGGATAAAAGTAACAGACTTGGGGAGAAATGTTATTATACGTTTTTTTTGCAATGCAGATTGTATAGCAAAGATACATAGTCTGGCAGTCCATGATGTAAATAAAATATGGGGCAGTCAATTCCTCTTTGTCCTATAAGATAATCCTTGAACTTGTCAGGGTGATTCCGCATAGGTATACACGTAGTATAAAATTCTCCTCCCGACGGTCCACATTGAATTGATGCACCCATGACCTTGTTGCACGTCTCTTTAGGAGAAGGTTGTTTTCCAGCAAAACCCAACACAAACTGTCATCGTCAGAATCACTCATGTCGAACTCACCACCACAGAACAGAGAACTATAATATATTTATGTAGGTACCTACAACGTGCGCTCTCCCTGTGCTCACTACAACGAGCCTTGATTCCCCAAAAGTTTGGATCGGATCGGATCGGATCGGAACCAGTGTAGGCACTCAGTCGGACGTCATCGGGCTCCGATGGTCGGGAGTCGTCGGATCTGATCGGATCGGGAGAAATACGTATCCAATGTAGGTGCGGCCTAACCCGTGCCAGATTTCTTCATTCTACGTACTCCTCTTAGGTCGATGACTTACCCCACCTTCCTTCCCTCGAAAAGACCTCGTGAGTGGTGGAACCTGCCTAGGTGAGCCCTTTATGGTATAACCGGCGTGGTGGAACCTTCCGAGCAACTTCTTCACGAAAGATCTCGCAGAGTGGTGTAACCTTCCTGGTGAAGCCTTCGGGTATAACCGGTGTGGTGGTAACCTTCGGAGCACGTCTCCCACTACCTCATACCCTCACCTATCCCAGACTAACAGCCATTCACCACAGTGCCGACTCCAACAAACCACAAACGAAAACACCAAACTACAAATATTATAGAAATCATCTAAGTGGAAGCCGTTGCTATAATTAATCATTGTAGATTGCAGATTTGGCCCGAAGTTACAAACCATTTCAAGTTAGTTGGAATAAATTGATTTTGATTTAAGGCTAAATATCCCCGTTTCAGTTCCAAAAGCTGCCACCACGTTGTGCTTCAAAATGCGCTACAACTATTGTGAAAACTGTGGCTAAACCACTCCTCCGATTTTGGTTTATTATTCTGTGAATAATACACCTATGTAATCGCTCAGCAGAAAATTTTTATAACACCCCCTCAAATTTTTTTCTTTTCCGTTTCAAGGTGCGTAGATTCCAAAAACGCTGCAAAGTCCTTGTCACATGGGTTTATTATTCTACAGAAATGTTGGCTGTACATTTATTGTTTGTTTCATGTGAAATAATTGAAATAGCTATTTCTGATGGTTTCCACCAATTTTGGCCCCCAAAACACAAATTAGGTAGGTACGATCTTTTTTTTTTTTTCAAATTATCTTTGATCATTGGTAGTGCCATCATTTAATCGTCTTGATCCACGTGTTGACACTTTTTCCAGTGTTATTCTACAAATTGATGGTGATTTCGCAGGTATTTGACTCATAAAAAATCAATTTTGGGAGCTGAACATCTGGTACAACCTCAATTTTCCACTCCTTGGCCAAAATCGACTTCATATTCGATCTTCTCGTCCCCAAAAACATGGAAAACGATACCCCAAAAGCTCATGTTACCAAAATGTTGCTAAAACGCAAAAAGTACCTATTTTCACACACATTTTCACTCATAACACCCCTGGGTATATTCCGATCGGGCTGAAAAGTTTCGGGACACAACTAGGGCCCAAATGGAGCATGTGTGCGAAAGAACGACTTTTTTAGATCGAAAATGAAGCCTGTACACGTGATACGGCGTACGGCGTACGGCGGACGGACATTGCATTTTTGGAATCTACGCACCTTGAAACGGAAAAGAAAAAAGTTTGAGGGGGTGTTATAAAAATTTTTTGCTGAGCGACCTACATAGGTGTATTATTCTCAGAATAATAAACCAAAACGCAATGTCCGTCCGCCGTCCGCCGTATCACGTGTACAGGCTTCATTTTCGGTCTAAAAAAGTCGTTATTTCGCACACATGCTCCATTTGGGCCCTAGTTGTGTCCCGAAACTTTTCATCCCGATCGGAATATACCCAGGGGTGTTATGAGAGAAAATGTGCGTAAAAATAGGTACTTTTTGCGTTTCATCAACACGTTGGTAACATGAGCTTTTGAGGTATCGGTTCCATGTTTTTTTGGACGAGAAGACCGAATATGAAGTCGATTTTGACCAAGGAGTGGAAAATTGAGGTTGTACCAGATGTTCAGCCTCCAAATTTGATTTTTTATGAGTCAAAAAACTGCGAAATCGTTTGAAATCACCATCAATTTGTATGATAACACTATGAAAAGTTTCAACACGTGGATCAATACGATTAAATGGCACTACCAATGATCAACAATGATTTGAAAAAAAAAAAAAAAAGGAGCGAACCTACCTAATCTAAGTTTTGGGGGCCAAAATTGGTGGAAACCATCAGAAATAGCTATTTCAATTATTTTACATGAATTTGGAATCTACTCACCTTGAAATGGGGAAAAAAATTGGGGGGTTATACAATTTTTTTGCGAATACATAGCTGTATTATTCACAGAATAATAAACCAAAAGGGGGTTTTTTCCGTAAAAAACAACGGAGGCGCCCCCGTAGATTGGCACTAAATGGTATTACACGGTGCACTTTTTCACGGAATCACCCTCAGAGGCGGTGCATCCGTAAATATTATGCGGTCACGGATGCGCTCTATGCAATTATCCGTAACCTGCATATTTTTGAAGGATCGTCAACGGAAACACCCGTGGATTACTATTTAGGCAAAATCAATGGATGGCCATTTTCACGGGAGCACCCCGAGAATATACCCGTAAAAGTGTAGTGATTTCCGTTGTTAATTCTTCAACGTTCCGTCGCACGGCCGTGGTTGTACCGTGACTTTGTACGGATCGTCATAGCCCCACCCGTAACACTCCTTCGCCTTCACCGAAGCCCATCAATGATTTTCCCGTGGACTCTCCCTAGATGTTCTGTAGCCCACCCTTCACTGTCCGTGCCCTTCCTTCACACCTTCAGTGACTTAAGGGCTCCACACACCAACGCGAAAAAAAATCGCGACGCGAAATTCGCGGCGGAAAAATTCGCGGCGGAAAATCCGCGTCAACCAAAAGCAGAGGCGTCGAACTGGGTGCCATCACCAACGCGGTTTTTTCGCGCGGCCGGGCAACGGTTTTTTCCGCCCTCCGCTTTGATTTCGCGCCTAACCTCAGTCAACTGTCCGCCACTTGACATTAAAGTGTGGTATTCTCCGTGCTTTTTCCTTTCTAAATTAATGGCATGCGTCCATGTTTTTTTCCTTTTCCTGAAGAAATGATAAACGTCACACTCATGCACCATTTCAAGCGTCAGGATACTAAGAATGTATAAAATAGTGTTATATATTGTGATATGTTGGTTAAAACTTACCTGTTTAATTCTTCCTCTTCTAATAGTGCAAGGAGAAGGCACTCTTCCTCGTCGGACGAAGACATCACTGGGACTGATACTGATGCAAAAGTTAACTTTCGCGACCGCCAGTCTTTCGCGCTGGTGTGAAGACCCAGGCGAATTCGCGGACGCGATTTTATCCGCCGCGAATTTCGCTTCGCGATTTTTTTCGCGTTGGTGTGTGGAGCCCTTTAGCGTTGATTCTTCTGTGGACCATCAGTAACGTTCCATTGATTGTCCTCGGTAATCCATAGTCTTGAGTCCCCCGTAACCATCCGTGGACTCTCCCCAGATGTTCTGTAGCCTACCCTTCACTATCCTTGTCGTTTCCGTGCCCACCCTTCAATGATCCGTGATTATTCCGTTACATATTTGACTGATGGTCGAGGGAATCATGGCGGATGGTTAACGGACAGGAAGCACAACCCTCCATTGCCTCTCCGTTGATGATGCCCCCGTAGAAACATGCGGGCCCTTTATGAACGAGCAACAGAGAGACTTGCACTACGTTCACCTCTCCGTCAACCGGTCAACGGAGACGTCGAGGCAGTGCACGTCTCCTCCTCCGTCATTGTCCGTAAAGGGTCCGTAACCGTCTACCGAGAACCCTTTACGGACGAGCTACTGAGGATAACGAAGAGACGTGCACTGCCTCAACGGCTCCACTAACCGATCGAAGGAGCGGCTAAAGTACACGTCTCTCCGTCCCTCGTCCGTAAGGGATTCCTACCTCCGCGTCATTCCTTCACTTCTCCATCAATCGCATCCTTCACGACCCGCCTATTCACTAAAAGAGATAGTGAAAATAGATAATATATTTTGAAAATCTCCTGGGAGAGATAGCTCTCAACCCGTACCTACTTAAACATTTTGGTTTATTATTCCGTGAATAACACGCCTATGTAATCGCTCAGCAAAAAAGTTTTATAACACCCCTCAAAATTTTTTCTTTTACGTTTCAAGGTGCGTAGATTCAAAAAACGCTGCAAAGTCCTTGACACATGGGTTTATTATTCTACTGGACCTACAGAAAGGTTGGCTGTTCATTAATTGTTTCTTTCATGCGTAATAATCGAAATAGCTACTTCTGATGGTTTCCATTAATTTTGGCCCCCAAAACACAAATTAGGTACGCTCTTTTTTTCTTTTTTTTTAAACTATCTTTGATCATTGGTAGTGCCATTTAATCGTCCTGAACCACGTCTTGACACTTTTTCCAGTGTTATTATACAAACTGATGGTGATTTCAAACGATTTCCCAGGTTTTTCACTCATAAAAAATCAATTCTGGGAGCTGAACATTTGGTAGAACTCAATTTTCCACTCTTTGGTCAAAATCGACTTCATATTCGGTCTTCTCGTCCCCAAAAACATAGAAAACGATATCTCAAAAGCTCATGTTACCAATATGTTGCTAAAACGTAAAAAGTACCTATTTTTACACACATTTTCTCTCATAACACCCCTGGGTATATTCCGATCGGGCTGAAAAGTTTCGGGACACAACTAGGGCCCAAATGGAGCATGTGTGCGAAAGAACGATTTTTTTAGACCGAAAATGAAGCCTGTACACGTGATACGGCGGACGGCGTACGGCGGACGGACATTGCATTTTTGGAATCTATGCACCTTGAAACGTAAAAGAAAAAAGTTTGAGGGGGTGTTATAAAAATTTTTTGCTGAGCGAATACATAGGTGTATTATTCACAGAATAATAAACCAAAACGCAATGGCCGTCCACCGTCCGCCGTATCATGCATACCGGCTTCATGTATGGTCTAAAAAATTCGTTCTTTCGCACACATGCTCCATTTGGGCCCTAGTTGTGTCCCGAAAATTCGCAGCCCGATCGGAATATACCCAGGTGTGTTATGAGTGAAAATGTGTATAAAAATAGGTACACTTTTTGTGTACCCCCATTTCGGTCCTAGTTGTGCTCCGAAACTCGGCTGCCTGATCGCATACACTCAGGGGTGTTATGGGAGAAAAATGGGTGTATAAATAGGGGTTTTCGAGGGATTTTGGGGTTTTAGTGAACACGAGCTTGTGACGTATTGTTTTCCATGTTTTTTAGGGTGAGGAGACCGAATATGGAGTTGGCTTCGACCAAAGAGTGAAGAATTGAGGTTATAACGAAGGGTCAGCTCCCAAAATTCATTTTTTAATAGTCAAAAACCTGGGAAATTGTCTGAAATCACGAACTTGTATAATAACACTAGAAGTAGAGTCAACAGGTGAGTCAAGACAATTAAATCGCACTTCAAGAGATGAAAAAACATACGTAAAAATGACCGAAATGATAGCCGATGAACGAAGCATGATACACGATCACTATCAAACCAACGATATGAGAAAGGGACTCTCTCTTTCGAGAAAAGACACCTAATTAGGTGCCCCTCTGAAAGAGATCGAAAATGCCAAGATGGCCGCCAACTCTCTCTTTTAGAAGTTACTGAATAACCCTGTCATGGATACTATTAAAAAAATATCTTCTGCCAAAAGAGACAGTCGGACGAAAAGAGATATCGCTTTCGCTTAGTGAATAGGCCCCCAGTACTGGTACTCAAATTTTCTGAAGCCAGTAGGTTTGAGTACTAGTAGTGGACATGGAGAGCCACGTTTCCCTGAAACAGAAATCAAAGACAACAAACAAATGGTTATATGATCAAAATTTGAAAATGCTCTCAGATCAGACGGAACACAATTGAAAGATCAACAGGAAGCAGCAAGGACGTATGTATTATACCTAATGGAATACTCTATAAATCCAGAAAATGAAAGAATAAATGGTTTCAATGACATTTTCACTTAGGTATGTAAATTCAAGAAAATTAATGTTTTTAGTGTAATACCATCTACCTTTTTTTGCCAATCAGTTATTAGTTATTTTGTTTTCATTCTTTTTTTCCATTTGTTCTTCAATAAATAAACCTTAAAACTTGTAGTTAGAAGGGTATTAATAAATGCGATGTAAGTAACAATGTTGTATTATTCGATAATAATTAAATAACAAAACCAACGATAACAGTCAAGGATCATATCCCGATCGAATTACTTGATATATGTAACGAACTTTGTATAAGGATTTCAACTAGGTATTGTCAAAACACGTTTCAGTGAAAAGTGCATGTTACAAACATGATTCATCAGTCACAAAGTATGAAGTAAAATTTTATTTGTATTTTATTTTATTTTATAGTACGGCTAAGCCAATTTACAAGAGTTGAATAAAGGAGTTGTAAACTCAATAAAAAAATAAATTAATATTTAAATATTAACATAAAGTCGACCAAACTTCACTGGCATTGGTGAGCTAAAAAATGGCCCCTGAGGGAAGACGATGGATCGGCAAAGAAGTCGAATGACGAATTCGGAGGAAGGCATTGACTGCACGTGGCATCTGGTAGAGTTATAACAAAGGTCAACCACGGACGACGGGAGCCACATTTACACACCTCCGTTATAACAACGGTCAAGCACGGACGTCCTATGGACGACGTTCCTTTGACGGGAGACACCTTCATGCCCGTCCGTGGCGTTACGCCGTCTATGGACACTGTACGGACGGTGTTCCCACAAAGGAAGCCACATTTTTATGCCCCTCCTTAATAACAACTGTCAACCACGGACACACTATGGACGACATTCCACGACGGAAGCCACAATTACACCCCTTCACAATGACAACGATTTCCACGGACGGATTACGGACGACGTTCCAACGACGGAAGCACATTTACACCGCTCCGTAATGACAACAAGATCCTACGGACACGATACGGACGATGAAAAAACAACGGATGCTCCTCATACCCCTCCTTTGTCATAACTGTTGGTTTACGGAACGACGACGCTCCGTCAGATGAGTGGCTCCGTGATCCTGACGGATGGTTGTTCGTTACGGAACCCACCGCGGAGTAGGTCCGTCGTGTTCACTGAGGCGCACGGAACGCGACGGACCGTCATTGCCTCACGGACACTAGGCAGGTGCTTCCGTGAAAGCCGACGTCCCGTTAAACCATGACCTTAACTGATGGTCAAGGGTCGCTACGGATGGTCAAAATGACGGCCAAGGATGGTCATTTTTGAAGAAGCGCCTACGGATGGACGACCATCAGTGATGGTCTCCGCCTTTCCGTCACCACTTTTGCTTCCTCACTACCGAAGGCAGGGAAGCCTTGGATTCGTGATTGAGTAAGAAAAGCTGCAAAGTCCTTGTCACATGGGTTTATTATTCTATTGGAGTTCTAGAGATTCTTGTTGGCAGTTAAATTTATTGTTTCTTTCATGTGGAATGATTGAATTAGCTATTCCTGATGATTTCCACCAATTTTGGCCCCCAAAACATGAAATAGGTACACTTTTTTTTTCCCCCAGATCATCTTTGATCATTGGTAGTGCGATTTAATGGTCTTGATTCAGCTGTTTACAATTTTTCTAATGTTAGTATACACATTGATGGTGATTTCAGACAGTTTTCCAGGTTTTTGACTAAAAAAAACCAATTTTGGGAGCTGAACCTTTGGTAAAACCTCAATTTCCGCGTCTTTGGTCAAAATCGACTTCATATTCGGTCTTCTCGTCCCCAAAAACATGGAAAACGATACCTCAAAAGCTCATTTTACTAACATGTTGCTAAAACGCAAAAACTACCTATTTTTACACACATTTTCACTCATAACACCCCTGGGTATATTCCGATCGGGCTGAAAAGTTTCGGGACACAACTAGGGCCCAAATGGAGCATGTTTGCGAAAGAACGACTTTTTTAGATCGAAAATGAAGCCTGTACACGTGATACGGCGGACGGCGTACGGCCATTGCATTTTTTGAATCTACGCACCTTGAAACGGAAAAGGAAAAATTTTGAGGGGGTGTTATAAAAATTTTTTGCTGAGCGAATACATAGGTGTATTATTCACAGAATAATAAACCAAAAAATGTATGTCCTCCGAAATGAAAATTTCCACAACCATTTTGCGTTTCAGACATCGAGGAACGTTTTCGATTCCGTGCCTGTCTGTGGTAATTCCTTGTAACGTCCATAATTACCCGTCCGCCGTATCACGTGTACAGGCTTCATTTTCGGTCTAAAAAAAATCGTTCTTTCGCACACATGCTCCATTTGGGCCCTAGTTGTGTCCCGAAACTTTTCAGCCCGATCGGAATATACCCAGGGGTGTTATGAGAGAAAATGTGTGTAAAAATAGGAATTTTTTGCGTTTTAGCAACATGTTGGCAACTTGAGGTTTTAAGGTATCGTTTTTCATGTTTTTGGGGACGAGAAGACCGAATATGAAGTCGATTTTGACCAAAGAATATAAAATTGAGGTTCTACCAGATGTTCAGCTCCCGAAATTGATTTTTTATGAGTCAAGAACCTCGGAAATCGTCTGAAATCACCATCAATTTGTAGAATAACACTGGAAAAAGTGTCAACACGTGGATCAAGACGATTAAATGGTACTACCAATGATCAAATATAATTAAAAAAATAAAAATAAAAACGAGCCTACCTACCTAATTCGTGTTTTGGGGGCCAAAATTGGTGGAAACCACCCGAAATAGCTATTTCAATTATTTTATATGAAAGAAACAATAAATAAACAGCCAACATTTCTGTAGGTATGTCCAATAGAATAATAAACCCATGTGACAAGGACTTTGCACCGTTTCCTTCTGAAAATTGCTTTGTAAACCATGAGTACGTAGAATTGATATGATACTCCTTTTGGTTTATTATTCTGTGAATAATACACCTATGTATTCGCTCAGCAAAAAATTTTTATAACACCCCCTCAAACATTTTTCTTTTCCGTTTCAAGGTGCGTAGATTCCAAAAATGCAATGTCCGTCCGCCGTACGCCGTATCACGTGTACAGGCTTCATTTTAGGTCTAAAAAAGTCGTTCTTTCGCACACATGCTCCATTTGGGCCCTAGTTGTGTCCCGAAACTTTTCAGCCCGATCGGAATATATTCAGGGGAGTTATGAGTGAAAATGTGTATAAAAACGCTGCAAAGTCCTTGTCACATGGGTTTATTATTCTACTGGACATACCTACAGAGATGTTGGCTGTTTATTTATTGTTTCTTTCATATAAAATAATTGAAATAGCTATCTCTGGTGGTTTCCACCAATTTTGGCCCCCAAAACTCGAATAAAGTACGCTCCTTTTTTTAAAAATAAATTATCTCTGATCATTGATAGCACCATTTAATCGTCTTGATCCACCTGTTGACACTTTTTCCAGTGTTATTATACAAATTGATGGTGATTTCAAACGATTTCCCAGGTTATTGACTCATAAAAAATCAATTTCGGGAGCTGAACATCTGGTAGAACCTCAATTTTCCACTCTTTGGTCAAAATCGACTTCATATTCGGTCTTCTCGTCCCCAAAAACATGGAAAAGGATACCTCAAAACCTCATGTTACCAACATGTTGCTAAAACGCAAAAAGTACCTATTTTTACACACATTTTCACTCATAACGCCCCTGGGTATATTCCGATCGGGCTGAAAAGTTTCGGGACACAACTAGGGCCCAAATGGAGCATGTGTGCGAAAGAACGAATTTTTTAGACCGAAAATGAAGCCTGTACACGTGATACGGCGGACGGCGGACGGACATTGCATTTTTGGAATCTACGTACCTGTAAACGGAAAAGAAAAAATTTTGAGGGGGTGTTATAAAATTTTTTTGCTGAGCGATTACATAGGTGTATTATTCACAGAATAATAAACCAAAAAAACGCTGCAAAGTCCTTGTCACATGGGTTTATTATTCTATTGGAGTTCTAGAGATTCTTGTTGGCAGTTGAATTTATTGTTTCTTTCATGTGGAATGATTGAATTAGCTATTCCTGATGATTTCCACCAATTTTGGCCCCCAAAACATGAAATAGGTACGCTTTTTTTTCCCCCCAGATCATCTTTGATCATTAGTAGTGCGATTTAATGGTCTTGATTCAGCTGTTTACAATTTTTCTAATGTTAGTATACACATTGATGGTGATTTCAGACAGTTTTCCAGGTTTTTGACTAAAAAAACCAATTTTGGGAGCTGAACAAATGGTAAAACCTCAATTTCCGCGTCTTTGGTCAAAATCGACTTCATATTCGGTATTCTCGTCCCCAAAAACATGGAAAACGATACCTCAAAAGCTCATTTTACTAACATGTTGCTAAAACGCAAAAAGTACCTATTTTTACACACATTTTCACTCATAACACCCCTGGATATATTCCGATCGGGCTGAAAAGTTTCGGGACACAACTAGGGCCCAAATGGAGCATGTGTGCGAAAGAACGACTTTTTTAGATCGAAAATGAAGCCGGTACACGTGATACGGCGTACGGCGGACGGCGTACGGCGGACGGCGGACGGACATTGCATTTTTGGAATCTACGCACCTTGAAACGGAAAAGAAAAAAGTTTGAGGGGGTGTTATAGAAATTTTTTGCTGAGCGAATACATAGGTGTATTATTCACAGAATAATAAACCAAAAGTGTACCTATTTCATGTTTTGGGGGCCAAAATTGGTGGAAATCATCAGAAATAGCTATTTCAATCATTCCACATGAAAGAAACAATACATTTAACAGCCAACAAAAATCTCTAGAACTCCAATAGAATAATAAACCCATGTGACAAGGACTTTGCAGCGTTTTTGGTTTATTATTCTGTGAATAATACACCTATGTAATCGCTCAGCAAAAAATTTTTATAACACCCCCTCAAAATTTTTTCTTTTCCGTTTCAAGGTGTATAGATTCCAAAAATGCAATGTCCGTCCGCCGTACGCCGTCCGCCGTACGCCTTCCGCCGTCCGCCGTATCACGTGTACAGGCTTCATTATTGGTCTAAAAAAATCGTTCTTTCGCACACATGCTCCATTTGGGCCCTAGTTGTGTCCCGAAACTTTTCAGCCCGATCGGAATATACCCAGGGGTGTTATGAGTGAAAATGTGTGTAAAAATAGGTACTTTTTACGTTTTAGCAAGATGTTAGTAACATGAGCTTTTGAGGTATCTTTTTCCATGTTTTTGGGGACGAGAAGACCGAATATGAAGTCGATTTTGACCAAAGACGCGGAAATTGAGGTTTTACCAAAGGTTCAGCTCCCAAAATAGGTTTTTTATGAGTCAAAAACCTGGAAAACTGTCTGAAATCACCATCAATTTGTACAATAACATTGGAAAAAGTGTAAACAGGTGAATCAAGACCATTAAATGCCACTACCAATGATCAAAGATGATCTTGAAAAAAAAAAAAAAAAAAAAGCGTACCTATTTCATGTTTTGGGGGCCAAAATTGGTGGAAATCATCATAAATAGCTATTTCAATCATTCCACATGAAAGAAACAATAAATTTAACAGCCAACAAGAATCTCTAGAGCTCCAATAGAATAATAAACCCATGTGACAAGGACTTTGCAGCGTTTTCTTTTCCGTTTCAAGGTGCGTAGATTCCAAAAACGCTGCAAAGTCCTTGTCACATGGGTTTATTATTCTACTGGACATACCTACAGGTATTATTTTGATTATTTTGAAAACATTTTGAGAGGGTGTTATAAAAATTTTTTGCCGAGCGAATACATAGGTGCATTATTCACAGAATAATAAACCAAAATGCAATGTCCGTCCGCCGTACGCCGTACGCCGTATCACGTGTACCGGCTTCATTTTAGGTCTAAAAAAGTCGTTCTTTCGCACACATGCTCCATTTGGGCCCTAGTTGTGTCCCGAATTTTTTCAGCCCGATCGGAATATACCCAGGGGTGTTATGAGTGAAAATGTGTGTAAAAATAGGTACTTTTTGCGTTTTAGCAACATGTTGGTAACATGAGCTTCTGAGATATCTTTTTCCATGTTTTTGGGGACGAGAAGACCGAATATGAAGTCGATTTTGACCAAAGAGTGGAAAATTGAGTTCTACCAGATGTTCAGCTCGCAAAATTGATTTTTTATGAGTCAAAAATCTGGGAAATCGTCTGAAATCACCATCAGTTTGAATAATAACACTGGAAAAAGTGTCAACACGTGGATCAAGACGATTAAATGGCACTACCAATGATCAAAGATAGTTAAAAAAAAAAAAAAGGAGCGTACCTAATATGTGTTTTAGGGGTCAAAAGTAATGGAAACCATCAGAAATAGCTATTTCGATTATTACGCAGGAAAGAAACAATAAATGAACAACCAACATTTCTGTAGGTATGTCCAATTGAATAATAAACCCATGTGACAAGGGCGTTTTTTTTTATTTGCATTTCAAACTTTCCACACACAAAAAAAACGAAAACCCTATTTCAAAAATCCATTTTCAAATTTGAAGGTCCACGCGCGCTAGGGATATTTATTTGGAGTTCAAATCCGTCTGAAGTTTGAAAATAGTATGAATGTCATGCGATTAGTGTTGTTATTACGATTTAGGTGGGGGAAATGCCATTTACGAATGGAGGCCCGGCGTGCGATGCACTGCTAACCAGAGAACGAATGTCTTATTACCCAGTAGTTCCACAGAAGCTTCATTCCAAATTTGAGCCTTGCAGGTTGAATACGAAAGAAATTAGTCCCAGAGCTCACTCGGCTGATCAGCGAAGTTTCATCGCAGTCCGATGAATGGTATTATAGGAACGCATACTGTACAAAAAAACGCTGAAAATCCCTGCACAACGGTTTATTATTTTGTACAGAATACCCTTCTGTTACAGATCACAGCTCTATGTATAGATAACCCGTCTATATAATATGATATGTACTATTCTATTATATGCATGTTATGTAGATCGCAGACCCTCCGTAGGTTAGTACCGAACCCCGTACTCGTTACTAGGTACCTACCTAAATCACGAGTTAAATGTTGCTAAAATAACTCTGCCGATGACAAACAGTACCTAACAAAAATAAACACACATAATGAAGTTCTGAAAAGAAATTGTTGATTAGGAGTGAAAAAAGTTGCAAAAGTACCTACCAACAAACTCCAGCCCCTTCTACGTAGATGGTATAATGAACCGTTGTGTAATAATTTACCGTTGAGTAATGATTTACCGTAGTAATAATTTACCCATCAATAATACTTCAACGTTTGTTCAAGTTTCACTACCTACCAACAAACTCCAAAAGAGCCATCATTTTTCAAATTAAATAATATCACAGAACAACCATCTCGACTTCATACTCCGCCAATATAATCAGGTGATCCCTACCAATGATTGGCCGTATTCACAAATTCCTATTGTGGGCGCGTCTCTGGTTACGAGATTTGGTTTGAATTGTATACAATTTCATTCACACTGGAGTCGAAAATGCCTGTCGGTGCAAACTTCGGGGCCTTACTGTGAACGAACTGCTGGACGTACGATGCTCCGGATGGTCTTAAAAAACTCGCAAGTTCAAGAACTATTTAAAACCGTAAAAATATTTACGTAAAAAAATTGTATAGGCGTTTTGAAAATTTCAACCCCTATTTTGAACCCCTTAGAGATGACTCACAGTAACGTCGAGCTTCGACGACCAACTAGACGCCGAACGGAACCTATAACCCGAATTTCATCAATTTTTTTTCATGGTAACTAAGAAAAGTGGCCCGTACGGCGTATGGCGTACGGCGGACAGACAGAAATATTTTTATTGCAGTTTTGGATTCTACATACCTTGAAACGTAAACCATCAAATTTTGAGGGGGGGTAAGAATTTTTTTTTTCATGCTCGATTCCAATGGTTCATTATTGAAAATAATAAACCAAAATATAGAAAGAATGAAACATTAATTTGTATATTATATGATATAAATAAAGGTTGATTATTGAATGTGGATGTCCACTGAGGAAGTATGCACTAGTGTTTCAACTTACCTATTCAGCGATTAAATGGTACAAAGTAACATTATTCTCGTCGCGTTCCATTGCATAATGGATAAAAGCGTGTATCAGAGCTATAAAGGCCAGTTTAGCTTCCTATTATACCTCCGATTTGGTAAATTTTCCCCAGCCCTGAGTTGGAACGCTGCTAAGCCCTCTCTCGAACCAAAAGGGAAAACTTTTTAGACGGGGAAACGAGCAACTTTTCCGAAAGTTTCTTTTAGCTTAATTCGAACAAAAGTTGCCCGAAATGAGGGCACCGGGCGGAAAACTAAATGTGTATTTATGAAGGTCGGCCAACTTCCTTATTACTTCCACTGTGAACGGACACCAAGAACGTGGAGAAGCAGTAGGATCTAATATTGTGTAGTTTGTATGGTTTTTATCCAGTTTGAGAGCTAACAACAAAACGTGGACCTGTAAGGGAAAATTCGCGCGGAAAATGTGTGGCTGTATGGTCGGCCAAGTCATTGTTTGGTGTATTTTTGTGGTGGGTGTGTGCTTTGTGGGAGAGGGTAGAGGGTTGCAGCTCATTTCCTCAGTCCAAAGCAAATGTGCAAATAATTCGAACTATTCAAAATAAAGTGCTCAGGAATATTGTAAACGCACCCTGGTGTATCAGAAATGATGACCTCCACAAAGACCCGGACAGCGTCATTCGGGTCATAAAAAAAAAAAAAAATAAATAAACAAAAAAAAAAAAATAATAATAATAACAGCAAGACATACGAGAAGAGGCTTCTTGTGAACTCAGATCCAGATTAGTAGACCTCCAGTTTGCTATCCAAGTACTGGACATTAGGCAATGTTCGTAGGTTAAGAATTCTCCTTTTTTGACCGAATTCTGTTCAATAACGGAAATCAACACTTATTTACCACATACCTAATGAGTTGTTTATGTAAGAAAATCTAGACAGAAAACGATTGTGAAATTTGAAAGTTCCCACTAGGAATGACGTAAGAGGTAAATTTCCAAGCAGTTCAACTCAAATCCCGCTTAGAGCGCTAGTGCACCACTTTAAACGGTGTACAGAAACGCAGTGGACGGATGGATGGAACCGCAATTGTATGAATAAATTTAAAAAAACACGTCCTCAAAATCATTGTGGTCGGTATTTTGACGTATTTTTTCACTTATTCAGAGTGATATTCAGCAAAGCTCATCTCTATTAATCAACACTCTATCGTCGTACGAAAAAGTCCACAATTTCTGCTGTAAATTTGCCACCGAATTCATGTGTTATAAAAATATAGTGTAATGTAGTAAACTAAAATGTAACAAAACCAGTGACCCGTTGGCCGGTACCTACTTGAATGGAGAAGCTATCTGTGTGTTAGGACGCCTATCAATCCACAAGACCGCAAACAGGACAAAATGCACCTTTGTACCAAGAATACAAATGTCGTCAGAACCAGACCGAACGCAAAACTCACGCAATTGGACGCTAAAAATTAAATACACTGCCAAGGTGATGGCACAGGAGCTTCCTCGTCACAATCAGAGTGACCCATTATAAAATAGAACAGACTCGGAAGCAAAATAACATAACATTACATTACATTACATAACATTACATAACGTTAAATATACATATTACATAACATAACATTACATGAAATATACATATAATACATAACATGACTTCCATAATACATTACGTCCATTATACATAACTAGCCTGACCGCTCGCTTCGCTATCCGAGATTCGCTGTACGCAGTATCGTGGAACCAACAAACGACGGAAAAATCCCATACCCTACCGGGTATTTGTGCCCAATTTTATCAAAATCCGTCAAGCCATTCAGGAGTTCAGGAGGACCATGGTCGACCATATTTCCGCTATGGTCAGGGAATTAAAAATGCGCCTACGTTCAACTTGGGAGGCTACCGGATATTGGTGCCAAATTTGGTCGATATCCGTTGAACAATTCGGGATTCGACCATGGAGGGGCCCATGGATGCGCTATGGTCGACCGCGGGGGTAGTCCGAAGGGTCGATCGTAGATAGAATTTCACGTAGATTACGAATACGCGATAAAAAATAGGGGTTACCATTTCAATTAACGAAGTTGACCATGGTCGACCATAGTTCCGCTATGGTCAGGGAATTAAAAATGCGGCGTTGCACAACTTGGGAGCCTACTGGATATTCGTGCCAAATTTGGTCGATATCCGTTGAGCAATTCGGGATTCGACCATGGAGGGGCCCATGGATGCGCTATGGTCGACCGCGGGGGTAGTCCGAAGGGTCGATCGTAGATAGAATTTCACGCAGATTACGAATACGCGATAAAAAATAGGGGTTACCATTTCAATTAACGAAGTTGACCATGGTCGACCATAGTTCCGCTATGGTCAGGGAATTAAAAATGCGACGTTGCACAACTTGGGAGCCTACTGGATATTCGTGCCAAATTTGGTCGATATCCATCAAGCCATTCAGGAGTTGACCATGGTCGACCATAGTTCCGCTATGGTCAGGGAATTAAAAATGCGACGTTGCACAACTTGGGAGCCTACTGGATATTCGTGCCAAATTTGGTCGATATCCGTTGAGCAATTCGGGATTCGACCATGGAGGGGCCCATGGATGCGCTATGGTCGACCGCGGGGGTAGTCCGAAGGGTCGATCGTAGATAGAATTTCACGCAGATTACGAATACGCGATAAAAAATAGGGGTTACCATTTCAATTAACGAAGTTGACCATGGTCGACCATAGTTCCGCTATGGTCAGGGAATTAAAAATGCGACGTTGCACAACTTGGGAGCCTACTGGATATTCGTGCCAAATTTGGTCGATATCCATCAAGCCATTCAGGAGTTGACCATGGTCGACCATAGTTCCGCTATGGTCAGGGAATTGAAAATGCGACGTTGCACAACTTGGGAGCCTACTGGATATTCGTGCCAAATTTGGTCGATATCCGTCGAGCCGTTTGGCCGTGCATAGAAGGACAGACAGACAGAGCGCATGCGCAGGGCGAACCGCTGGCTCTATCATGTTGAAATTTATATGGGACCTCAATGGGCCCTACCCGCTTAATCCCTGAGAATTACATTGAAATTGGGTGAAATCTTTGGTTACTACGGCTGTAACAAGGAAATTGAATCTATTTCACGCCAGCGCATGCGCAGAGCGCACCGAGGGTCCGATCATGCTGAAATTCATACTGGAACTCACTAGGCCTTGTCCAAACAACCCTTGAAAATTTGAGCGAAATTGAATCAAAATTGTGAAAGTTATGCGTGTTTGTTGAATTTAACGTTAGCGCATGCGCAGGGCGTACCGCTGGATCAATCATGTTGAAATTTGTATGGGACCTCAAGGGGCCTTATCCGCACCATCCCTCAAAATTTGAGCTGAATCAATTCAAAATCGTGGAAGTTATGGCTGTAACAAGGAAATGCGGACAGACTCACAGATTCACAGACTCACAGACCGACAGACACGGAACCAAATTTGTTCAGTAGGCTTTGAAACGCAAAATGCAAGTGGAAATTTTGATTTCTGAAGACAAAAATTTTTTGGCTCACGAAAGTGAACACAAGGCTTCCGCTGCTTCGCAGACTCGGAAGCAAAACTGACAACTGACCCAACAGAGAAAGCTAATATAATCCAGGAGACAACAAAAACAAATAAGAAGACGAAGAAGCATTTCCTATCGAGATGACAAATTGAGTCGAATCGATTGTGAAAACGAACGGTTTTGGAGTAGGAATCAGATTTCGGGGACAGGGCTCAAAGCGGGCGTGGCGAACAACATTTTTACTCGACTGAGCATGCGCGGATGGGCCACTTTTCTCAGTTGCCATGGGGACACCAGGTCCCAGGACCAACCTGCCAGTTTCAGGGGCCTAGGTTTCGATTTCGATTGCAGGGCATCGATTACTGTCGCTTGAGTTCGATAAGATGTTTGGAGCACACCATGGATGCTCTACTAGAATATTGAATATTCATAGAATTTCCGTTCCATAGCCAGAGAAATCTGGCGAGTCACTGTTGAACTTTGTGAAAAATGCTAGGTACAGTGTGGGCTGTTCTCGATACATTTAGCGAATTTTCAAAGAAAATGAAGCTATTGCAATGGCTTCGAAATTTAAATAATATAAATTTTTGGAAATTTTCTTCATAGAAATCCGTTTCAGACCATTCTAAAACGATTCCTGAAATTTAACACTTTTTTATATGTATATATATAAGTAGTAAGTGGGTACGTTGGGGACACTTTCACTTGACTCTCTGATGTTTTTTATTTTCACTTGAATCTCTGATGCTTTTTATTTTCACTTGACTCTCTGATGCTTTTTATTTTCACTTGACTCTCTGATAAAACTTTTTTAACACAAAACATCAGAACCAGTGACTTTTTCATTTATCGACTTAAATCCCTGATAAAATTTTTTTAAACACAAAACATCAGAACCAATGACTTTATTTAGACAGTGACTTTTTAAAAAAAATATTTTTTATCAGAAACTCTAGTGAAACTCTAAACATTTTTCAATCGTAAATAAAAATGCAAATTTAGGACTATTTAGGGGTCGATATTTTCGAAATTTAGCTCCCTCTGATGTTTTCACTAGAAAAAATGAGAGGGGTTAGTTAAAAGGATCTCTCCAATAAAATAAAAATGTCTCATCCATTTTTACAATTTTCACTTAAGCATATCGAATTCATTGAATGTTTCGCATATATCGATAGAAATAAAGATATGAAAGTGTACAGGTTTATAGAACAACTGTTATACGGAGAAATTCCCAACGATAAAATACTCAGTTTTAAATCGTTGCTTAAAACCGAGGGAGTTGAAAAATTCGTAAACACTGTTAAGAAAACAATACCCGTATCTCCCAATAAAGACTTGAAATATAAAAGGAAAAATATCAAAGAAAATATGTTGGAGAATTATGTCATTCGTAATAAACGAGATAAGAAATTTCTACAAGAGTTGAACGTAAAGATTTTTTTAAACATGATCCCTACTAAAAATATAATTGTGGACGATGGTAATATTGTCGATATAAAATTACCTTGATCTAATTGTTCGTTTTAATGAGGAATCCTCATTAAAACACATTGAAAATAAAATCTCCTTCATATTCCAAACATCCTGAGCTTTTAGCAACAGTATCGAAACTGAAACTCAAAATCCTTCTTCAGTTTGGCTTTACTCTCATTATAAAGCAATTTTCTAAGTTGATATTCAGTAGCATTTTTAGGAACCTTAATCTTTGTTTCTTTAAGCATTACCTTTACTTCCTCCTTTGTAAGGAGCGGTGGTTCACCATCGACACCCAATAAACGTTCTTTTAACAACCCTTTAGAATATCTATACTCCCTCAATGCACGTTGAATCTCGTCTAGTGCGTCACAGTTTCTATCATAAAATCGAAATTCAGGTTTCTTTACAAACTCCCAGAAACCTCCATGTTCATCACATATATCTAATGCCTCGTCGCATAAAACCATATCTCTTTATTTATTATAGAAAATATTTTTTTTTTTTAGACCTGGTAAATTACCGGGTCTAAAAGTTTTCAACAGTACGAAAATAATTTAAAACCCAATATATTTAAAGGTGGGGGCGAATCGACGCCACCTTTTTAAATTAAAAAACTCTTAGGATTTCTAGAGCCTCATGCTATCTAGCTTGTTGCGTGTGAACTAAAGGAAATGATAAATAATGCGAGATTAATATTCCGTACACTATCTCAAAGGAGGCCAGCTAGTTGACCTTGCATTCCCATTTCAGATAGTTCGCAGTTCCTATCTCAATATTCACAATCAGTTTCTCCTCAACTGTTCAACATGGCACAACCTCCTGAATATTTAAAGTTAGCTTATTGTGATGATTATGATTTCTGTGAAGAAATTTTAAAAGTGGAACAATATCACCAGGAATGTTTGAGTTTCGTGCAGAAAGTGAAAAATTGTGTTAGTGCAAGTGAAGCCAGAGAACTAATCACGAAAAACAATGTGAGTCTACCAGGTAGTAGAAAATGTGATTTTCAAAAGCTTTTGAAAATCCCAAAAGTGTCTAATATATCAAGAACTCCAGATCAAATGCATCAGTACCTACAAAAATTTGTTGTATTTGACCATGAAATGGAAAAGGTGAAACTTCCTAATCAAAATAACATTATGGAAGTAGAGAATTACCTTATTAAATCTGGTGATTTGATAAAGAAGCAAACATCAAGACTTTTTTATACTACTGCTGTTTATGGATACTACTTGGAAGTGTATTTTCAACATATGAAGATCACAGGAGAGGATTGGAATCTCTGTTTAAAAGAAAAGCTACATGTGTCCTTGAGTTATAGTAAGAAGTTGAGAAGAGTTGGAGTGATTGTGAAAGACCATCAAAAACTTAAAATGTTGAGTATTTCATTTTTGCGCTCAACTACAGTGATAGTGAATGTTAACCTTGAGGGGGCTCACGCGTGAGCTCCTAGAAGGTCATTCCAGAGAACATTCTGAGCTGAAATATTCTGGACTCAACTACAGTAATATTAAGATCAGCCTGTAACCTTGAGAGGGCTCACGCGTGAGCCTCTTGAAGGATATCTGAGGAAATATTACCAGTTGGAGTTGAAGCAAAATAATGTGTCTGATATATTTTTTATTGAGAATGTTCCCAATAAAAAATTGTTATTTATATTGTTTATCCTTTTTTTCCCCCCTTTTCTTATCAAGGTAAGTTTTAGATTTCCTCTTTTATAATATTTTTAAGTGGCATATAGTTGAGAGTGACTTCTGAAACCAAAATTACGTAAGCAAAAGTGTTTTCTGGCACATTCTTTTCAAAATCTGCTCGTAAAATTATATTACTTTTTTGTCCAGATATGGACTGTGGTTGTCTAGTCATATTCACACTGAATATTGGATAGTTCTCTTTGAAGGACTGAGGCTCATGATATGGAAGGGATGAGTCTTGGCATACTATTCTTTTGAAATCTGTGTACATGGTGTAAGCTAAACTAAAATCCCCTGAACTCCAATCTAAATTCAAATGTTCTTCAGGATAACTTTTTCCTGCTACTTCAAAACTAATATTTTTAACATTCAAATGATCAAATTTGGAATTATTTTTCTTTTGATCATTTTTTCTGGCAGTTTGGAAGGCAACAAATCCCCAGATCGGATTCTGTACATTTCTATAAATATTGGTAATATTGAAATTCAAGGTTTTCCCAGTGACATTCTGTTCAATACATTGCAATTTTTTAAAGTGAAACAAATAAGGAGCGGTACTAAGTTCAGCAATTAATTTAGCTTTGGATTCACTTTCATATTCAATTATTGGGACTCGCAGGTAGAAAGTTTTAATTTCCACTTTTCCCGCCACACCTTCAGGAGAGGTACTGTAACGGAAGAGTACATTATCATCAGAATTTCTAATGAATGTAATTTCAAATCCTCCCTTATAAATTGGTGCAATATCGCTGAAGAATCCAAGACCTAAATCAGTCAAGTTACCATTCGCGTTGAAATTTCCACCACCATTCACTTTAGAATTGAAACCAGAATTCATTAATTTACCATTATAGTTTGATGGTCCTGAGAAAGAAGCTATGCCCATCACCGTACTAGCAATACCTGGTTCTTCAATTTCATCAATAACCGTATTGTGCTTTTTTACTTCAATTTTGGAAAAAAGGTGTGCAACAAAATTGTCAACCATCATTATTGTATCACTGATTCCATATGTTTTTGTTGCATCTTTAGGAATGTATTTTCCAGCAATGTAATATTGAATATTGCTGCTAAGAAACTCGTCATCTAGAAGCAATTTGAAAACCGTTCTCTTATTCTCAGAGTTAAATTCCAAATTAGATTCAGGATTAAAGTTTCGATACTGAAGCCTTGTGATTTCAGAATCGTATTTCGAGTAGATTGATTTAATTTGATTCATTTTTATTATAGAATACATTCTTTTAACTAACCCTCCAAAAGAAAAAGTCACTGGTTCTGATGTTTTTTGGTAAAGTCGAATACAAGTCGAGAACATTTAAAGAAGAGTTTTCAAAACTCTTAAAGTGGGGTGGCCAAATTGGCCACCCTCTTTAACGTTAAAGTCGAATACAAGTCGAGAACATTTAAAGAAGAGTTTTCAAAACTCTTAAAGTGGGGTGGCCAAATTGGCCACCCTCTTTAACGTTAAAGTCGAATACAAGTCGAGAACATTTAAAAATTTCTTTTAAAACTCTTAAAAAAGTTTTTTTATAGAATCGAAATTCTATAAAAAATATCAAGATAGTGGAATAGAAAATATTAAAATCCAGTTCTGAAAACTTCCCCATGTTTCAAAAGTGATAGTTTGATAGGATCCACACTTTTAATTTCTTTCTTATTTTTATTATATTCATTTAGAATAGTACTTTTCATATTTATATAATTTTTTATTTCTTGTTCAATATCATTGAACTCTTCATCAGATATTTTACCGTCTTTAATTGCTTTTCTGAACTTTTCTTCAATCGAATCTAATTTAGCTTTTGCCAAAAGCTCAATTTCTTTGTGTTTATTAATTTTTTTATTGAAAAATCCGCTTGAAGTCCTTAATATTATCGATAAGGTTGTCAATCCTACAGAAATTGGAACACTGAATGGAATTATTATTGGTAATGCTATAGAAGTATTAACCAGGCCGAGTTCTGAGAGGGCGAATAAAAATTCAGTACCGTAAAGAGTGCTGGAAATTTTTCCATATTTTTTTTTCAAACCATTTCTCATTTTCACTTCATCTTCTAAAAATTTGTATTGATTGATAATTCGATTGATTCTATAATTGTTCTCATTAAACTCGGGAAAAATTATTTTTGGATATAATCTAGGATGAGTTATTGGAGTAAATTCTTCAGGGGCTGAAGGTGTTTCATTATTATTTGTGTACATCATTTTATTATAGAAAAAATTTTTTTTTTTTATAGAATCGAAATTCTATAAAAATATCAAGACTATAAAATTTAATAAAAGAAATTAAGATTTTCCTTCAATGTTCTCATGCTATTTACAAAATCGTGTCCTTCTGATAGCTTTTTCAAAATTAATAAACATAAATGTCCACAGATAGGCGGATCATATTGGTTTTGGATTTGCTCCTCATTATAAAATAAATTTTCTGAACCTAAATATTGAACAAGTTCTCTTGGTGGTGGTGCATTTCCATACGAGTCAAAATAATATTTTAAATTGTTATTTTTATGAAATGCAGTCCAGTGGCTTCCAGCCTCATCAGAATTTTCTAGATTTATAATTCCACATTCCGTGTGGTTCACTTTCTCTGGTAAATCATCCTTCATGAAAACTCCTCTGAAGTTTTTAATTTTCATTTTTTTCGATAATCTTTCAATATCAAAATTGGTAAGAGGCTGGAAGCTATTTAGTTTTTTGATTTGGTAGGTTTCTTTTTAGGTTTCTTTTTAGGTTTTGAAATAGTTTTTTTCTTATTCATTCCAGAGCCAATACTTAAACTTTTTACATTTTTTGCTAGTCTCTCCATTTCCAAATTGTGTCGTTTGATTTCTGCTTCTTCAGCAGATTTATGCTTAGAATCAATAACGCTGGAAGCTACTGCAGCTCCACCACCTAATAATGCCCCAAGAGCACCAATTCCTGCAAAAAGTAAGGGTAAAAACCCACCTGAATGATTTATTTGCAACTGATCATAATTCATTTCCAATTCCAACCCTTTTTTGTTTTTGATACATTTATCTAGCTTTTTTTTCTGAGTTTCATTTAACAGGATTTTATGATTTCCATTTCCACTAATATCTGCAAAAGCCAGTCGTACTTTTACTGGAACACGTTTTTTATAAGCAGATCTTATTTTTTTCATTTGTATTTCTGACAAATTTATTTGATGTGTAATCATTTTATTATAGAATACATTCTTTTAACTAACCCCTCCAAAAGAAAAAGTCACTGGTTCTGATGTTTTTTGGTAAAGTCGAATACAAGTCGAGAACATTTAAAGAATATTTTCAAAACTCTTAAAGAGGGGGGGCGAATCGCCTCCCCTCTTTAACCTTTAAAGTTTTTTTTCGTATAATAAAGATGAGTAAATACGAGATTGAACCAATTCCGTTTGATAAAAAAGAGGCTAGAAAAGAACTGTTACCATTACCTTTAAGAGCATTAATAGTAGGAACTTCCGGTTGCGGGAAAACAACACTTCTCTATAATCTCATCACAAAATCATGGGGAATCCCCTTTCATTATCTATATATTTTTTCAAAATCTCTGGATCAGAATGCATATGAGATTTTGAGAAGAGTTTATGAAATAATTTCTGCAAAAGATGGTGTGGAAATAGCGCAGTTTTTCAGTAATTGTGACGAGATTATACCCCTAGATGATTGCCAGTCGAACAGTTTGGTAGTTTTTGATGATTGTGTTAATGTTCAACAGCAACAAGTTATTAAAGATTATTACGTGAGAGGGCGTCATAAGAAAATCTCGTGTGTTTACTTGACACAATCATGGTCAAAAGTTGATAAACAACTCATTAGAAACAATATTAATTTTTTATGTGTATTTAGACAAGGACCAAGATACATGCGAGATATTTATGATGAATATGTGGGAAGTGATTTCACTTATGATCAATTCAAAGAATTATGCTATTCTAGTTGGGATGAGGACTTTGGTTTTCTAACGATTGACCTAACAAAGAAACGCAGTAACGGACGTTACCGAAAGAAATTTGGTGAAATATTTTAGATAAAAAATATAGATTTTAAGTTTGTTTTTTATAGGGATTCCCTATAAAAACGCTACATGGATAACTTCAAAAATCGCCTTGGGAAACGCTTAAAACATCGCCTTGGGAAACGCTTAAAACATCGCCTTGGGAAACGCTTAAAAACGCAAAAATAGCGTTCCTAAGCGTTTGAGCGTTTGAACGTTTTAACGTTTTAACGTTTGACCGATTTTAAAAAAAATTTTTCCTATAATAAAAACATGACAACAAAAATTACTGTACAACAAGCGCTTAGACAGAAATTCAAAGAAGCGCAAAATGAAGTGATGAAAGAAAAAGAAGCGAAACTTAGAGAAATCAAAAAGATTGATCAACCCTCTGAAGATGAACAAATAATTTTCACAAAACCAAAACGTAAGCCCATGACTGTGGCTGAAGCTAATAAATCGATTAAACTCAAGAAAAATTTACAGAAATTAGCAAAACAAGAAAGGGTTAACCAAGCATCTGATAAGGAAACAAGAGAAGTTATAGGTGAAGTTATAGGCTTATGAACCTATAACTTCACGATTAGATAAGGTAGAAAAAGCAGTGAAACAGACTGATGAAGATCTTGGTAAAAAATTAGAACTCATTCCTGTAATAAAAACAATTAACCCCTTGGCTATCAGTTCGCCTAAAAAAGTTACTTTTAAAGATGTTGATGACGAGGTTAAAAGTATTGATAATGATACTGAAGATACTTTAAATCAAAGCTTTTCAAGTGACAATGCAGATAGGGATTATGAAATGGAAACAATTTTACAAAAAAGTGTTAAATTACCAAACTCTTCTGTAGGTCCTTTAGGTATTGGACCAATTGCAGAATTATATATTCTTCATCCTGATAGACAATTTGGAATATACCCTTTAAAAAATCATATCTTTATTGGAAATAAACAGATACGGGTAAATGGAAATGATATTGAAATAGAAAAAATGAAATATTCCGGTACTGAAGGCTTATGGAAGCTCTTAACAAAACCCATAGCTTCTGATATTCCATCCAAAGATGAATACACTAATGAAGACTTTAAAGCTTATACAAAAATCCTCATTCAAACAGATAGCATGTTTCAAAATAATAATCCCGAATCTAAACAACCAAAATCAAGTGTTAGTAAAAAATGGAAAGAAATCATAAAACCTATCTGGGAGTATAGTAAAAAGAAAAAGATTGGCACTGGGTTGATTAAATATACTGAAAATCCTGTAGAATTTAAATATATAGATAATTTGAATCAACTTACACAAAGACTATACTATTTGTATGCGCAAGAGCAGGCAGGAAATAATAATTTTCACAATGAAAAATTGGGAATTATAAATTTCATTAAAGATCAACTGGAGAAAGATATTGATAAACCCAAAGGAACTGAATACTTGATTAAAATTATTAATAATTTACCCAAAAATATGATAAAAAATGGTTCTGGTATTTTCAATACTATTCTTAATAAACTTGGGCCTGTTATTCCAGAAATGCATCTCCCAGGTGGTTATCAATATTGTGGACCATTTACTAAATTGGATAAGAGATTAAATAGAGGTGATGAAGGTATAAATAGTCTTGATAAAGCCTGTAAACAACATGACATTTTTTACAGAGATCATGAGAAAACTAGTGATAGGCATCTTGCTGATAAAAAATTGGAAGTAGAAGCTGATAAAATTATGAAAAGTTCAACAAATATCGGTGAAAAATTGGGGGCTGCTACAGTAAAAACTGCTATGAAAACCAAAAGATTCTTTGGGATGGGTGTATATTAATTTTTTATAAGATTCACATCTTATAAAAAAACTTTTTTTCCTATAATAAAAGCATGACTCTAATAAAGATTTCTGATAAACACCAAGATCTAAAAATAACTTTTGCTCAAAAAATTGTTCTAAATCCCAATAAAAATTATAAACTTGGAATAGTAAAGTTATTATTTACTTCACCTTCTCTTTCATTTCAAGTAAAAGATGTATTGATATCATTAAAATTGCTTATTACAGATGTATGGTATCATCACGAGTATGTGTTAGATGGCACATTTACTGTTGAGACGTTTAGAAGAGAATTATATTTAAAAATAAAAAGTTATATAACTGAACTCATGGAGGGTTTTGAAAAGAATAAAACATTATATAAATCACAAATTGACACATTAAAAAAAACAAAACCTGAAAGTTTGGTTTTTAAAGTAGACTACACTACAAATCGTAATAGATTTTTTCTTAAATCTCCTGTTTTAATTGAAATTTTACGTTTTGGAAATTTCTGTGAACTATTTGATTTTAAACAATGTAAAACACCTGGGGATTATTTTGAAGTTAATAAGGACTACTATTCTGAAGACAACCCAAAGTTAATCAAACCTATTTCGTTAATTGAATGGCATTGTAATATTATTGATTATAGTTTTGCTAATCATGATGAGCATTCCCATCTTCATAGCGAACATGAATTACTGCATGTATCTTTGATAGAGACACTGATTCTCCCCAATACTATTTATATGGAAACAAATAAAAAGATTCTTTACAGACCTATACGAGAAGGAATGAGAGATATTAAAGAGATTAAACTATCATGTAGAAATGAAAATGGAGATGAGCTGCAATTTGAAAATGTTACAGTTTATTTGCATTTGATTGAAGAGTGAGTGAGGAGCTTCTTTTTTATGAGATATTTCTCATAAAAAACCTTTTTTCCTATAATAAAATGGATAATGATTTAACTGATCCTATTTATTGCCATAAATGTAAGAAGAAAACTAATAATGTTGATGCTGAAAGAGTGCAAACTATCAACGGGAGATGGAGAGTGGCTGCTAAATGCTCAAAATGTAAAACCAAAAAGAGTAAATTTATCACTTCACCTGAGAAAGAAAATTCTGAAGAACCTGTAGTAGAAGATCTGAATGATGATGAAAAATTATCTCTTGCTAAAGAATTACACAAGCCAATAAGAAATAAATTTCAAAAAAGGACAATATTTACTAAAGGTATTGATGATTTGTGGGCTGCTGATTTGATAATCATGAAAAATTATGAAAAAGAGAATGATGGATACGGCTATATGCTTAATGTTATCGATACATTTTCAAAATTTGCATGGGCCTTACCCTTGAAGAAAAAGGATGGAAAAAATGTTGTTAAAGCTTTTGAGAAAATAATAGAAAAAGCAAAATCTCAAAATCATAATGCCCCCAATTTGCTTCATACGGATAAAGGATTGGAGTTTGAAAATAAACTTTTCAAAGATTTTCTGAAAAATCACCAAATAAAAATGTATCATACACAGAATGAAGAAAAATCTGCCATTATTGAAAGATTTAATCGTACATTGAATGGTAAAATGAAAATTCTTTTTGAAGTTGAGAATGATAAAAAATGGGTTGATTTTCTACAGGATTTAATTAATGAATACAATTATAAAGATTTTCATAGATCTATTGGTATGAAACCATCAGAAGTCACAAAATTAAATCAAAATGACGTTACAGTACGATTATTTGGAAACAAAAAAAATTTACAGAAAGTTAAATTCAGTGTTGGTGATAGGGTTCGCATCAAAAGATTTAAAAAAACTTTTGTAAATAAATATGAAGCAAATTGGACCAGAGAAATTTTTGTGGTTTCTGATATTCTCTCTACTAATCCAATAACATACAAAATCAAAGATTTAAATGATGAAGATATTGAAGGATCTTTCTATGCTCAAGAACTACAAAAAACAGAATTCTAGAATTATGAATAAAATGATTTATATAAAAGATTTCTTTTATATAAATAAAATGAACACAACGAGCTCATGTTGCTAACTGGTTCATTATCCATCCTATGATAAGTAGTATCCATACAAGAATAGACAAAAAGAAAAAGTGGGTGGATAAAAAAAATGAGGGGTTAGTTAAAGGAATCTCTTTTCTAATAAAAATGAACGATACGAAAAAAAATTATATATCCTATAATAAAATGGATAATATTAAAAAACATTGTGAAAAGTGCGATGTTAACATCACCTATAAAAATTGGGCTAGACACCTAAAGTCTAAGAGCCATGAGAAAAACGACCCTGACCGAACTCTTAAACCTCGACAAAGAACCATTGAGAAAGGATTCAGAGTTAAAGATTTGAGAAATGAAGCGAAAGATTACAATTTAAAAGGTATTTATACAATGAAGAAAAATAATCTTATTACAGCTTTAAATGATATTAAAAATGTATTCTTTAAGAAAAGTGATCTAGAAAAACTAACTGTTAAAGAACTACGCGAAATAGCTAAAGAAAAACATATTAAAATTAAAAAACCGAATAAAAAAATCAATATCATCGAACATCTAATGCACCCACAAGGGCATGCATTTAAAGTAAAAACAGTAAAAATGTTCAATTTCGACGATGACTTGATTAATGAAAACAAAGAAAAACGAAAATCTCCTTTTACTATTATAGAAACTAAATCTCGATTCATTAAAAAATTTAAAACTACAGAAATCGATTATACTATAAAATTATCTAATATCATACAAGTCGAAAAAGCTGTATTTGCTATGTTAAATTTGGCTAAAGAAAAATCTAATTTCCAAACCGGGGATAAAATTATGATCGTTGCCCAAAACCCTCATTTTCACCATGATATATCGAAAGATTTAAGTAGTAAATCAAATGTTTTATCTCGTATACAAGCTAAAGAATTTATCCAACACGTAAGCAACATTATTAGTTCCAACGAATACGTTGACATAACAAATACTACGTTTCACATTAAAATCATTAATTTACCGAGAGGAGCAAAAGGCGCCAAAATATTGAACTTAGCCAAAAGTAAACATACGAAACAATGTATTACTCAAATAAAAAATTCCGATAATCTGTGTTGTCCAAGAGCCATAATTACCGCGTTAACTTATCATACTAATAAAATTTTCGGTAGAAAACTTACAAAAAACGATATAAAAGTTTTAAGAAAGGGCCGAAAAATTCAAACAAAATTAGCCACAGAACTTTGCGAAAAAATGGGTTCATACACCGAGGAAGGTTTCACATTGCAAGATATCAAAGTTGTTGAAGAATTATTAGACATTCAAGTTAAAGTTATCTGCGCCGAAAATTTCAATACCGTTATTTACGAAGGAGAAAAGAAAGATACTATAATTTATCTTTATAAAGACGGAAATCATTTTGACGTGATTAATAGTGTAGCAGCCTTTTACGCTTCATCTTATTACTGTAAAAAATGTGATACTCCTTATAATAACAATAACAAACACGAATGCAAAATGACTAGAAATAAAAATGTCTGTACACTCTGTAAACAAATACAACACGATGAAAAAGATAAAAATAAAATATTCTGTAACGATTGTAACCGTTATTGTTATAATGATAATTGCTTTAAAAATCATAAAGAAGTTTGTAAAATAACCTATAAATGTTTAAACTGCGGGAAAATTTGCAAAAGAACCGACGAACATAGATGTGGTTCTGGAAAATGTCGAAACTGTCAAGAAATATTCGACGATATAGGTAATCATGAATGTTTTATGTTAGCAAGACGGTCAAACGGCGGGTATTGTACTGGGCCTTGCGTTTGTAATAAGCAATCCAGTAAGAAACTCGAAAGTTGTACTTACACCGAAAAATACATAACATTTGATTACGAAGCAATGCAGGAAACCGGTGTTCACGTGCCGAATGTAATTGTTCAAAATTATTTCGATGGAACCAAAATGAATTTCAAAACTAACGAAGAATTTTGCAAGTGGCTAATTTCTAAAGAACACAAAGGATACACTGCCATAGCACATTATGCAAAAGGATATGATTCTCAGTTCATTTTGAAATACTGCGTCGAAAATACTCTGAAACCTTACACTATTTATAATGGAACTAAACTAATGTTATTAGAAATTAAAGGAATAATAAGAATAATCGATAGCTCTAACTTCGTTGCATCTCCGTTATCTGCTTTTCCAAAAACGTTCGGATTAACAGAACTCAAAAAAGGATATTTTCCCCATTATTTCAATACTCGAGATAATCAAAATTACGTTGGGCCAATTCCTGATACTAAATTTTATGGGCCTGATTCAATGAAACCCGAAGTAAGAAAAGCATTTTTGAAATGGCACGCTGAAAAAGTAAAGGAAAATTATATATTCGACTTTCAGAAAGAAATATTAGAATATTGTGAATCAGATGTCGATATTTTGCGAAGGGGTTGTATTGAATTTAGGAAGCAATTTTTAGACATAGCTAATATCGATCCTTTCCAATATTTAACTATAGCGAGTGTTTGCATGGCCATTTTTCGGTCAATGCATCTCAAAGAAAATACTATCGCTGTGAATAAAGAAATTAGAAAAGAAACATTTAGTAAAGGTTCAATAGCTTGGCTTAGTAATTTTAAAAATGTACAACATGCTTTAAACGGTGGAGAAGTTACAATTTGTGGAGCAAAGGTTGATGGCTACGATAAAAAAACAAATACCGTGTACCAGTATCATGGTTGTTTTTGGCATGGATGTCAAAAATGTTTCCACGAAGATACTATTAATAATGTAAACAATGAAACTATGGGCGATTTGTTAGAAAAAACTAATCAAAGGAGTAATCAAATAAAAAATGCCGGTTTTAAATTGATAGAAAAGTGGGAATGTATTTGGTTAAAATCGGAAGCTTATAAATCATCATTAAATAAAAATATAAGGGTTATTGAACCATTAAATCCTAGAGATGCGTTCTATGGCGGTAGAACCAATGCTAGTAAATTGAAAGTCGTAAATAAAAAATTAAGATATATCGATGTTTGTAGTTTGTATCCAACAGTTCAATATTTCGATTATTATCCCTTAGGTCATCCAACAAAAATTCATAAACCTGAGAAATATGATGAAAATTGGTACGGTTTAATCAAATGTAAAATATTACCTCCTAAAAAATTATATCACCCAGTTCTCCCGATCAAAAGAGATAAACTTCTATTTATTTTATGCGAAAAATGTTTTGAAGATAAATGTAATACTTGTTCACACGATGAAAATGAAAGAGCTCTGGTTGATACTTGGACTACAGATGAAGTAAATAAAGCTATTGAAAAAGGTTATAAGATTCAAGAAATTTACGAAGTATGGCATTTCAAAGAAAAAAGTAATGAATTGTTCAAAGAATATGTAAAAAAATTTATGAAAATAAAACTAGAGACTAGCCCGTGGGAAAGCGACTTTGAAACTATTGAAGAATATATAAAAAGCATTAAAGAAAGTCTCGATATAGATTTAGAAAAAGAAAGAATTCAACCAAATCCTGGACGAAGAGCAGTAGCAAAGATTTGTTTGAATTCTTTGTGGGGGAAGTTTGGACAAAGATTGAACATGTCACAATCTGAATACATTATAGATGTAAAAAGATGGTACGATATACTTTTAGATGACAGACTAGAAATTGGCTCATGCCATTTTCTGAATGACAACATCGTACAAATATCTTATAAATTTTTGAATCAATACATCGAAGATAGTTTTTCAACAAATGTTTTCGTTGCGGCTTTTACTACATCAAATGCAAGATTGAGACTATATGATATGCTTGATAAATTGGGAGATAATGTCGCGTATTATGATACTGATAGTATTGTTTACATTGATGATGGAAAAACTCTTGTAAAAACAGGTTGTATGTTAGGTGAGTGGACTGATGAATTGGGAAAAAATAATCACATCGTAGAATGGCTTAGTACTGGTCCAAAGAGTTACTCTTATATAACCAATCAAGGGAAAGAAACTATTAAAATTAAAGGATTTACTTTAAATTACCAAAACGGCAAATCATTAAATAGAGAAACTATGAACAAAGTTTTAACGAAAGAAATAAACAACGTTAAGCTTAAATTTAACATGATTACGCGAAATGTAAAAGATAAAACATTAGTAAACAAAGAAGTGGAAAAAGAGTTTAGATTTCTGTATGATAAACGAAATATAATTGAAAACAAAGAAACCGATATTATTGATACTTTACCTTGGGGATATTAAACGTAAACATTTAAGAAGCTCTTTATATCAATATCGGTTTTTATCCCGAGGAATTACAACTTACGAAATTTTTTATAATAAATATGTTCTGTTTGAACCTTTCATTGTGTATCGATAAGATATTCGTAATTATAATATTTTTAATAGCTCTAGTTTTCATCTACATTATAAATGAAACTGGAATCAATCACAGAATTATCGGAGCTTCAGAGCAGAGTTTAAAAGTATTCAAGATAAAAAATGTGTAAAAATAAGTTTCAAGTCAGTTTTTATAGGGAACCCCTATAAAAAACACAATGTATAATTATTGTAAGTCTAAGTTTTGGAAAAGGAAATAACAATAAACACTGGAATAGTCGAGACCGTACAAAAATTCTGTTTAAAGAGCTCCGCGGTCGGAAAACCGACCGCAGAATCTCATACGAAATAAAAGCTGGAAACCGATATTATTGATACTTTACCTTGGGGGTATTAAACGTAAACATTTAAGAAGCTCTTTATATAAAAATCAGTAGTAAGTGGGTACGTTGGGGACACATTCTTGTTTTTTCACTTGAAAAAAAAAATGAACGCCTTAAATTAAAATATTTTAACAACTTAGTATAATATTATTGTTTTAGTGGAAAAATTCCAATAAAACATTTTTTTTATTAAAATTAATAATTAAACAAACTTGATGTTATGCATGTCATTCTACGAATTTTAAAGCATGCATATCTTTTCCGTTATATTTTTTCATACCATTATAAACGATTTTAACTTGGTCCTTAACCATTTTAGTTAAATCGTTTTTAGTTAACATATCGTTGTATCGAGATGGTAAATAAACATTAAAATCGTTCTCCAAGTTGAGGAGAATAGCTCCACCGTTTTTTGTTTTCTTAAATTCTCCACCGAGAATCTGGTAAGACTTTCCCTCAACCAAATCCGAGAGTTTGTTGTATGTTTGTTCAAAATTAAGTTTTTGTAATAATGCGCTTTTACTCATTTTTATTATAAAAGTTATTCTTTTAACTAACCCCCCCAAAAGAAAAAGTCACTGGTTCTGATGTTTTGTGTTAAAAAAGTTTTATCAGAGATTCAAGTGGAAATAAAAAACATCAGAGATTCAAGTGAAAATAAAAAGCATCAGAGATTCAAGTGGAAATAAAAAACATCAGAGAGTCAAGTGAAAATAAAAAACATCAGAGAGTCAAGTGAAAGTGTCCCCAACGTACCCACTTACTACTTATATATTTATATATGTATGTGTCATTCCAGACGATAACTCTCGAAAGAATTGAGATAAAAAGTTCAAATTTGCACGAAAAATCCGTCTTGGCAATCGACAGGCTAAGTTCGAAGATGGGCAGAATCGGGTCACCCTAAGGGGGAGTTTTGGGGAGTTTTAGGGGGGGGAAATTACCCATAAATTCCCAAAATGAAAAAGTCTGACAAGTGACACCTCATTTTAAAGGTTTTTGTACGCTGAACACGATGGTGAAATCAGAATTGCGATATCTCATTCCATTCTCAAACTGGAGCACTTTGAAGATGAAGGAACGTGGTTATTTCTTGAGATGTTCTTCCTGGTTCGTCTGCTCTAATCTGATAACGTAATGGGATATCGCAATTCTGACTTCACCGTCGTGTTCAGCGTTGGAGAATCTACAAACCGAGGTGTTACTCGGCAAAAAATGGAACAAAAAATTTGTTACGTACCCAATATCTCTTCTGGTATTCAAAACATTTTTGATTTCCCCCTCCCCCTCCTTCCACCCCAAATTTTACTTTGCGTAAAACTACTCCTGTTTTAATTTTGTATGGTATCAAGTTGGGAAAACATTGGCCGAAAATTAATTTTCAGACAATTTTAGGCG
>OX940989.1:23967769-24017112 GCA_954871275.1 Leptopterna dolabrata
GAGCGAATACATAGGTGTATTATTCACAGAATAATAAACCAAAAGCGTACCTATTTCATGTTTTGGGGGCCAAAATTGGTGGAAATCATCAGAAATAGCTATTTCAATCATTCCACATGAAAGAAACAATACATTTAACAGCCAACAAAAATCTCTAGAACTCCAATAGAATAATAAACCCATGTGACAAGGACTTTGCAGCGTTTTTGGTTTATTATTTATTTTTGGTTTGTTTCAACTAACCCGTTACAATGTGTTTCGTACGGATCGCTCGTCGTCAAATAACCGTCTCAACAAATCTTCGGGGGGTGGAGTTCTACTGGCAATATCAAACCGCTATCGTGCGCTCCGCTGGGATTGCCCGGATACTGTCGAACATACTTTTGTCATCCTTCCGGACCATCGTCTGATTTTGGGTTGTATTTACTTGCCAGGCGATCAGCCATCTGACGTCCTGGATTCTCATTTCTCCGAATTGGACTCCATTTCCACTGCCTATCCGGACTTCAAGTTGGTCGTTGTGGGCGATTATAATTTACCTAGCATCCGGTGGAGTGATCAATCGGCTGGCGATTTCTCTGAGGGATTGGGACTTAGAGGTGGCCTTGTTCTGGAGGCAATGCAACTTCACGAGCTTCGCCAATTTAATCTTATTCGTAACCAGTCAGGTAACATCCTGGATCTTGTTCTGGCAAATGTCGACATCCCCGGAATAACGCCTGCTGATCCCCTACTGCCAGTGGATATTGCTCATCCCCCCTTTGAGTTTTCCATCCCGGTTCCAGCTACTCGTGACGAATTTTTTCCGAATAGTAGGTTCTCTTACATCTTCAAAAAGGGGAATTACAAGGGAATGAATGACTACCTATTGGAACAACACTGGGATGACTTCGTGCGGGGCCCTATCGAGCGAGCCGTGGGTGACTTCTATTCGGTACTCTACAAGGCCATTGATATCTACGTGCCCAAGACAAGATCTTACTCACGTTCCTTCCCTAAGTGGTTTGATCGGGATTTGATGTCCCTCACCTGCCAAAAGCTGACTGCCCACGCCCGTTTCAAGATATCTGGATCCCCTGAGGACTATGACCTGTTCTCCAGCCTGCGGAGTCGTTGTGGGGAGCGTTCCCGGGTGCTCTACGCTGCCCATCTCGTCGATGTTCAGAATTCCATCCCACAGGACCTGAAGGCCTTTTGGAACTACTTCAACTATCGTCAGGGTGGAAATAGCATCCCGAACTGTTTAACTTTGGCCGGTACCGTCGCTTCTGAACCGGAGGACATAGCGAATCTGTTTGCCTCCCATTTTTCCTCGGTTTTCGAGCCCCCTGTTTCGGATGCCCCACCGTACCCTGTTCAGGATGTGGTTTCGTTGGGCTCACTCTCGGTCTCCGAGGATGATGTGGCGCACGGACTTGCCGGCCTGGATGTCAGGAAGGGGATGGGGCCTGATGGTGTCCCACCGGTGATGCTGAGGCTATGTGCACCTGCATTGGCGAGACCCCTGGCACTACTCTTCAGCTTGTCGCTCGAGTCCGGTTGTTTCCCAGGAAAGTGGAAGACTTCCTACGTTACACCTGTCCATAAGTCTGGTGATAGGGGCTGCATTGACCATTACCGTCCCATTTGCTCCCTGTCTACTATACCCAAGCTACTCGAGAAACTGCTAGTCAACCAGCTTTCCCTCAGCTTTGGTTCGTTCATTGCTGTTGAGCAGCATGGGTTCATGCGCGGCCGCTCGACAACTACGAACCTTCTGGAGTTTCAGGACTACGTGATGGAGGGCTATTTAGAGGGACTCCAGACGGATGTGGTTGCAACCGATTTTGCCAAGGCGTTTGACAGACTCTCCCATCCACACCTCCTGTCTCTCTTGGAATCGCTGGGCGTCCACGGCTCCCTCTTGCGCTGGTTTGGATCCTACCTGTCCGGTCGTGAGCTCATCGTTCGCGTGAAGGGCACCCTCTCCTCTCCTTTCCCCGCTGTCTCTGGGATCCCACAGGGAAACCATATTGGGCCTTTGTGCTTTCTACTGCTGATCAATAGTGTCGTGGGCTGTGTGGCAGCGGACGATGTGCGCGTCCTGCTCTTTGCGGATGATCTGAAGCTCCTACGTCATTGCGGGTCTCCATCAGATTGTGAAATCTTGCAGGCGGCGATTGCTCGTTTGGAGGATTGGTGTGACTTGAATCGCCTCCATCTGAACCCCTCGAAGTGTTCGGTCGTGACATATCATCGCGTGGTGCACCCGGTCGCGTTTGATTACACTTTGTGCGGCACTCCACTGCAAAAAATGAGTCAGGTGGTCGATCTTGGTGTTCTCTGTGATCGGAGCCTGTCCTTTTCTAGCCATATTGAGCGACTCGCTAGCAGGGCGATGCGGGCTTTGGGCTTCGTCAAGAGGAATACGAGGGAATTCACAAACGTAGACGCCATCGTTTGTCTCTACAAGGCTCTCGTGATGCCCATTTTGGAGTCCGCTTCCACAGTTTGGTCCCCCTCGTATACGGTCCACAAGTACCGGCTGGAACGGGTTCATAGGAACTTTTTGCGCTACGTGGCCTACAAGATGGGAATCCCCTCTGACGATATCAACTACGCCTCTCTTCTGAGAAGATGCAAACTCGAGACTTTGGAAAAGCGACGTTGCACATCTGACTTGGTGTTGCTCTTCAAAATTTTGAACAACCAAATCGATTGTCCCCCATTACTCTCCAAAATCCAGCTCGCCGCCTCTCGCACCAGCACACGTTCTTCGGTCCTCTTCGCCGTCCCTTTTTCCCTGACCAACTACGACAGAAATCGACCGCTCCATCGACTAGTCCGCACAGCAAACCTCTTTCTTTCTTCAAATCCTCAGTTCGACTTCTTCCATTCCCCCCTTTCTACTCTAAAGACTTTGCTTTCTTCTTCCTCTCTCTCTTTTCAATAGTTTCAACCTTTCTGTATTTTTGTCCCTCCTCTGTTTTCCCTTGTACTGTTTCTCTTCTATTGTAACGTAGACCTCTTCACCCCTCTGCTAGAATGACATTAATATGCAAAATGTAATTGGGCTTGCCCGTATAAATAAATAAATAAATAAATAAATAAATAAATAAATTATTCTGTGAATAATACACCTATGTAATCGCTCAGCAAAAAATTTTTATAACACCCCCTCAAAATTTTTTCTTTTCCGTTTCAAGGTGCGTAGATTCCAAAAATGCAATGTCCGTCCGCCGTACGCCGTCCGCCGTACGCCGTCCGCCGTCCGCCGTATCACGTGTACAGGCTTCATTTTTGGTCTAAAAAAATCGTTCTTTCGCACACATGCTCCATTTGGGCCCTAGTTGTGTCCCGAAACTTTTCAGCCCGATCGGAATATACCCAGGGGTGTTGTGAGTGAAAATGTGTGTAAAAATAGGTACTTCTTGCGTTTTAGTAAGATGTTAGTAACATGAGCTTTTGAGGTATCTTTTTCCATGTTTTTGGGGACGAGAAGACCGAATATGAAGTCGATTTTGACCAAAGACGCGGAAATTGAGGTTTTACCAAAGGTTCAGCTCCCAAAATAGGTTTTTTATGAGTCAAAAACCTGGAAAACTGTCTGAAATCACCATCAATTTGTACAATAACATTGGAAAAAGTGTAAACAGGTGAATCAAGACCATTAAATGCCACTACCAATGATCAAAGATGATCTTGAAAAAAAAAAAAAAAAAAAAGCGTACCTATTTCATGTTTTGGGGGCCAAAATTGGTGGAAATCATCATAAATAGCTATTTCAATCATTCCACATGAAAGAAACAATAAATTTAACAGCCAACAAGAATCTCTAGAGCTCCAATAGAATAATAAACCCATGTGACAAGGACTTTGCAGCGTTTTCTTTTCCGTTTCAAGGTGCGTAGATTCCAAAAACGCTGCAAAGTCCTTGTCACATGGGTTTATTATTCTACTGGACATACCTACAGGTATTATTTTGATTATTTTGAAAACATTTTGAGAGGGTGTTATAAAAATTTTTTGCCGAGCGAATACATAGGTGCATTATTCACAGAATAATAAACCAAAATGCAATGTCCGTCCGCCGTACGCCGTACGCCGTATCACGTGTACCGGCTTCATTTTAGGTCTAAAAAAGTCATTCTTTCGCACACATGCTCCATTTGGGCCCTAGTTGTGTCCCGAATTTTTTCAGCCCGATCGGAATATACCCAGGGGTGTTATGAGTGAAAATGTGTATAAAAATAGGTACTTTTTGCGCTTTAGCAACATGTTGGTAACATGAGCTTTTGAGGATCGTTTTCCATGTTTTTGGGGACGAGAAGATCGAATATGAGGTCGATTTTGGCCAAGGAGTGGAAAATTGAGGTTGTACCAGATGTTCAGCTCCCAAAATTGATTTTGTATGAGTCAAAAACCTGCGAAATCGTCTGAAATCACCATCAGTTTGTAGAATAACACTAGAAAAAGTGTCAACACGTGGATCAAGACGATTAAATGGCACTACCAATGATCAAAGTTAATTTGAAAAAAAAAAGATCGTACCTACCTAATTTGTGTTTTGGGGGCCAAAATTGGTGGAAACCATCAGAAATAGTTATTTCAATTATTTCACATGAAACAAACAATAAATAAAGAGCCAACATTTCTGTAGAATAATAAACCCCATGTGACAAGGACTTTGCAGCGTTTTTTAAATTTATTCATACAATTGCGGTTCCATCCATCCTATTGCGTTTCTGTACACCGTTTAAAGTGGTGCACTAGCGCTCTAAGCGGGATTTGAGTTGAACTACTTGGAAATTTACCTCTTACGTCATTCCTAGCGGGAACTTTCAAATTTCACAATCGTTTTCTGTCTAGATTTTCTTACATAAACACCTCATTATGTGGTAAATAAGTGTTGATTTCCGTTATTGAACAGAATTCTGTCAAAAAAGGAGAATTCTTAACCTACGAACATTGCCTAATGTCCAGTACTTGGATAGCAAACTGGAGGTCTACTAATCTGGATCTGAGTTCACAAGAAGCCTCTTCTCGTATGTCTTGCTGTTATTATTATTATTATTTTTTTGTTTATTTATTTATTTATTTTTTGTTTATGACCCGAATGACCGTGTCCACTCCTGGGTCTTTGTGGAGGTCATCATTTCTGATACACCAGGGTGCGTTTACAATATTCCTGAGCACTTTATTTTGAATAGTTCGAATTATTTGCACATTTGCTTTGGACTGAGGAAATGAGCTTCAACCCTCTACCCTCTCCCACACAGCACAAACCCACCACAAAAATACACCAAACAATGACTTGGCCGACCATACAGCCACACATTTTCCGCGCGAATTTTCCCTTACAGGTCCACGTTTTGTTGTTAGCTCTCAAACTGGATAAAAACCACACAAACTACACAATATTAGATCCTACTGCTTCTCCACGTTCTTGGTGTCCGTTCACAGTGGAAGTAATAAGGAAGTTGGCCGACCTTCATAAATACACATTTAGTTTTCCGCCCGGTGCCCTCATTTCGGGCTACTTCTGTTCGAATTAAACTAAAAGAAACTTTCGGAAAAGTTGCTCGTTTCCCCGTCTAAAAAGTTTTCCCTTTTGGTTCGAGAGAGGGCTTAGCAGCGTTCTAACTCAGGGCTGGGGAAAATTTACCAAATCGGAGGTATAATAGGAGGCTAAACTGGCCTTTATAGCTCTGATACACGCTTTTATCCATTATGCAATGAAATGCGACGAGAATAATGTTACTTTGCACTATTTAATCGGTGAATAGGTAAGTTGAAACACTAGTGCATACTTCCTCAGTGGACATCCACATTCAATGATCAACCTTTATTTATATCATATAATATACAAATTAATGTTTCATTCTTTCTATATTTTTTTGTACAGTATGCGTTCCTATAATACCATTCATCGGACTGCGATGAAACTTCGCAGATCAGCCGAGTGAGATCTGGGACTAATTTCTTTCGTATTCAACCTGCAAGGCTCAAATTTGGAATGAAGCTTCTGTGGAACTACTGGGTAATAAGACATTCGTTCTCTGGTTAGCAGTGCATAGCACGCCGGGTACGATGCGCGCACCCCTTCTAAGGCAGGGGCGTCGGGCCTCCATTCGTAAGTGGCATTTCCCCCACCTAAATCGTAATAACAACACTAATCGCTTGACATTCATCCTATTTTCAAACTTCAGACGGATTTGAACTCCAAATAAATATCCCTAGCGCGCGTGGACCTTCAAATTTGAAAATGGATTTTTGAAATAGGGTTTTCGTTTTTTTTGTGTGTGGAAAGTTTGAAATGAAAATAAAAAAAAACGCCCTTGTCACATGGGTTTATTATTCTATTGGACATACCTACAGAAATGTTGGTTGTTCATTTATTGTTTCTTTCCTGCGTAATAATCGAAATAGCTATTTCTGATGGTTTCCATTACTTTTGACCCCTAAAACACATATTAGGTACGCTCCTTTTTTTTTTTTTTTAACTATCTTTGATCATTGGTAGTGCCATTTAATCGTCTTGATCCACGTGTTGACACTTTTTCCAGTGTTATTATTCAAACTGATGGTGATTTCAGACGATTTCCCAGGTTTTTGACTCATAAAAAATCAATTTTGCGAGCTGAACATCTGGTAGAACTCAATTTTCCACTCTTTGGTCAAAATCGACTTCATATTCGGTCTTCTCGTCCCCAAAAACATGGAAAAAGATATCTCAGAAGCTCATGTTACCAACATGTTGCTAAAACGCAAAAAGTACCTATTTTTACACACATTTTCACTCATAACACCCCTGGGTATATTCCGATCGGGCTGAAAAAATTCGGGACACAACTAGGGCCCAAATGGAGCATGTGTGCGAAAGAATGACTTTTTTAGACCTAAAATGAAGCCGGTACACGTGATACGGCGTACGGCGTACGGCGGACGGACATTGCATTTTGGTTTATTATTCTGTGAATAATGCACCTATGTATTCGCTCGGCAAAAAATTTTTATAACACCCTCTCAAAATGTTTTCAAAATAATCAAAATAATACCTGTAGGTATGTCCAGTAGAATAATAAACCCATGTGACAAGGACTTTGCAGCGTTTTTGGAATCTACGCACCTTGAAACGGAAAAGAAAACGCTGCAAAGTCCTTGTCACATGGGTTTATTATTCTATTGGAGCTCTAGAGATTCTTGTTGGCTGTTAAATTTATTGTTTCTTTCATGTGGAATGATTGAAATAGCTATTTATGATGATTTCCACCAATTTTGGCCCCCAAAACATGAAATAGGTACGCTTTTTTTTTTTTTTTTTTTTTTCAAGATCATCTTTGATCATTGGTAGTGGCATTTAATGGTCTTGATTCACCTGTTTACACTTTTTCCAATGTTATTGTACAAATTGATGGTGATTTCAGACAGTTTTCCAGGTTTTTGACTCATAAAAAACCTATTTTGGGAGCTGAACCTTTGGTAAAACCTCAATTTCCGCGTCTTTGGTCAAAATCGACTTCATATTCGGTCTTCTCGTCCCCAAAAACATGGAAAAAGATACCTCAAAAGCTCATGTTACTAACATCTTACTAAAACGCAAGAAGTACCTATTTTTACACACATTTTCACTCACAACACCCCTGGGTATATTCCGATCGGGCTGAAAAGTTTCGGGACACAACTAGGGCCCAAATGGAGCATGTGTGCGAAAGAACGATTTTTTTAGACCAAAAATGAAGCCTGTACACGTGATACGGCGGACGGCGGACGGCGTACGGCGGACGGCGTACGGCGGACGGACATTGCATTTTTGGAATCTACGCACCTTGAAACGGAAAAGAAGAAATAATTGAAATAACTATTTCTGATGGTTTCCACCAATTTTGGCCCCCAAAACACAAATTAGGTAGGTACGATCTTTTTTTTTTCAAATTAACTTTGATCATTGGTAGTGCCATTTAATCGTCTTGATCCACGTGTTGACACTTTTTCTAGTGTTATTCTACAAACTGATGGTGATTTCAGACGATTTCGCAGGTTTTTGACTCATACAAAATCAATTTTGGGAGCTGAACATCTGGTACAACCTCAATTTTCCACTCCTTGGCCAAAATCGACCTCATATTCGATCTTCTCGTCCCCAAAAACATGGAAAACGATCCTCAAAAGCTCATGTTACCAACATGTTGCTAAAGCGCAAAAAGTACCTATTTTTATACACATTTTCACTCATAACACCCCTGGATATATTCCGATCGGGCTGAAAAGTTTCGGGACACAACTAGGGCCCAAATGGAGCATGTGTGCGAAAGAACGAATTTTTTAGACCGAAAATGAAGCCTGTACACGTGATACGGCGGACGGCGGACGGACATTGCATTTTTTGAATCTACGCACCTTGAAATGGAAAAGAAAAAAGTTTGAGGGGGAGTTATAAAAATTTTTTGCTGAGCGATTACATAGGTGTATTATTCAGAGAATAATGCACCAAAAACGCTGCAAAGTTCTTGTCACATGGGTTTATTATTCTATTGGACATACCTACGGAAATGTTGGCTGTTCATTAATTGTTTCTTTCATGCGTAATAATCGAAATAGCTACTTCTGATGGTTTCCATTAATTTTGGCCCCCAAAACACAAATTAGGTACGCTCTTTTTTTTTTCTTTTTTTTTAACTATCTTTGATCATTGGTAGTGCCATTTAATCGTCCTGAACCACGTCTTGACACTTTTTCCAGTGTTATTATACAAACTGATGGTGATTTCAGACGATTTCCCAGGTTTTTCACTCATAAAAAATCAATTCTGGGAGCTGAACATTTGGTAGAACTCAATTTTCCACTCTTTGGTCAAAATCGACTTCATATTCGGTCTTCTCGTCCCCAAAAACATAGAAAACTATATCTCAGAAGCCCATGTTACCAATATGTTGCTAAAACGTAAAAAGTACCTATTTTTACACACATTTTCACTCATAACACCCCTGGGTATATTCCGATCGGGCTGAAAAGTTTCGGGACACAACTAGGGCCCAAATGGAGCATGTGTGCGAAAGAACGATTTTTTTAGACCGAAAATGAAGCCTGTACACGTGATACGGCGGACGGCGTACGGCGGACGGACATTGCATTTTTGGAATCTATGCACCTTGAAACGTAAAAGAAAAAAGTTTGAGGGGGTGTTATAAAAATTTTTTGCTGAGCGATTACATAGGTGTATTATTCACAGAATAATAAACCAAAACACGTCCTCAAAATCATTGTGGTCGGTATTTTGACGTATTTTTTCACTTATTCAGAGTGATATTCAGCAAAGCTCATCTCTTTTAATCAACACTCTATCGTCGTACGAAAAAGTCCACAATTTCTGCTGTAAATTTGCCACCGAATTCATGTGTTATAAAAATATAGTAAAATGTAGTAAACTAAAATGTAACAAAACAGTGACCCGTTGGCCGGTACCTACTTGAATGGAGAAGCTATCTGTGTGTTAGGACGCCTATCAATCCACAAGACCGCAAACAGGACAAAATGCACCTATGTGCCAAGAATACAAATGTCGTCAGAACCAGACCGAACGCAAAACTCACGCAATTGGACGCTAAAAATTAAAAACTGACAACTGACCCAACAGAGAAAGCTAATATAATCCAGGAGACAACAAAAACAAATAAGAAGACGAAGAAGCATTTCCTATCGAGATGACAAATTGAATCGAATCGATTGTGAAAACGAACGGTTTTGGAGTAGGAATCAGATTTCGGGGACAGGGCCCAAAGCGGGCGTGGCGAACAACATTTTTACTCGACTGAGCATGCGCGGATGGGCCACTTTTCTCAGTTGCCATGGGGACACCAGGTCCCAGGACCAACCTGCCAGTTTCAGGGGCCTAGGTTTCGATTTCGATTGCAGGGCATCGATTACTGTCGCTTGAGTCCGATAAGATGCTTGGAGCCCACCATGGATGCTCTACTAGAATATTGAATATTCATAGAATTTCCGTTCCATAGCCAGAGAAATCTGGCGAGTCGCTGTTGAACTTTGTGAAAAATGCTAGGTACAGTGTGGGCATTTCTCGATACATTTTTTTCTTCCAGTGGAGACGGGATCGGTTTGGGGAAGCCTAATCGATATCCCTTCTTAACCGGTGATAATCTCGTTGGTCTAGGATGGGGACTCCCGAGGGTCCACCCACTGTCACACTCAGTCACATGGTAGCAGAGCGTGGTTCGCTAGTATGCGCTGAGCAATTCACCATACTCAATCCACTTTGTGGGCTTACCAGAAGGATAAGCCCAAAGGTTTCCCAGAAGGATTCCTTTGCTAACAACCTGTCCCTTTGATAATACGTAGATGTCTGTTGGCTTCCCCACCCCCTTTCCAGTGTCAGTATAATTATAATATACTGAGCTCATTAGAAGGCGATTGATGCCATGTCCCAATTGACAAGTCCCAATAGTTGTTCCATCCCAACGATGGAGGTTGATCACCTGGAGGTTGCCCAGATGAGCACAATTCACTAGACAACAACCTCTGACAACATTATATCCGCCAATACTCGTATGCTGGAGCTTTGTTCTCCTCCAGTAAATATTAATGAGGCAGTGCCATTACGATGGAGGTTAGTCGCCTTGATGTTGTTCAGATGTCTTTTCCTGAACCAGAACTTCATACTACTTTTCATTACCCCTTTTCCCTCTCATACTTCCGCTACCCAGAAGTATGCCATGTGGGGAGGAGTGTAACAGTGCGGCTTTTCTCGATACATTTTTTCTTCCTAATCGATATCCCTTCTTAACCGGTGATAATCTCGTTGGTCTAGCAGAGGGACTCTCGAGAGTCCACCTCCACTGTTACAATCTGTCACAAGTGTACGGAGGGGAATTCCAATACCAACTGAACAACATAGTTTTTATTTTTATTTCTAGCCACATCGAGTGCTTCATCCATCAGTTTTGGCCCAGCTGTCATCACCTTCTCGCGTAGGGAGAGGTCTCTCAGGCCTTTCACGAATAGGTGTACAACCATGAGCTCTGTCCCTTTTGATATTTCTGGTAGGGCCCGGCGGGCTAACTTTCTCATGGCCTGGTGGTAGGTGGCAACATCCTCTTTAGGTAGCTGGTATCGGGTCATCAACAGGGTAATGAATTTTTGCTCCTGGTTCCTATGGCCAAACCTCGTCTCCAGAGCACTTTTCAGGGACCCATATGAAAACGGCGTCCCAGCAGTGTTTTGGGGTGCCGGGGCAGTGGCCCAAGTGGCCTTATGGACGCAACGCCTCTGATTCAGTTAGATCCTCTGCTTTTCATCGAGCGGTAAACGACATCTGTGTTACTGTTAATGATGGATTTACAGACCACAAACATGAAAATTCCCGCGTCCTTTCTAGGTGCCCACGTTTTTCCTGTCTTCCACGACGAGCAGCGACTCGGAGCCTATCAAACTGATAACAGCCACCGAACGGCAGTCAGTTCGGACGAACATTTCCATTTCTCTCGTAATAATTAGGTGTCAGGAGCAGGTGGAGAAAATTGGCTTCGAGACCTCGGAAAACTCAAACGCGGGAAGTTTCAAGAAAGAGAAAGTCGACCAGCTCATTAGGATGGAAGACATTTCCGTGTTCTTCGTGTTCTTAAAATGAGAGGTCGCTAATGAAAACTGAGATAACCCCTCAGCTCGTTTCAAAACGAATGGTTTTCATCCGAGCCTTGCTTCATTTCTAGAGACGGAACGATAGCTACGATTATCCATAGCCTCTCAAGGCGAAATGCTTTTTAGTGTAATTGGCGCCTGCAGCGGTTGAAATGAACCTTTGAATGAAACTTTTTCCTCGGAGAAACGAGTTGACCTCAGTGGAAGAAAAGATGGAAGATGAGATTTGGATGCCTGTACATCGTATTGAATTACGGTGAGCTGCCTGGAACCACAGAAGATATTTTTTCCCCACCATCCACGATTGAACCGTCCCGAAGCAGCACTAAGAACGATAAAGGAGATTTTATTATAATATTTATATTGTTATAAGCTGCCGTATACACGGTGGATTCTGATCAGTATGAAAAAAAATTGTTTGTTGGGTGAAACTGCATCGAAAATGGAGTAGAACGCCGCCAAGTAGAGTGTGTCCGGTACAGAGTTGAGATTTTTCTTATGTTTTTTCGCAAAAAAATCGGACCGTACACCGTTAAATCGTGTTTTCTCTACTTCTACCGCATCTACTCACATTTTGGTTCATTATTTTCAATAATAAAGCTTTGGAATCGACCATGAAAAAAAAGTCTTGTCAATTCGAGTAGGCAGTGTGGCTTCCTCACTTGAATCACACCAACGTATAGAATAGTTGGGTAGGTTCATTTTGATACGGGACCATTTGCGATCCAACCCGCGTGTACCCTCAAAATTGCAGCTCTCTACGACTGTTTTTCGCGTAGTTAGAAGCGTTACGAGGAAACGAGCAACATTTCATGTTCGCGCATGCGCAGACGAATGCAATCCATATGGAACTATCAAAGTGTTATTCCTGATCGACCCTCAAAATCTGAGCTCATTTCAACGATATTTAAAGTAGTTACGGGCGTTTCAAGTATTTCACGTTTGCGCATGCGCAGACAAAACGATTTCCAAGATTTTGAAATCGGATCACCTGCGATCCAACCCGCGTGTACCCTCAAAATTTCAGCTCTGCACGACTGTTTTTCGCGTAATTAGAAGTGTTACAAGGAAATGGTCAACATTTCATGTTCGCGCGTGCGCAGACGCAAGTTACTTACGATTTTGATGAAATTCATTTGGAACTATCAAAGTATTATTCCTGATCGACCCTCTATGTCTGAAATCATTTCAACGATATTTAGGGTATTTATGAGCTTTTCAAGTATTTTACGTTTGCGCATGCGCAGCTGAAAGTTACCGTACTTTTTCAATGATTTTGGTATGGAACCACCTGTGACCCAACCAGCACCCACCCTCCAAATTCCAGCCTAATTCGACCATTATTTCGGGTAGTTATGGGCGTTTCAAGGAATTACCACAGACAGACACGGAACCAAAAATGTACCTCGAAACGCAAAATGGAAGTGGAAATTTTCATTTTGGAAGACATAATTTTTTTTTACTCAATCACGAATCCCTACTACCTTCGGTAGTGAGGAAGCAAAAAAAGTTAAACCCCCTCCCTCTCAAAATTTGATGGTTTACTTTTCAAGGGACTTAAAATACGAATATCGAATTTAAAAAAATTCCGTCTGTCCGCCGTACGCCTTCCGCGGCTTTTTCTTTAGTTCTCATGAACCAAAATTTACGAAATTTGGTATATGGGTCCCATTTGGGCTCTAGTTAGACCTCGAAGCTCGGCGTTACTGTCACTCAACTGAGGGGTGAAAAATAGGGGTTGAAATACCCAGAGTGTCCTCTATCTCGGAAAATTGTATTTTGAGGTGTGGGTTTTCTTGCATTTTTAAATATTTGGATTTTTTTGAATTTTTGATACCATCCGGAGTATTCTACGATGTTGCCATAAAATTAAATTTGCCCTAAAGAGCAGTGTGTATGCAGGCATCAGCCGGAGTGAGAGTGCACATCACTCACCTCGTACCCATGTGCACCATAGCTCACTTGGCTAGGGGTCGAAATTCCATGCTGAAGGTCGCAGGTTCGAATCTCAGCTAGACCAACAAAAATACTTTTCACTCCACATCAACAATTTACTTTCAGAACTACATCTGACTTTTGCCATTTTACATGCTGGTTTTTATGAAACTGTTATTCTCGGGCCGGCTCCAGTACTAGGGTAGGTACTGACCATAGAGAAGAGATCTACGCAGAAGGGGCACCTATGCAGGTAAATCATAAACCGTTGTGTAATAATTTGCAGCGTTTGTGTTTTTTCCGAAAAATCGGACGTTGTACAGTTGCATTTATCTCACATTTTTACCCGTTTTTCGAAAAGGGCGATAAATTTCTTGTAGGACTACACCATTTTCATTTCATTGCGACCTGCTTAAATGCCATTTACAACAGGGCAAAAATGTGAAATTTATCAGAAATCTGGATTTTTCAGAAAAACTCAAAAATTTTCCTCTATTTTACATATAATATTGGAGGATGTCAAATCACACAAACATTTCTTCATTTAATAAGCTTTCTAATGATGAAATTATTTTGATTGATTTTTTATGGTGGGGGGCATCAAGCTTCAAAGGTGAAAAAACGTGGCTCGGTTGAGCGGATCATGTTTGCGTTCCTCTTCAGTTCCTGGCCATTGAACTCAACAAACAAACAGATCCGTTCACGTTTGTTCAAACAGTTATGAATAAACGAATCGATTTCCCTATTTTACCAACAGTCCTAACAGTCAGCTTTTTGCTATGATTGAGTTTAGTGCTCGGGAATACGCAGAAATGCATTTCTTGTAAGGCGTTTGTAATGGAAACACTCTGGCAGCCCAAAGGGAATGTCGAACTCTGTACCCTGATAGGCGTTGTCCCTGTCACACAGTGTTCAGGAGGCCACACTCAGCAAATCATTACAAACGCCGTACACGAAATGCATTTCTGCGTATTCCCGAGCACTAAACTCAATCATAGCAAAAAGCTTACTGTTAGGACTGTTGGTAAAATCGGGAAATCGATTCGTTTTGGTTTATTATTTTCAATAATGAACCATTGGAATCGAGCATGAAAAAAAAAATTCTTACCCCCCCTCAAAATTTGATGGTTTACGTTTCAAGGTATGTAGAATCCAAAACTGCAATAAAAATATTTCTGTCGGCCACTTTTCTTAGTTACCATAAAAAAAAATTGATGAAATTCGGGTTATAGGTTCCGTTCGGGGTCTAGTAGTTGGTCCTCGAAGCTCGACGTTACTGTCAGTCATCTCTAAGGGGTTCAAAATAGGGGTTGAAATTTTCAAAACGCCTATACAATTTTTTTACGTGAATATTTTTACGGTTTTAAATAGTTCTTGAACTTGCGAGTTTTTTAAGACCATCCGGAGCATCGTACGTCCAGCCGTTCGTTCACAGTAAGGCCCCGAAGTTTGCACCGACAGGCATTTTCGACTCCAGTGTGAATGAAATTGTATACAATTCAAACCAAATCTCGTAACCAGAGACGCGCCCACAATAGGAAATTTGGCGGAGATAAAATCATTGCTAGGGATCACCTGATTATATTGGCGGAGTATGAAGTCGAGTTGGTTGTTCTGTGATATTATTTAATTTGAAAAATGATGGCTCTTTTGGAGTTTGTTGGTAGGTAGTGAAACTTGAACAAACGTTGAAGTATTATTGATGGGTAAATTATTACTACGGTAAATCATTACTCAACGGTAAATTATTACACAACGGTTCATTATACCATCTACGTAGAAGGGGGTGGAGTTTGTTGGTAGGTACTTTTGCAACTTTTTTCACTCCTCATCAACAATTTCTTTTCAGAACTTCATTATGTGTGTTTCTTTTTGTTAGGTACTGTTTGTCATCGGCAGAATTATTTTAGCAACATTTAACTCGTGATTTAGGTAGGTACCTAGTAACGAGTACAGGGTTAGGTACTAACCTACAGAGGGTCTGCGATCTACATACTATGTATAGAATAGTACTAGACTCATAGACTAGTAGACTCATATTGATAGGGACTTTTGCAACTGATGAAGTATTATTGATGGGTAAATTATTACACAATGGCAAATTATTACACAACGACAAATTATGACACAACGGCTCATCTACCCAGAAGGGGCTGGATTTTGTTGATAGGTACTTTTGCAACTTGAACAACCGATGAAGTATTATTGATGGGTAAATTATTACATAATGGCAAATTATTACACAACGACAAATTATTACACAACGGTAAATTATTACACCACGGTAAATTATTACACAACGGCTAATCTACCCAGAAGGGGCTGGATTTTGTTGATAGGTACTTTTGCAACTTGAACAACCGATGAAGTATTATTGATGGGCAAATTATTACACACCGGTTCATTATTCTATCTCCGTAGAAGTGGAACCTATACAGGTAATTATTACACAACGGTTTAGGGAGGTACCTAGTAACGAGTACGGGGTTAGGTACTAACCTACGGAGGTCCGCGATCTACATAATATGTATAGAATAGTACATATGTTATATAGAACGGTTATCTATACGGAGACCTGTGATCTGTAACAGAAGGGTATTCTGTACAAAATAATAAACCGTTGTGATCTGTGTTTATCCTTTGAAGCTTAACCCCCCTAAAGTATCAGTCGAAGTAATTACCTCATTCGAAAGCTTATTTAATGAAGACATTTTTGCGTGATTTGACAGTCTCTAAGATTATTTGTAAAAGAGAGGAATTTGTGAGTTTTTCGGTAAATTCCGGATTTCTGATAAATTTCACATTTACCCTGTTACGAATAGTATTTAAGCAGGTCGCAAAGAAATGAAAGTGGTGTAGTTCTGTAGGAAATTTGTCAGTCTTTACGAAAAACGTGTAAAAAATATGAATAAATGAGGCAGAAGTTGAGAAAACGCGATTTAACTATACAAGGTCCGATTTTTTCTCGAAGAAACACAAGAAAAATCATAACTCTATACCGGATAGAGATAGCACACTCTTTTTGGCGGCATTCTACTCCATTTTCGGTGTAGTTTCACCCAATTTTTGTTCACTCCTGGTGGTTTGGGGGTTCTCTAACAATTTCTCCACACCAAACTCTTCATCGGTGTTGGGAGGAAGAATTTATAGAGTTGAGCGGATTTTCAATGGAACGTCCCATTGCAGAGGGTTCCAAATTATTAGTAGGTACATAAATATCTTGATGAAAACCAACGGTAGGTACTGGGGAATAACAAAAATGGTTTAATGAATGTAGAAAAACACGGGCGTGGCAAATAAAATTGCTCGTTTCACTTGTCGCTACATAATGTACATTATATAATATAAATATAATACTCCTTTGTGACGCCATGTTATATAACTTTATAATCGAGATAAGAAAAATCTATTAATGGAAACTGGATTCTGACCGCCGGCCGATTGTTCCTGTCATTTCGTCATTTGTATTACCGCAGTATCGAGCATTCGATCAATATGAACTATTCTTCAATTTATTTAAAACAATATTTTGAATTTTTTTTTCATGTTGGTAGGAGAATTCAATCTTTTTACAGAAAAGTAAGATTTACAGCTGAGTTATTTCGTTCGTTGACGAAAATCGAATACAAGTTCGAACATCCGAGTTGTTCCACAGCGAAGGAAACCGATACCCCGACTCGGTTTGCTCCAATTTTGGGCCACGTTGGATTAGACTCGAGAAGGGGGATCGCCGAAAGGATTATATGAGGATCAACGTTGTTTGGGAGTTGGGAGGAGGATTTAGTTGGCGAGCGCTTCAAGAATTCACGAAGTGCAGAGGAAATGTTTGGTCCTCACGTGAAGGAAAAGCAGGCCGTCTGAAGAACGCGATTTTTTGAGATTTAATGGTTTATTTGGGAGCTTACATTTGGTTGACGATGATTCATTTAGGTAGCGCACATTGAGCGGATCGAAATTTGGCCCTCCTAAGAACAGCATGAAATATTGGCTAAACGGACTTGGGTTTGGCGGGGGGGGGGGGGGGGGGGGTTATTTTCAATAACAAACCGTTGGAATCAAGCATGAAAAAACAAAAAAATTAACTCCCAAGTTTTAAAAAAAATGTTAACCCCAAATCTCAAAAATGTTTACCCCAAACCTCAAAATTTGATCGTTTCCGTTATGTAGAATCCTAGAACCAAAAATGGAATAAAAACGATGCAAATTATTACACAACGGTTTATTATTTACCTTTGTAGATGCCCCTTCTGCGTAGATCATGAAAAAACAAAAAAATTAACTCCCAAGTTTAAAAAAATTTTAACCCCAAATCTCAAAAATGTTTACCCCAAACCTCAAAATTTGATCGTTTCCGTTATGTAGAATCGTAGAACCAAAAGTGGAATAAAACGATGCAAATTATTACACAACGGTTTGTTATTTACCTTTGTAGATGCCCCTTCTGCGTAGATCACTGTTTTCTGTGGTCAATACCCTCGAGCTCCCCCCCCCCCCCCCCCAGGAAAGCCCTAAATCGAGTACTGGAACTGGCCCGAGAATTACAGTTTCATAAAAATGCGCGGGATTCAATAATTCGATAGTTAATTATTTGTTGTTACTCACGAAGCACAACTTTTATTCAAGTTACAAATTTACCTACCTCTCAACAAAATCCAAAATAACCATCATTTTCCAAATCACGGAACAGCCAACTCGACTTCATACAGCCATGCGTGATTATAATCAGCTGTTCCCTAGTAATTTGTTGTTATTCATGAAGTTCGTCCAGGTGTCCGTTTGCACCGAAAAGGTTCGTCAACATGATCGTGAATCAAACGGTATAAATCCGGCCCAGATATCATCACTAGGGAGCACCTGATTATAATCACGGATGGCTGTATGAAGTCGAGTTGGTTGTTCCGAGATATTATTTCATTTGAAAATTATGGCTATTTTGGATTTTGTTGATAGGTACTTTCGTATCTTGACAAACGTTATACTTACTTCATGAATAACAACAAATAAATTAATAATTATAGCATTTTTTTGTAGCATTCATGAATCTGCCGCATATTTATGAAACTGTAATGGCCCGGCCGGCTCCAGTATTCGATTTTGGGCTTTTCTAAGGGGGAGCACGAGGGTATGTATTGACCACAGAAACCAGTTATCTACCCAGGCTAATAATAAACCTTTGTGTAATAATTTGCGGCGGTTTTTTCCCCTTTCTTTTTTTCCAATTTCTGTGAGATTTGTGTGGAAATCCTCTTTTACGGAATCTCGGCGGGTCCGGATCACGCCAGGAAGTGTCGGACTCCCCATTACAGCCTACAGGAACCACCGACCACACAAACCCTTTCCTACTTCTGTTGCCTTCCCACCTTGGAACCGCTTTTTCATCATTACTTCAAGGTGGGGGTCATTAATTTAGCACCTTCGTGAACCCCCTAATGCCAATTTTCAGGTACCTAGCATTTCCGTCTGAGAACATCAGTTCTGACTGTTATTGGTTCAGCTGTTGTATGGAATCAATATCATATATTTTATATTTTATCCGTATTGAAATTAGGGGGTTTCTTCCCGGGGTACGGTTCACAGGAAATGGGTGAGTGACCTCGGGAGGCCGCCGTGGTGGGTCGGGTCCGCCCTTTGGGCATAGGCGGGGTCTTCTTTTTTATTTTTAATCACCGTTTAATGACAGGAAAATATCGTTACCGCAATGCCTAAACGGCCTAAGTGCTTTTCACTAGTTTTGAGAAAAAAGCGTTCAAAGTTTTGAAGTTACAGTATAAATTGAAAAAAAACCAGTCATGCAGCATGACTTAATGAGCGAATTTTCAAAGAAATATTCGAATTAATGGCTATGGTTTTGAATAAAGGAAAACTTCGGTCTAAAATTTGGTTTTCTATGTTATGTATATTCTCTTCGTATTTATTTTAATTTGTACGTTTTGTCCATCCTGATTCTACCGTTTGTTTATTACGTAATTGTACTAAGTGCTTATTTATTTGATCGCTGTGGGTTCATATTAGGTAGGATAGGGTAGTTAGGACTTTTGACTTACCTACTCAAGAGAGTGCAGTAGGTAAAGGAGTTGTTATAGAAAATCATGAGTGCTTCAAGTGCAGGTTTTTTTTCATGCAGGCTCAATCTTGAAATAAACTATGAAGGAAGGATGTGGTTTCTGGAAGGATCACTTGGAAGAACATGTGGGTTCTCTTGATTGATCTACAAATTTGAACTGCAATGTGAACAATTCAAACACAAAAAAGTATGATGTAATAGAGTTTTTTCGGGCTAGTGAAAGCGTTTGCATAGAACGGGATCAGGCGATCGAGTGAATGGAAGAGAAAAGGAAGCTTGGATGCCGCCGCCATGCAGAAACACAAAGAAGGAATGCCTTTTTAAATTCCCGTCAGCTCAAGAAAACTAGTAGGTAGGCAACGGAAAATATTGTATTAAGTAGGTTCCTTATAATACATAAATTTAGTTAATTTATTGTTAAAAAAAATCACATGATCGGTAGGTAATTACCAATATTGTGATTTTTTCAAAAGAAGGTCAGTACCTATTGGTAGCTTTGGAACATAATTATTAGGTATATTCCTACTAGATGCCCCTGTTACTAATATTTTTTTATTACCTTGATTTCTAATTTATCCATGTGGTTATAATTTGTTATTAACTGCTACGAACTCTTTACACAATCATTTTGTACGTAGGTATTAATTTCATATAATTACCTACGTAATAATTATAAACTGTTATGAGTAGATTCCTTGTTCCTTCTGAATGGCCTTTCCTCTTGACTACGATTTCAGGCCTGGTATCTAAAACCAGTTCAAGATTTGCTCTACTAGGTAGGTAGATCCTTCCTTCTTCATTGATATTATTTTTATCATGTTAAGTACCTACCTACCTTTGAATATCAAATATTCGTATGATACTGATAATAAATTGATAAGATACCTACCTAACCTTCTTCCTCCTACTGTTAGTACCTAAATTGAATAATTTGAAATAGATTTTTTCTTTCGTCTTCCTTCTAGTAATACGTGGGCCGGTACTTGTCTATCTATGAAGGTATCATAACAATTATATGTCAAATGGGAAATTCAAGGAGTTGTACTAATCGTTTGCCTCCCCCTTTTTTGCTTCGAACTCTCGTCTTCAATTAATACTTCTCACATTTTTCAATCTGACCACTCTAAGGGGGTGGGGGGGGGGTAAGAGTTTAAAGATTATCCTAGTTTTGGGTAATTTTTGCGCACTTTAAATGCTCTAATTTAAGAACGGATTTAGATATCTAAAATCCGATTTCACCATCGTGTTCAGCGTGCAAAAACCTTTAAAATGAGGGGTCACTTGTTAGAAAATAACATTTTGGGGATTTTTGGGTAATTTTTGCGCACTTTAAATGCTCTAATTTGAGAACGGATCAAGATATCTAAAATCCGATTCCACCATCGTGCTCAGCGTGCAAAAACCTTTAAAATGAGGGGTCACTTGTTGGAAAATAACATTTTGGGGATTTTTGGGTAATTTTTGCGCACTTTAAATGCGCCAAAACCCTCCTTAGAGTAGGCCAATTTCGCCCATCTTCGAACTTAGCCTTTCGATTGCCAAGATAGATTTTTTGTGCAAATTTGAGCTGTTTATCTCAATTCTATCGAGAGTTATCGTCTGGAGTGACACATATATATATAAATATAAGTAGTAAGAGGGCACCTTGAGCACACTTTCACTTGACTCTCTGATGTTTTTTATTTTCACTTGAATCTCTGATGTTTTTATTTTCACTTGACTCTCTGATGTTTTTATTTTCACTTGACTCTCTGATGTTTTTTATTTTCACTTGACTCTCTGATGTTTTTTATTTTCACTTGAATCTCTGATGTTTTTATTTTCACTTGAATCTCTGATGTTTTTATTTCCACTTGAATCTCTGATGTTTTTTATTTTCACTTGAATCTCTGATAAAACTTTTCTAACACAAAACATCAGAACCAGTGACTTTATTTAGACAGTGACTTAAATTCCTGGTAAAAATTTTCTAACACAAAACATCAGAACCAGTGACTTTTTCATTTAGCGACTTAAATCTCTGATAAAATTTTTTTAAACACAAAACATCAGAACCAGTGACTTTTTCTTTTGGGGGGTTAGTTAAAAGAATAACTTTTATAATAAAAATGAGTAAAAGCGCATTATTACAAAAACTTAATTTTGAACAAACATACAACAAACTCTCGGATTTGGTTGAGGGAAAGTCTTACCAGATTCTCGGTGGAGAATTTAAGAAAACAAAAAACGGTGGAGCTATTCTCCTCAACTTGGAGAACGATTTTAATGTTTATTTACCATCTCGATACAACGATATGTTAACTAAAAACGATTTAACTAAAATGGTTAAGGACCAAGTTAAAATCGTTTATAATGGTATGAAAAAATATAACGGAAAAGATATGCATGCTTTAAAATTCGTAGAATGACATGCATAACATCAAGTTTGTTTAATTATTAATTTTAATAAAAAATCGTTTTATTGGAATTTTTCCACTAAAACAATAATATTATACTAAGTTGTTAAAATATTTTAATTTAAGGCGTTCATTTTTTTTTTCAAGTGAAAAAACAAGAATGTGTGCTCAATGTACCCACTTACTACTGATTTTTATATAAAGAACTTCTTAAATGTTTACGTTTAATATCCCCAAGGTAAAGTATCAATAATATCGGTTCCCGGCTTTTATTTCATACGAAATTTTAGAGCCGCGGCTCACATGTGAGCTGCGGCTTTTGATATCGGTTAACAATTGTTTGGTTCTTTCGAGTCTGAAACAATTTTTGTACGGTCTCGACTATTCCAGTGTTTATTGTTATTTCCTTTTCCAAAACTTAGACTTACAATAATTATACATTGTGTTTTTTATAGGGAATCCCTATAAAAACTGACTTAAAACCTATTTTTACACATATTTATATAGAATTGCCTTTAATGGGACCCGTCGATTCGACGGGTCCGTATTTAAAGATACTTTTAAACATTGCTCTGAAGCTCCGATAATTCTGTGATTGATTCCAGTTTCATTTATAATGTAGATGAAAACTAGAGCTATTAAAAATATTATAATTATGAATATCTTATCGATACACGATGAAAAATTCAAACAGAACATATTTATTATAAAAATTATTCTTTTAACTAACCCCTCATTTTTTCCATTTTCTTTCTTGTTTTGTGTTTTCGTGAGTTGTAATTCCTCGGGATAAAAACTGATATTGATATAAAGAGCTTCTTAAATGTTTACGTTTAATATCCCCAAGGTAAAGTATCAATAATATCGGTTTCTTTGTTTTCAATTATATTTCGTTTATCATACAGAAATCTAAACTCTTTTTCCACTTCTTTGTTTACTAATGTTTTATCTTTTACATTTCGCGTAATCATGTTAAATTTAAGCTTAACGTTGTTTATTTCTTTCGTTAAAACTTTGTTCATAGTTTCTCTATTTAATGATTTGCCGTTTTGGTAATTTAAAGTAAATCCTTTAATTTTAATAGTTTCTTTCCCTTGATTGGTTATATAAGAGTAACTCTTTGGACCAGTACTAAGCCATTCTACGATGTGATTATTTTTTCCCAATTCATCAGTCCACTCACCTAACATACAACCTGTTTTTACAAGAGTTTTTCCATCATCAATGTAAACAATACTATCAGTATCATAATACGCGACATTATCTCCCAATTTATCAAGCATATCATATAGTCTCAATCTTGCATTTGATGTAGTAAAAGCCGCAACGAAAACATTTGTTGAAAAACTATCTTCGATGTATTGATTCAAAAATTTATAAGATATTTGTACGATATTGTCATTCAGAAAATGGCATGAGCCAATTTCTAGTCTGTCATCTAAAAGTATATCGTACCATCTTTTTACATCTATAATGTATTCAGATTGTGACATGTTCAATCTTTGTCCAAACTTCCCCCACAAAGAATTCAAACAAATCTTTGCTACTGCTCTTCGTCCAGGATTTGGTTGAATTCTTTCTTTTTCTAAATCTATATCGAGACTTTCTTTAATGCTTTTTATATATTCTTCAATAGTTTCAAAGTCACTTTCCCACGGGCTAGTCTCTAGTTTTATTTTCATAAATTTTTTTACATATTCCTTGAACAATTCATTACTTTTTTCTTTGAAATGCCATACTTCGTAAATTTCTTGAATCTTATAACCTTTTTCAATAGCTTTATTTACTTCATCTGTAGTCCAAGTATCAACCAGAGCTCTTTCATTTTCATCGTGTGAACAAGTATTACATTTATCTTCAAAACATTTTTCGCATAAAATAAATAGAAGTTTATCTCTTTTGATCGGGAGAACTGGGTGATATAATTTTTTAGGAGGTAATATTTTACATTTGATTAAACCGTACCAATTTTCATCATATTTCTCAGGTTTATGAATTTTTGTTGGATGACCTAAGGGATAATAATCGAAATATTGAACTGTTGGATACAAACTACAAACATCGATATATCTTAATTTTTTATTTACGACTTTCAATTTACTAGCATTGGTTCTACCGCCATAGAACGCATCTCTAGGATTTAATGGTTCAATAACCCTTATATTTTTATTTAATGATGATTTATAAGCTTCCGATTTTAACCAAATACATTCCCACTTTTCTATCAATTTAAAACCGGCATTTTTTATTTGATTACTCCTTTGATTAGTTTTTTCTAACAAATCGCCCATAGTTTCATTGTTTACATTATTAATAGTATCTTCGTGGAAACATTTTTGACATCCATGCCAAAAACAACCATGATACTGGTACACGGTATTTGTTTTTTTATCGTAGCCATCAACCTTTGCTCCACAAATTGTAACTTCTCCACCGTTTAAAGCATGTTGTACATTTTTAAAATTACTAAGCCAAGCTATTGAACCTTTACTAAATGTTTCTTTTCTAATTTCTTTATTCACAGCGATAGTATTTTCTTTGAGATGCATTGACCGAAAAATGGCCATGCAAACACTCGCTATAGTTAAATATTGGAAAGGATCGATATTAGCTATGTCTAAAAATTGCTTCCTAAATTCAATACAACCCCTTCGCAAAATATCGACATCTGATTCACAATATTCTAATATTTCTTTCTGAAAGTCGAATATATAATTTTCCTTTACTTTTTCAGCGTGCCATTTCAAAAATGCTTTTCTTACTTCGGGTTTCATTGAATCAGGTCCATAAAATTTAGTATCAGGAATTGGCCCAACGTAATTTTGATTATCTCGAGTATTGAAATAATGGGGAAAATATCCTTTTTTGAGTTCTGTTAATCCGAACGTTTTTGGAAAAGCAGATAACGGAGATGCAACGAAGTTAGAACTATCGATTATTCTTATTATTCCTTTAATTTCTAATAACATTAGTTTAGTTCCATTATAAATAGTGTAAGGTTTCAGAGTATTTTCGACGCAGTATTTCAAAATGAACTGAGAATCATATCCTTTTGCATAATGTGCTATGGCAGTGTATCCTTTGTGTTCTTTAGAAATTAGCCACTTGCAAAATTCTTCGTTAGTTTTGAAATTCATTTTGGTTCCATCGAAATAATTTTGAACAATTACATTCGGCACGTGAACACCGGTTTCCTGCATTGCTTCGTAATCAAATGTTATGTATTTTTCGGTGTAAGTACAACTTTCGAGTTTCTTACTGGATTGCTTATTACAAACGCAAGGCCCAGTACAATACCCGCCGTTTGACCGTCTTGCTAACATAAAACATTCATGATTACCTATATCGTCGAATATTTCTTGACAGTTTCGACATTTTCCAGAACCACATCTATGTTCGTCGGTTCTTTTGCAAATTTTCCCGCAGTTTAAACATTTATAGGTTATTTTACAAACTTCTTTATGATTTTTAAAGCAATTATCATTATAACAATAACGGTTACAATCGTTACAGAATATTTTATTTTTATCTTTTTCATCGTGTTGTATTTGTTTACAGAGTGTACAGACATTTTTATTTCTAGTCATTTTGCATTCGTGTTTGTTATTGCTATTATAAGGAGTATCACATTTTTTACAGTAATAAGATGAAGCGTAAAAGGCTGCTACACTATTAATCACGTCAAAATGATTTCCGTCTTTATAAAGATAAATTATAGTATCTTTCTTTTCTCCTTCGTAAATAACGGTATTGAAATTTTCGGCGCAGATAACTTTAACTTGAATGTCTAATAATTCTTCAACAACTTTGATATCTTGCAATGTGAAACCTTCCTCGTTGTATGAACCCATTTTTTCGCAAAGTTCTTTGGCTAATTTTGTTTGAATTTTTCGGCCCATTCTTAAAACTTTTATATCGTTTTTTGTAAGTTTTCTACCGAAAATTTTATTAGTATGATAAGTTAACGCGGTAATTATGGCTCTTGGACAACACAGATTATCGGAATTTTTTATTTGAGTAATACATTGTTTCGTATGTTTACTTTTGGCTAAGTTCAATATTTTGGTGCCTTTTGCTCCTCTCGGTAAATTAATGATTTTAATGTGAAACGTAGTATTTGTTATGTCAACGTATTCGTTGGAACTAATAATGTTGCTTACGTGTTGGATAAATTCTTTAGCTTGTATACGAGATAAAACATTTGATTTACTACTTAAATCTTTCGATATATCATGGTGAAAATGAGGGTTTTGGGCAACGATCATAATTTTATCCCCGGTTTGGAAATTAGATTTTTCTTTAGCCAAATTTAACATAGCAAATACAGCTTTTTCGACTTGTATGATATTAGATAATTTTATACTATAATCGATTTCTGTAGTTTTAAATTTTTTAATGAATCGAGATTTAGTTTCTATAATAGTAAAAGGAGATTTTCGTTTTTCTTTGTTTTCATTAATCAAGTCATCGTCGAAATTGAACATTTTTACTGTTTTTACTTTAAATGCATGCCCTTGTGGGTGCATTAGATGTTCGATGATATTGATTTTTTTATTCGGTTTTTTAATTTTAATATGTTTTTCTTTAGCTATTTCGCGTAGTTCTTTAACAGTTAGTTTTTCTAGATCCCTTTTCTTAAAGAATACATTTTTAATATCATTTAAAGCTGTAATAAGATTATTTTTCTTCATTGTATAAATACCTTTTAAATTGTAATCTTTCGCTTCATTTCTCAAATCTTTAACTCTGAATCCTTTCTCAATGGTTCTTTGTCGAGGTTTAAGAGTTCGGTCAGGGTCGTTTTTCTCATGGCTCTTAGACTTTAGGTGTCTAGCCCAATTTTTATAGGTGATGTTAACATCGCACTTTTCACAATGTTTTTTAATATTATCCATTTTATTATAGGATATATAATTTTTTTTCGTATCGTTCATTTTTATTAGAAAAGAGATTCCTTTAACTAACCCCTCATTTTTTTTTATCCACCCACTTTTTCTTTTTGTCTATTCTTGTATGGATACTATTTATCCTGTCTCCCATATCATCCTTTTAACTGACCCCTCACCTTTTTTTTATCCACCCATTGAATTCTTATTGGTGGGACACTAACCCCTCATTTTTTTAGCCAGTGACTTTTCTAAACATGTAAACTATTTTTCTTAGCTTCTTCATGTATTTAAAAAAATTTTAAATACATGGGACCCATTAAATCCAATTATCAAAGGTGGCGTCTACTAGACGCCACCTTTAAAGGCAAATACAAGTCAATTTGATTTTTTAAATTCTTAAAGAGGGGAGGCGATTCGACTCCCCTATTAAGGCAAACACAAGCAGTTTGGCGAAATTTGGTGAAATATTTTAGATAAAAAATATAGATTTTAAGTTTGTTTTTATAGGGATTCCCTATAAAAACGCTACACGGATAACTTCAAAAAATCGCATTGGGAAACGCTTCAAAAATCGCATTGGGAAACGCTTCAAAAATCACATTGGAAAACGCTTAAAAACGCAAAAATAGCGTTCCTAAAGCGTTTAAGCGTTTAAGCGTTTGAGCGTTTAAGCGTTTAAGCGTTTAAGCGTTTAAGCGTTTTAACGTTTAACCGATTTTAAAAAAAATTTTTCCTATAATAAAAACATGACAACAAAAATTACTTTAGAACAAGCGCTTAGACAGAAATTCAAAGAAGCGCAAAATGAAGTGATGAAGGAAAAAGAAGCGAAACTTAGAGAAATCAAAAAGATTGATCAACCCTCTGAAGATGAACAAATAATTTTCACAAAACCAAAACGTAAGCCCATGACTGTGGCTGAAGCTAATAAATCGATTAAACTCAAGAAAAATTTACAGAAATTAGCAAAACAAGAAAGGGTTAACCAAGCATCTGATAAGGAAACAAGAGAAAAGGCTTATGAACCTATAACTTCACGATTAGATAAGGTAGAAAAAGCAGTGAAACAGACTGATGAAGATCTTGGTAAAAAATTAGAACTCATTCCTGTAATAAAAACAATTAACCCCTTGGCTATCAGTTCGCCTAAAAAAGTTACTTTTAAAGATGTTGATGACGAGGTTAAAAGTATTGATAATGATACTGAAGATACTTTAAATCAAAGCTTTTCAAGTGACAATGCAGATAGGGATGATGAAATGGAAACAATTTTACAAAAAAGTGTTAAATTACCAAACTCTTCTGTAGGCCCTTTGGGTATTGGACCAATTGCAGAATTATATATTCTTCATCCTGATAGACAATTTGGAATATACCCTTTAAAAAATCATATCTTTATTGGAAATAAACAGATACGAGTAAATGGAAATGATATTGAAATAGAAAAAATGAAATATTCCGGTACTGAAGGCTTATGGAAGCTCTTAACAAAACCCATAGCTTCTGATATTCCATCCAAAGATGAATACACTAATGAAGACTTTAAAGCTTATACAAAAATCCTCATTCAAACAGATAGCATGTTTCAAAATAATAATCCCGAATCTAAACAACCAAAATCAAGTGTTAGTAAAAAATGGAAAGAAATCATAAAACCTATCTGGGAGTATAGTAAAAAGAAAAAGATTGGCACTGGGTTGATTAAATATACTGAAAATCCTGTAGAATTTAAATATATAGATAATTTGAATCAACTTACACAAAGACTATACTATTTGTATGCGCAAGAGCAGGCAGGAAATAATAATTTTCACAATGAAAAATTGGGAATTATAAATTTCATTAAAGATCAACTGGAGAAAGATATTGATAAACCCAAAGGAACTGAATACTTGATTAAAATTATTAATAATTTACCCAAAAATATGATAAAAAATGGTTCTGGTATTTTCAATACTATTCTTAATAAACTTGGGCCTGTTATTCCAGAAATGCATCTCCCAGGTGGTTATCAATATTGTGGACCATTTACTAAATTGGATAAGAGATTAAATAGAGGTGATGAAGGTATAAATAGTCTTGATAAAGCCTGTAAACAACATGACATTTTTTACAGAGATCATGAGAAAACTAGTGATAGGCATCTTGCTGATAAAAAATTGGAAGTAGAAGCTGATAAAATTATGAAAAGTTCAACAAATATCGGTGAAAAATTGGGGGCTGCTACAGTAAAAACTGCTATGAAAACCAAAAGATTCTTTGGGATGGGTGTATATTAATTTTTTATAAGATTCACATCTTATAAAAAAAACTTTTTTTCCTATAATAAAATGATTACACATCAAATAAATTTGTCAGAAATACAAATGAAAAAAATAAGATCTGCTTATAAAAAACGTGTTCCAGTAAAAGTACGACTGGCTTTTGCAGATATTAGTGGAAATGGAAATCATAAAATCCTGTTAAATGAAACTCAGAAAAAAAAGCTAGATAAATGTATCAAAAACAAAAAAGGGTTGGAATTGGAAATGAATTATGATCAGTTGCAAATAAATCATTCAGGTGGGTTTTTACCCTTACTTTTTGCAGGAATTGGTGCTCTTGGGGCATTATTGGGTGGTGGAGCTGCAGTAGCTTCCAGCGTTATTGATTCTAAGCATAAATCTGCTGAAGAAGCAGAAATCAAACGCCACAATTTAGAAATGGAGAGACTAGCAAAAAATGTAAAAAGTTTAAGTATCGGCTCTGGAATGAAGAAGAAAAAAACTATTTCAAAACCTAAAAAGAAACCTAAAAAGAAACCTACCAAATCAAAAAACTAAATAGCTTCCAGCCTCTTACCAATTTTGATATTGAAAGATTATCGAAAGAAATGAAAATTAAAAACTTCAGAGGAGTTTTCATGAAGGATGATTTACCAGAGAAAGTGAACCACACGGAATGTGGAATTATAAATCTAGAAAATTCTGATGAGGCTGGAAGCCACTGGACTGCATTTCATAAAAATAACAATTTAAAATATTATTTTGACTCGTATGGAAATGCACCACCACCAAGAGAACTTGTTCAATATTTAGGTTCAGAAAATTTATTTTATAATGAGGAGCAAATCCAAAACCAATATGATCCGCCTATCTGTGGACATTTATGTTTATTAATTTTGAAAAAGCTATCAGAAGGACACGATTTTGTAAATAGCATGAGAACATTGAAGGAAAATCTTAATTTCTTTTATTAAATTTTATAGTCTTGATATTTTTATAGAATTTCGATTCTATAAAAAAAAATTTTTTCTATAATAAAATGATGTACACAAATAATAATGAAACACCTTCAGCCCCTGAAGAATTTACTCCAATAACTCATCCTAGATTATATCCAAAAATAATTTTTCCCGAGTTTAATGAGAACAATTATAGAATCAATCGAATTATCAATCAATACAAATTTTTAGAAGATGAAGTGAAAATGAGAAATGGTTTGAAAAAAAAATATGGAAAAATATCCAGCACTCTTTACGGTACTGAATTTTTATTCGCCCTCTCAGAACTCGGCCTGGTTAATACTTCTATAGCATTACCAATAATAATTCCATTCAGTGCTCCAATTTCTGTAGGATTGACAACCTTATCGATAATATTAAGGACTTCAAGCGGATTTTTCAATAAAAAAATTAATAAACACAAAGAAATTGAGCTTTTGGCAAAAGCTAAATTAGATTCGATTGAAGAAAAGTTCAGAAAAGCAATTAAAGACGGTAAAATATCTGATGAAGAGTTCAATGATATTGAACAAGAAATAAAAAATTATATAAATATGAAAAGTACTATTCTAAATGAATATAATAAAAATAAGAAAGAAGTTAAAAGTGTGGATCCTATCAAACTATCACTTTTGAAACATGGGGAAGTTTTCAGAACTGGATTTTAATATTTTCTATTCCACTATCTTGATATTTTTTATAGAATTTCGATTCTATAAAAAAACTTTTTTAAGAGTTTTAAAAGAAATTTTTAAATGTTCTCGACTTGTATTCGACTTTAACGTTAAAGAGGGTGGCCAATTTGGCCACCCCACTTTAAGAGTTTTGAAAACTCTTCTTTAAATGTTCTCGACTTGTATTCGACTTTTCATCGGACCCGTCTGGCAGACGGGTCCGATGTATTTACTGTTAAAAATCAAATTGACTTGTATTCGACTTTACCAAAAAACATCAGAACCCAGTGACTTTTTTCTTTTGGGGGGTTAGTTAAAAGAATGTATTCTATAATAAAAATGAATCAAATTAAATCAATCTACTCAAAATACGATTCTGAAATCACAAGGCTTCAATATCGAAACTTTAATCCTGAATCTAATTTAGAATTAAACTCTGAGAATAAACGAACGGTTTTCAAATTGCTACTAGATGATGAGTTTCTTAGCAGCAATATTCAATATTACATTGCTGGAAAATACATTCCTAAAGATGCAACAAAAACATATGGAATCAGTGATACAATAATGATGGTTGACAATTTTGTTGCACACCTTTTTTCCAAAATTGAAGTAAAAAAGCACAATACGGTTATTGATGAAATTGAAGAACCAGGTATTGCTAGTACGGTGATGGGCATAGCTTCTTTCTCAGGACCATCAAACTATAATGGTAAATTAATGAATTCTGGTTTCAATTCTAAAGTGAATGGTGGTGGAAATTTCAACGCGAATGGTAACTTGGCTGATTTAGGTCTTGGATTCTTCAGCGATATTGCACCAATTTATAAGGGAGGATTTGAAATTACATTCATTAGAAATTCTGATGATAATGTACTCTTCCGTTACAGTACCTCTCCTGAAGGTGTGGCGGGAAAAGTGGAAATTAAAACTTTCTACCTGCGAGTCCCAATAATTGAATATGAAAGTGAATCCAAAGCTAAATTAATTGCTGAACTTAGTACCGCTCCTTATTTGTTTCACTTTAAAAAATTGCAATGTATTGAACAGAATGTCACTGGGAAAACCTTGAATTTCAATATTACCAATATTTATAGAAATGTACAGAATCCGATCTGGGGATTTGTTGCCTTCCAAACTGCCAGAAAAAATGATCAAAAGAAAAATAATTCCAAATTTGATCATTTGAATGTTAAAAATATTAGTTTTGAAGTAGCAGGAAAAAGTTATCCTGAAGAACATTTGAATTTAGATTGGAGTTCAGGGGATTTTAGTTTAGCTTACACCATGTACACAGATTTCAAAAGAATAGTATGCCAAGACTCATCCCTTCCATATCATGAGCCTCAGTCCTTCAAAGAGAACTATCCAATATTCAGTGTGAATATGACTAGACAACCACAGTCCATATCTGGACAAAAAAGTAATATAATTTTACGAGCAGATTTTGAAAAGAATGTGCCAGAAAACACTTTTGCTTACGTAATTTTGGTTTCAGAAGTCACTCTCAACTATATACCACTTAAAAATATTATAAAAGAGGAAATCTAAAACTCACCATGGGAGGAAAAAAAGGATAAACAATATAAATAACAATTTTTTTATTGGGAACATTCTCAATAAAAATATATCAGACACATTATTTTGCTTCAACTCCAACTGGTAATATTTCCTCAGATATCCTTCAAGAGGCTCACGCGTGAGCCCTCTCAAGGTTACAGGCTGATCTTAATATTACTGTAGTTGAGTCCAGAATATTTCAGCTCAGAATGTTCTCTGGAATGACCTTCTAGGAGCTCACGCGTGAGCCCCCTCAAGGTTAACATTCACTATCACTGTAGTTGAGCCCAAAAATGAAATACTCAACATTTTAAGTTTTTGATGGTCTTTCACAATCACTCCAACTCTTCTCAACTTCTTACTATAACTCAAGGACACATGTAGCTTTTCTTTTAAACAGAGATTCCAATCCTCTCCTGTGATCTTCATATGTTGAAAATACACTTCCAAGTAGTATCCATAAACAGCAGTAGTATAAAAAAGTCTTGATGTTTGCTTCTTTATCAAATCACCAGATTTAATAAGGTAATTCTCTACTTCCATAATGTTATTTTGATTAGGAAGTTTCACCTTTTCCATTTCATGGTCAAATACAACAAATTTTTGTAGGTACTGATGCATTTGATCTGGAGTTCTTGATATATTAGACACTTTTGGGATTTTCAAAAGCTTTTGAAAATCACATTTTCTACTACCTGGTAGACTCACATTGTTTTTCGTGATTAGTTCTCTGGCTTCACTTGCACTAACACAATTTTTCACTTTCTGCACGAAACTCAAACATTCCTGGTGATATTGTTCCACTTTTAAAATTTCTTCACAGAAATCATAATCATCACAATAAGCTAACTTTAAATATTCAGGAGGTTGTGCCATGTTGAACAGTTGAGGAGAAACTGATTGTGAATATGGATATAGGAATTGAAAGCGAACTATCTGAAATGGGAATGCAAGGTCAACTAGCTGGCCTCCTTTGAGATAGTGTACGGAATATTAATCTCGCATTATTTATCATTTCCTTTAGTTCACACGCAACAAGCTAGATAGCATGAGGCTCTAGAAATCCTAAGAGTTTTTTAATTTAAAAAGGTGGCGTCGATTCGCCCCCACCTTTAAATATATTGGGTTTTAAATTATTTTCGTACTGTTGAAAACTTTTAGACCCGGTAATTTACCGGGTCTAAAAAAAAAAAAAAAAATATTTTCTATAATAAATAAAGAGATATGGTTTTAAGCGATGAGGCATTAGATATATGTGATGAACATGGAGGTTTCTGGGAGTTTGTAAAGAAACCTGAATTTCGATTTTATGATAGAAACTGTGACGCACTAGACGAGATTCAACGTGCATTGAGGGAGTATAGATATTCTAAAGGGTTGTTGAAAGAACGTTTTTTGGGTGTTGATGGTAAACCACCGCTCCTAAAAATCCAGGTTCCTAAAAATGCTTCTGAATATCAACTTAGAAAATTGCTTTATAGTGAGAGTAAAGCCAAACTGAAGAAGGATTTTGAGTTTCAGTTTCGATACTGTTGCTAAAAGCTCAGGATGTTTGGAATATGAAGGAGATTTTATTTTCAATGTGTTTTAATGAGGATTCCTCATTAAAACGAACAATTAGATCAAGGTAATTTTATATCGACAATATTACCATCGTCCACAATTATATTTTTAGTAGGGATCATGTTTAAAAAAATCTTTACGTTCAACTCTTGTAGAAATTTCTTATCTCGTTTATTACGAATGACATAATTCTCCAACATATTTTCTTTGATATTTTTCCTTTTATATTTCAAGTCTTTATTGGGAGATACGGGTATTGTTTTCTTAACAGTGTTTACGAATTTTTCAACTCCCTCGGTTTTAAGCAACGATTTAAAACTGAGTATTTTATCGTTGGGAATTTCTCCGTATAACAGTTGTTCTATAAACCTGTACACTTTCATATCTTTATTTCTATCGATATATGCGAAACATTCAATGAATTCGATATGCTTAAGTGAAAATTGTAAAAATGGATGAGACATTTTTATTTTATTGGAGAGATCCTTTTAACTAACCCCTCTCATTTTTTCTAGTGAAAACATCAGAGGGAGCTAAATTTCGAAAATATCGACCCCTAAATAGTCCTAAATTTGTATTTTTATTTACGATTGAAAAATTTTTAGAGTTTCACTAGAGTTTCTGATGAAAAAATATTTTTTTAAAAAAGTCACTGTCTAAATAAAGTCACTGGTTCTGATGTTTTGTGTTTAAAAAAATTTTATCAGAGATTTAAGTCGCTAAATGAAAAAAGTCACTGGTTCTGATGTTTTGTGTTAGAAAAGTTTTATCAGAGATTCAAGTGAAAATAAAAAACATCAAGGATTCAAGTGAAAATAAAAAGCATCAGAGATTCAAGTGAAAATAAAAAACATCAGAGAGTCAAGTGAAAATAAAAAACATCAGAGATTCAAGTGAAAATAAAAAACATCAGAGAGTCAAGTGAAAATAAAAAACATCAGAGAGTCAAGTGAAAGTGTGCTCAAGGTGCCCTCTTACTACTAATATATATATACATATAAAAAAGTGTTAAATTTCAGGAATCGTTTTAGAATGGTCTGAAACGGATTTCTATGAAGAAAATTTCCAAAAATTTATATTATTTAAATTTCGAAGCCATTGCAATAGCTTCATTTTCTTTGAAAATTCGCTAAAAATGGCTCTGAAGCGACGGCAGTTTCATAATATTATGACGTTGCCACTCGTAACGCTCCACTATCAAGAAGCCATTTCGAACCAATACAGGACTCCTTCCCCCCACCACTCCACCATCCCCCCACCACTCCACCATCCCCCCACCACACCACCATCCCCCACCACCCACCACCTCCCCCCACCAACAACCCCCACCAGCTCCCCCTCGATGGGGGGGGGACCATACCCCATATGGTAAATTTGCGATTTTGGCCTTGTGCACTTCGCGCAATTTCATGCTTAATTTATTTTCAACAACAAACGATATTTTGATCTACTTTTATTTTCATGAACACTAAAATGTTTATGGGCTTGATCTGCTTTTGTCTTCATTAACACTAAAATGTTTATGGGCACCACATAAACATTTTAGTGTTAATGAAAACAAAAGTAGATCAAAGTATCGTTCGTTGGTGAAAAGAACTTCTTAAGCACGAAATTACGGAAAGTGCACAAGGGTTCTCCTCTCAAGGCACTTACGCGATTTTGGCATGTCAGATTGTCCATTTCTGGAGATAAGCGAAATTAACGCATAATGTGCCACTCTGTGTGACTTTGGCGATCTTGGTACGGTCGGATTGTCCATTTCTGGAGACAGGCGATACTGATTTGTTAACTTGTAACTAATCTGTTTGGAATAAGGGGTTCCCCCTATTGGAATGGTATAGAATATAGGTAATAGTGTGACTCAAAAATGAAATCGGCCACCTTTAGGCGGTTTTGGCATTGTGGTAACGAAATTTATGTTGACTGTAAATTCATTGTTAATGTAAAAATGCATTATTAATGTATGTTGAAAGTATAAATGCATTCAACTTGGACTCAATATGTTATTTATCTAGTAATCTGCTGTTGATGACTGTTTGATATGTATTTGTCTAGTTTTTGTTATTCCGATGTTCTAGTCACCACGTAATGGCGGATTTTTTTTATTTGTAATATTCAGAACTCTTGAAAAAATGATAGTTTGAATGAAGCCCGTTTTTCAAAAACGGACGATATTTTTTAAATTAGGATGATTAAAAGTAAAAGTGCACTGTCGTGAGTCCCTCCCGGAACTCCAACTCACTACAATTAAGTTCTCGCCAAAAACAACCTGTGAAAATAAGGCTCTGGGAATAAACGGTAAGAGTGGGGCAACCGACGCAGGATCCGGCTCAACCTGAAACCCCACCACCAGGGTGGGGACTTCAGAGTCTATAAAACCCCGGATCCTGCGCCTTTTTCGCCATTCTACGTCTCCTCTAGCTGCTGGCTACTCTCTCTCTCTCCTCATACCTCCTCTCTTAAAATTCACTTCTCAAATGCTCTCCCAGTAAATTCACACACACAGTAAATTCACACTCACCCATTTCATCAGAGTTAGGTGGAGGTCTCGCCCTTAACCAACCCTGATGAAACACACTACACGCTCGGTGGAGGTCCGCCCTTAACCGCACACACTTTCCACACAAATTTACCATTAAATTCACACACGCACATTTCATCAGGATCAGGTGGAGGTCTCGCCCTTAACCGATCCGGATGACACACACTTCACGCTCGGTGGAGGTCCGCCCTTAACCGCACACACACTCACCTAAATTCAAACACACACATAAATTTAGTCAGGTATGGTGGAGGTCTCGCCCTTAACCAACCTGACAAAATTTATTACACGCTCGGTGGAGGTCCGCCCTTAACCGCACACACACACACACAACCAAAATTACACGCACTTCATGCCTTCAAATTCTCCAACTTAAATTCACTTTTTACCTTTTCAACACACGCTCGGTGGAGGTTCGCCCTTAACCGCAAACACACCAAAAATCAACACACCACAATTTTAGCTCTAAATTCACACCTATCCTTCATCCAACTACCTCCACCTCTCATGGTGAATTTCACATCAACTTAAATTCACCATATGCACCAAGAAATGTCGTATCAAGCATACTGACATATGATTCGCTGTTGGCCCAAGGAGGCGGAGCAGAGTTTTATAGTAGGAGAAGGGTCTCAGTGCTGCCAACAACCCAGCATTGTAAATGGCAAACCTTTGTGGCAACCTTCAAGAATCTTTACATGACCTTTCCCTTGGTTTGGTGTTGAGGTACATGTTTTTTATATTTTTTAAATAAATTTGGGGTTCCATCCATCCTTCCACTGCGGTTCTTTACATCGTTTAAAGTGATGGACTAGCGCTCTAAGCGGGATTTGAGTTGAACTGCTCGGCGAGTTATGAAAATTGCCCGTTGTGAAATTTCTTTTGGAGGTAAAACATTATTATTATTGACAGCTATTGAGCTGACCAAAATCCAACATATAAGACATTTCTGCGTAAAAATTATAATTTATAAGAGAAATACCACTTGTACTGTTTAAGGAACTCAAACCCGTATATTTCATTAGGCTTCGACTTTTACGAAATTGCCTTAAAATACAGACAGCATCGAACCCGTAGACCACCGGAAACAGGCTGGTGTAGGAAACGTTGAAAAATCGTAGAATAAAAACTACTTACCGTAGGAAAGTGCGGTTGGTGTCAAAATTCTCAGGATGGTATCTACTTTTATTTAAAAAAAATTAGCTGAACGCGCTATTGTTTCAACTCTGTCTTTTTAAAGTTCGTAGAACAGGACATTGAAGTGCAGGCGAGTGTAAGGTTTTCCATTTTTTTTATTCACCTCAGTAACCACCTTCACTGCTTTCAAGTGCACTCAACTACGAGTAGAAAAAGATGCCTCTCCCGTGAAAAACACGAAGCTAATAGTAATAAAAAGGAATACCGTTATGTTTTATAGACTTTCCACACTGAGCAGCCGCCCATACTAATATACCGCCCTCAGCCTTCGAATAAGCCCTTATTCCTCATTAGTATTCACTCCAGCCCTCCCGCGAACACTTCAGTACACTCTGCACTCCCGTTTCTCGTCCATGTTCTACTTTTCTCAATAACATCCCTCCCCCTTTCATATCCCTTTGGGCGTTTTTAGGATTCGTTCCGGCTTAAATGGTTTGAAAGTTCCTCAAACGGTGGCCAGATTGATCTGGAGCCCCCCAAAAACAAAACCAGCCAGGGGCGTTGCGTCCATAAGGCCACTTGGGCCACTGCCCCGGCACCCAGAAACACAAAAAACTCCCAAAAAGAATTCCAACCATTTGTTCAGTTGGCATTCGAATTTCCCTCCGTTCACTGTACCGAGCATTTTTTCACAAAGTTCAACAGCGACTCGACAGAGTTCTCTGGCTATGGATATTCAATATCCGTTTCCGTCCTGTTGGCTCCCTGTAGCTCCAAGGAGCATTTTATTGGAATATAGCTACAGTAATCGATGTCTTGCAATCGAAATCGAAACCTACGCTTCTGAAACTGGCAGGTCCTGGGACCTGCTGTCGCCATGGTAACCGAGAAAAATGGCCCGTCCGCACAAGCTCAGTTGAGTAAAAATTTGGTTAGCCACGCCTCTTTTCGGCCCCGTCCGTCCCAACATTTCCATCCAAAAATCGTTTGTGTTCACAATCGATTGGATTCTTTCAATTCATCTTGTCATCTCGATAGGATCGTCCTTCAAACTGTCCGCAGTAAAAATTGTGAATCACTTTCACCATTCTGTTACTATGTTGAGTATTCAATTTTCTGCTTAGGTTATAATTTTGTATGTTCCCATTGCATTTTTGGAATCTACGCACCTTGAAACGGAAAAGAAAAAATTTTGAGAGGGTGTTATAAAAATTTTTTGCTGAGCGGAATACATAGGCGTATTATTCACAGAATTATAAACCAAATGCAATGTCTGTCCGCCGTACGCCGTATCACGTGTACCGGCTTCATTTTCGGTCTAAAAAATTCGTTCTTTCGCACACATGCTCCATTTGGGCCCTAGTTGTGTCCCGAAACTTTTCAGCCCGATCGGAATATACCCAGGGGTGTTACACTGAGAAAAAACGTCGGTTAAAGTTTCAGAATTTGAACGGTTAGTGCAAAAAAACGGTCAGATTTCGTGTAGTAACCGTATATACGTTAACAGAACGAGACGGCTAACGTCTAAAATGCAGCCCCCGGCACTGGTTTGACCGTTAAATACGGTTGGGTTGGATGAGTCGGTAAATGCATTAACCGTGTTTTTGGAGACGGTCATTGATGAAATCTTTCCCGACAAAATGGTTTAGCGTATAGGTTAGGAATTTTTACTCGTTTTATAGTCGGTTGTTCAGCAACCTAACCGTCTTATATAACGGAAATATGGTATTTAACCGTATACCAGTACGGTTAGTGCATCTGAAAATCTGTAACAGTATAGTACACGGTTGGTTCAGGCAGTGTAATACGGTTGATGAGCCTGCATTGACAGTCTAGTGAAGGCGGTTGGCGGCGCCTTTAACCGTCCATGACCGTTACTACCAGTAACGAATTCCGTTGTAACCGTTTTTGTCGGTCGATAGTTGTTGCAACCGCCTAACTGACACTGTCAAAGTAATTTCATTAACCGTCTTGTACCATTTGAAACAGCAGTGTTGGAATCGGTTGCAGCTACCGTACAGCCTACATGAACAGTATTGCATTGTTTGGCGGTCGATGTATGTTCCAACCGCCTACCTAACACTGCCAATGTATTTCCATTAACCGTCGTGTAAATTTGAAATAACAGTCTTCGTATAGGTCAAAGAAACATTAGTTGTTTACGACGGTCAATGAATGTTCCAACCGCCTACCTAACACTGTCAAATTAATTTCCTTAACCGCCTTGTACCATTTGAAACAGCAGTGTTGGAATCGGTTGCAGCTACCGTACAGCCTACATGAACAGTATTGCATTGTTTGGCGGTCGATGTATGTTCCAACCGCCTACCTAACACTGCCAATGTATTTCCATTAACCGTCTTGTAAATTTGAAATAACAGTCTTCGTATCGGTCAAAGAAACATTAGTTGTTTACGACGGTCAATGAATGTTCCAACCGCCTACCTAACACTGTCAAATTAATTTCCTTAACCGCCTTGTACCATTTGAAACAGCAGTGTTGGAATCGGTTGCAGCTATAAAAAAAAACCAGTCATGCAGCATGACTTAATGAGCGAATTTTCAAAGGAATATTCGAATTAATGGCTATGGTTTTGAATAAAGGAAAACTTCGGTCTAAAATTTGGTTTTCTATGTATATTCTCTTCGTATTTATTTTAATTTGTACGTTTTGTCCATCCTGATTCTACCGTTTGTTTATTACGTAATTGTACTAAGTGCTTATTTATTTGATCGCTGTGGGTAAATTCAAGGAGTTGTACTAATCGTTTGCCTCCCCCTTTTTTGCTTCGAACTCTCGTCTTCAATTAATACTTCTCACATATTTCAATCTGACCACTCTAAGGGGGTGGGGGGGGGGGGGGTAAGAGTTTAAAGATTATCCTAGTTTTGGGTAATTTTTGCGCACTTTAAATGCTCTAATTTAAGAACGGATTTAGATATCTAAAATCCGATTTCACTATCGTGTTCAGCGTGCAAAAACCTTTAAAATGAGGGGTCACTTGTTAGAAAATAACATTTTGGGGATTTTTGGGTAATTTTTGCGCACTTTAAATGCTCTAATTTGAGAACGGATCAAGATATCTAAAATCCGATTCCACCATCGTGTTCAGCGTGCAAAAACCTTTAAAATGAGGGGTCACTTGTTGGAAAATAACATTTTGGGGATTTTTGGGTAATTTTTGCGCACTTTAAATGCTCTAATTTGAGAACGGATCAAGATATCTAAAATCCGATTCCACCATCGTGTTCAGCGTGCAAAAACCTTTAAAATGAGGGGTCACTTGTTAGAAAATAACATTTTGGGGATTTTTGGGTAATTATTGCGCACTTTAAATGCTCTAATTTGAGAACGGATCAAGATTGTTATAATAGTAAATACGGACATTAAGTCCGGTTAGGTTGGCAGCTGTGACCGCCGCTCCCCTCCCGTCTATTTCGACTGGTTGTGCCCCCACCTTACATCAGTTCAAGTTTGTTCGTTCGCCCGCTCGCTTTTCCTTTTGTTTTACATAATATTCGTATCCGAATAAAAAGCGTGTTGAAAACTCTCGTTTATCAATATTCTTGATCCTGAGCCCCAGAAATTATAACAGGTTCTGGGCTCAGAGTTTTCGCGTTCCACTCGCGGCTCGGTGGTGTGTTTTTTTTTTAAAATATTAGTTTTGCCAGCCAGTATTCTGCGCCATCTTCCACGTGCGGCCCCGGTAAAAATTCAAACGCAAGCCAGAAAGTTAGTCTGCGCTATATCCACTCGCGGCCCCGGTGAGTTAATTTTCCGCAAGAAATTTTTGTTTGTGCCTCGCGCAGCTTTCAACAAAATGGCGTATCCCGGCTATCAGCACGATGTACCTATTTTCACCCCAACAAACTTCAGTAATTGGGAATTTCGAATGAAGGCGTTGTTGAAGAAAGAGGGTTGTGTGAACGTGCTCGAAGACAAGGCCCCGACCGATTCAAAGGAGTTGGAAATTTTTAAGAAGAAGGACGATAAAGCACAGTCCCTGCTCGTACAGGCCGTTACCGACAAGCACCTAGAAGTCATCAAGGACGCAGTATCAGCTAAAGAGATGATTGGTTCCCTCAAGGACGTATTTTGTCGAAAATCGTCGCAGTCTAAGCTTTTTCTTTGGGAAAAGATGACTAAACTAAAATTCAGGTTGGATAAAAATGAGAAATTGGAAGACCATTTCGTAAAGTTTGACTCCATTGTTAGAGAGTTGAAAGAACAGGGGTCAACGTTGGATGAGACAGATAAAGTTGCTTTTCTGCTCATGTCGATGCCTGATGAATGGAAACCACTGGTCACTGCCTTGGACACTGTTACCGGTGCGAAAGTCGACTTTGTTAAGTCTCACCTATTGAAGGAGGAACTGCAGCAAGATAAATCGTGTCACAGTTCGTCTGATGATCAAGGAGTAGCGTTCAGAGCTCAGGATCAAGAAGGATGTCATATATGTGGAGACAGGTCTCACTGGAAAAATAGATGTCCCCGAAATCGTAATAAACGAGGACGTGGTCGTGGTCGGAGACGAGGATCGGGATTCAATCGGAATAGAGGAAATTCTAATCAAGGAAAATTCACTCGGGAGGCTCACGAAACTGAAGTCGCTCTGGTTGCTCTTAATTGTGATGAGTCATCGATTTTAAGCTCGAATCACATTTTCCTTGTGGATTCCGGTGCATCCAGCCACCTTTTCAAAGAAGAATTGGAGCCCTTAATGAGTGATGTTAAGGAAATAGAACGTCCGATTAGAATCAGGATCGCAAACGGTCAATATATGAGTGCTACAAAATGTGGTAAAATAAGAGCGAGATGTCAGGGAAAAATATTGAATATTGAAGGTATAATAGTGCCTGGACTTGAACACAATTTGCTTTCAGTAAGTGAAATGACAAAGAAAGGAAATACTGTCGTGATAAATGGAAATAAACTCGTAATTCGTGGCTCTGGTGTTGAACTTGAGTGCAAGTATAATCGTGGTTTGTATACTTTGGAAATTCCAGACCTCCTAGCATCGTGTAATAATGCAGCAGTACTTGATGATAGCCTATGGCACAGAAGGCTTGGTCATGCTTCAAAGGATGCTCTAAAACAGTTGGGTTTACCCTTCCCGAAAGATGTATGTCCGTCCTGTATTGAAGGCAAACTCACTCGTCAACCGTTTCATTCACAAGAGAGAAGAGCTAAAGAAATTGGAGTTCAATTATTCAGTGATATTTGTGGTCCGATGTCAGTGGAGGATTACCAAGGTCATCGTTACTACCAAGTAATTTTGGATGAATTCTCACATTTCGTGGTAGTAAGGCTTCTGAAAAATAAGAGTGAAGCTGAAATGAATTTGAGAAATTATGTTACCGAAACTGAACGTCAGTATGGATTAAAAGTTAAGAGAATCAGACTTGACAATGCAGCGGAACATACAACGAAATCGTTCCAGGAATTTGCGCAGAAAAGTGGAATTCAAATCCAGTATACAATTCCGTATAGTAGTGCAATGAATGGTCAAGCTGAGAGAATGATAAGGACTCTGACAAATATGATACGAACAAAAATCAGTGATTCAGGTATTCCTAAATCATTGTGGGGCGAAGCAGTGAAGGCATCAGCCTACGAGCTAAATCGTGCACCCACCAGTACACTACCTAGAGGAGAAACTCCTTCGTTTGTTTGGAATGGTCGGAACGACCTCACGAAGTTGAGAGTTTTTGGGTGCAGGGCATGGTACTCCATTTTGCCTAGAAGAGATAAACTCGATCCCCGTTCGAGTTGTGCTGTACATGTAGGGTACTGTGGTGGGGGGTACAGGCTGTATTTGCCTGAACAGCAGAAAGTGATTCGCTCTCGAGATGTATTTTTCGATGAAAATGTTATGTTCTACAAACAGCCAATAATGAGAAGACGTATCGCGGAACCTGAGATGGAGGAGAAGATTACTGCTCCTGAGGATGATAAGGATAAGGAGGTGAAGAAATCAACCTTGCTGGGCAAACCGATTGTAAACAAAGGTTCCCTTTCAGGCGATGTATCCGCTGAAGGGGGAATTGGAGGTCAACGACCTAAAAGAAACATAAAATTGCCTGCCCACTTGAAGGAGTATGAGCTAGATATAGCATACTGTATGATATCGTATGGAAACGATCCTGTCACATACGAAGAGGCTGTTGAGTCGAATGACTGGAAGGATGCTGTGAAAAGAGAGTTGGACTCTCATGAAAAATTGGGAACATGGGTTCCATGTGATCTTCCAGAGAATCAGCAGACGATCGATACAAAGTGGATTTTCAGAACCAAGTCAGATGGTACGAAAAAAGCCCGCCTCGTAGCAAGAGGATTTCAAGAGAAATTCGAGGAGGATGAATTTTTATATTCACCAGTCTGTCGGCTACAAACTGTTAGAATTATGCTTTCAGTCGCAGTACAGAAGAATTGGGTTCTGAGGTCATGTGATGCGCCTACAGCTTTTCTCCAGGGATATTGCAGTCACGATGTCTACATCCGTACACCCAAAGGATACAATGGACCTCAGGGAGTTCTAAAATTGCGTCGCAGTTTGTATGGTCTCAGATCAAGCCCTAAGTCGTGGAATAATCGTTTTTCTGATTTCATGGAAACGTTGAATTTCGAAAGGTCTGAACATGACAGCTGTTTGTATGTGGGAGATAATGTTTATCTCGTGCTATTTGTGGATGACGCGATTCTGACTGGAGAGACATCACAAGTAAACAAAGTAATTGCGGCCCTAAAGAAGGAATTTCAAGTCAAAACTTTCGAGAATGTTGACTCGTTTCTCGGAATGACCTTTAAGAGGGATGGAAACTGCATCAAGGTGTCGCAGCCGGCTCGGATTGAAAAATTGCAAGAGGAGTTCGGTATGATGAATTGCAAATCCATAAGCACCCCAATGGAAGTCGGTTTTTTCCGTGAAGACGAGGAGGTGAATAATGAGTTACCGTTTCGTCGGCTCGTATGTACACTTATGTACATTGCAGTTACGTCTCGTCCGGACATAAGCTTCGCAACATGTTTTTTGGCTCGGTATTTGGACAAGCCGACAAATCAGCTGTTCAACGCCGCAAAGAGAATTGTCCGCTATCTTGCCCATACTAAGGATTTGGGTCTGATGTTTGTTCCGGGAGACAGCGGCCTTATAGGCTACTCGGATGCCGACTGGGGAGGTGACAAGGAATCAAGAAAATCGGTCAGCGGCTTCATCGCTTTCTTTAATGGAAATCCGATATCTTGGTTCTCCAAGAAACAAACGTCTGTCGCACTCAGCACTATGGAGGCAGAGTACATCAGCGGAGCTGCATCAGCGCAAGATCTCGTTAACTTGAAGGGCATAGTTGGTGAGTTCGGGTTCAGTGATGTGCCAGTGCTCAAAATCGATAATATAAGTGCTATTTCGTTAATTAAAACCAAAGATAATTCTAAACGCGCGAAGCATATTGAATTAAAATACCATTATATTAAAGATTTGAGCGAGAAGGGTGTGATCGATGTGCAATACGTAAGTACTTGTGGCAATATAGCCGATTTGTTTACAAAGCCGTTAGGTAAAGAAAAATTTGTATTATTTCGTTCAGAAATTCTTTCCTAGTGGTTGTTTCTACCTTATTAGTTTCCTTACACCCCGTTTATCTGAACCTAGCATGTGAAGCACGCACCCGTGAAAATTTTTTTTTAACGTTTTCTATAACATACCCTGTACCTACTTATGTAAATGTTAGTCATTTTAAATTTATTAAATTCGTTGTTTTTATTTGAAGAAGTTCGTTGATGGGAGGTTGTAATCCGTTTATCTTATTCTTCTTGGAGTTGCTGGAGGTTACCACTTGTTTACCATTCCGTAAGAGTGGGTTGTTGTTGTTGTTGTTAATGTTATTAGACTTGCCTTAATCTTTCTATTTTGGAGATGTGCTGTTTCGACTTCATAGTTGGTTGAAACGAACTATTCGTCGAGAAGGGTGTGTTATAATAGTAAATACGGACATTAAGTCCGGTTAGGTTGGCAGCTGTGACCGCCGCTCCCCTCCCGTCTATTTCGACTGGTTGTGCCCCCACCTTACATCAGTTCAAGTTTGTTCGTTCGCCCGCTCGCTTTTCCTTTTGTTTTACATAATATTCGTATCCGAATAAAAAGCGTGTTGAAAACTCTCGTTTATCAATATTCTTGATCCTGAGCCCCAGAAATTATAACAAAGATATCTAAAATCCGATTCCACCATCGTGTTCAGCGTGCAAAAACCTTTAAAATGATGGGTCACTTGTTGGAAAATAACATTTTGGGGATTTTTGGGTAATTTTTGCGCACTTTAAATGCGCCAAAACCCTCCTTAGAGTAGGCCAATTTCGCCCATCTTCGAACTTAGCCTTTCGATTGCCAAGATAGATTTTTTGTGCAAATTTGAGCTGTTTATCTCAATTCTATCGAGAGTTATCGTCTGGAGTGACACATATATAAATAAATAAATATATATATAAATATATATATATATACATATAAAAAAGTGTTAAATTTCAGGAATCGTTTTAGAATGGTCTGAACGGATTTCTATGAAGAAAATTTCCAAAAATTTATATTATTTAAATTTCGAAGCCATTGCAATAGCTTCATTTCTTTTGAAAATTCGCTAATGAACAGCCAACATTTCTGCAGGTATGTCCAATAGAATAATAAACCCATGTGACAAGGACTTTGCAGCGTTTTTGGCTAAAATTTCTCTCAGTGTATGAGTGAAAATGTGTGTAAAAATAGGTACTTTTTGCGTTTTAGCAACATGTTAGTAACATGAGCTTTTGAGTATCTTTTTCCATGTTTTTGGGGACGAGAAGACCGAATATGAAGTCGATTTTGACCAAAGACGCGGAAATTGAGGTTTTACCAAAGGTTCAGCTCCCAAAATTGGTTTTTTATGAGTCAAAAACCTGGAAAACTGTCTGAAATCACCATCAATGTGTATAATAACATTGGAAAAAGTGTAAACAGGTGAATCAAGACCATTAAATGGCACTACCAATGATCAAAGATGATCTGGAAAAAAAAGCGTACCTATTACATGTTTTGGAGGCCAAAATTGGTGGAAATCAGAAATAGCTATTTCAATCATTCCACATGAAAGAAACAATAAATTTAACAGCCAACAAGAATCTCTAGAGCTCCAATAGAATAATAAACCCATGGGACAAGGACTTTGCAGCGTTTTCCTTAAAGTAGAGACCTCTTGGAGGTCACAATCCAAAAATTTCGAAAAAATTCCTTCGAAAATAGTCACGAGCAGTAATGGGTCAAGTTTTCGCAGTGGTCTTTGCGCCCAGCTTACTCAAAAATATCCCTCGGCTGGAACATACCTTTTCTTTCCCCAATGTGAACTTCGATTCGGGAGGTCATTCACTAATTCCGCTTTGCGTGACACAACTCCATCAAGTGATCTGCCGACGTTTTTTCCTCGGATTTACCGGTATTGAATTGCCCCGGCTAATTAAAACTCGCTAATTCTTCCTTTGGGACCTCAACAATCAAACAGATCGTCTGAGGTTTCCAGAACAACTCCCGAATATTTAACAAAAGTGGAGAACTTTTATCCTGTGACTTTCATGGAACATTAATCAGTTTATTATGTATAATTCGAATTACAAGCCATTAATATTATAATTATTAATATTATTATAATATTGCACAAGTTCGACTACTTCAATTTGATCAATGACAAACGCGGTATTACGAATTCGAAGTCGAAAGGAAAGTAGGCATATACCTAATATATTAATAAATTGGAGTAGATCCAAAATGTTTTAGTATTTTTTTTATATTATTTATTTATTTTTTTAATTTCCGAGCTAAGCCCAATTACAAAATTGTTATTTACTGTCAGATCAGTGTACACAAGCTGGAATGAAGGTTGATCTTCCGGAAATAAAACGTCTGCCTATTCGAGTAAGCAGTATGGCTTCCTCACTTGAATCACATGAACGTATAGAATAGTTGGGTAGGTTCATTTTGATAAAGGGCCACCTGCAGTTCAACCCGCGTGTACCCTCAAAATTTCAGCTCTCTACGACACTATTTTTCGCGTAATTACAAGCGTTACAAAGAAACGGTCAGCATTTCATGTTCGCGCATGCGCAGACGAAAGTTACAGTACGATTCCAGTGACATTCACGCGGAATTATCAAAGTATTATTCCTGATCGACCCTCCAAATCTGAAGTCATTTCAACGATATTTAAGGTAGTTATTGGAGTTTCTATTATTTTACGTTTGCGCATGCGCAGACAAAACGATTTCCATGATTTTGAAACGAGACCACCTGCGATTCAACCCGCGCGTACCCTCAATATGTCAGCTCTCTGCGACTATTTTTCGCGTAGTTACAAGCGTTACAAGGAAATGGTCAACATTTCATGTTCGCGCATGCGCAGATGAAATTTACAGTACGATTCCAATGAAATTCATTTGGAACTATCAATGCATTATTCCTGATCGACCCACCAATTTTGAACTCATTTCAATGATATTTAGGATAGTTATAAGCGTTCCAAAAAGTTGCGGTTCGTTTTCAATGATTTTGGTGTGGGACCATCTGTGGCCCGACCCGCACCTACCCACCAAATTCCAGCCCATTTCGACCATTATTTCGGGTAGTTACGGGCGTTACAAGGAATTACCACAGGCAGACAGACACGGAACCAAAAATGTTCCCTGATGTCTGAAACGCAAAATGTAAGTGGAAATTTTCGTTTTGGAGGACATAATTTTTTTTACTCAATCACGAAACCAAGGTTTCCCTACCCTCGGTAGTGAGGAAGCAAAAATTAATAAAAACTAGTGACGCCAAAAAATTAAATACCCTGTATATAGGTTTAAAAAAAAAATCAAGATAAAAATAGAATAGTCTATTTCCACGTAAACTAACAAACTGTAGACCGATTTCGGTTGTTAAACCATCATCAGTACACAATAGAAGACCCTGTATATAGGTACTTATTAAAATTGTTGAAATCCAGGGATCAGAATGCTTCCGGAACGGAACGGAATAATTTTCAAAAATGATGTCTTCGATATTTTGGGCCCACTGCAGTAGCGTATTTAGTCTGAAAATTTGCCAAAAATCTATTTTCAAGAAGTGAAAGGTTTCTCCTTACTATTGCGACATCGGGAAAGCGAGTTATTTGTCTAAAAGGGTGGGGGGGGGGGGGGAGAAATACTGAGAGATATTTTAAAGGGAGAAAACCCGTCGTCCGGAGATGGATTGAGAAAACTCAGCGACGGAGAAAAACCGACGGAAGCAGACCATTTTTCAAGGGAGCTTTTGTAATATTGAAAAGGTCGGAGTGTCAACCTTTTAGCGAATTTTCAAAGAAAATGAAGCTATTGCAATGGCTTCGAAATTTAAATAATATAAATTTTTGGAAATTTTCTTCATAGAAATCCGTTTCAGACCATTCTAAAACGATTCCTGAAATTTAACACTTTTTTATATGTATATATATATATATATATTTATTTATATATGTGTCACTCCAGACGATAACTCTCGATAGAATTGAGATAAACAGCTCAAATTTGCACAAAAAATCTATCTTGGCAATCGAAAGGCTAAGTTCGAAGATGGGCGAAATTGGCCTACTCTAAGGAGGGTTTTGGCGCATTTAAAGTGCGCAAAAATTACCCAAAAATCCCCAAA